>WBNH01011635.1:68118-92305 GCA_013401255.1 Urocolius indicus | reverse complement strand
CATCTTGTAGAGAAGGGCCCAAAGCACTGTGGGTGCAGAGTGACAAAGAGAGAAAGCCTTGACGCTGCACAGCACTCATCAGCAATAGCCAAGTATTGGCTATTTCATCATAGATCCAAAACACAGCACCATCCAGGCTGCTGTGAAGAAAAGTAACTGTCTCTGCCAGACACAGTACACTGGGCACTTCTGCCTCTTCAAATGTACGCTGTGAAAATGCTGGTTAGCCATTTTTGCCATTTGAACAAAAACAGATGCAGGGAGGAAGTGCCTTTTTCCAATCATGTGAAGCTCAAGTATCTCCAAATAAATAAGAGGAAAATATTTTTTCTAGTTTCAGAAAACTGTTTTTCTGCAAACTTTCAGGTTCATCTAGTAATAGTCTTGCTGCAACTATCAAGACTGAACAAGAAATACCACTTCTTGCTATTCAAGTAGGACCTGAAAGTAACTGAACATTTTTGTTGTTTGCAGAATCGCTTTGGAATTTCTTGATTCAAAAGCTTTTAGCAAAGGTTCACGTCACCTGAAAGGAGAATCAGCAGCAAAGAAACGACACCTGGAAATTCTGGGGTACCGGGTGGTTCAGGTGAGCAGTCAGAAATATTTTAGGTCCTTTTCCTTGCAATAGATTTAAGGATAGTTTTAATAGTTAAAGCACCTACTGAGTGAGACTAGTTTTTGTACTTAGAGAGGAAATTCCAAGCTGTTCTCAAGATGGTGTAAGGACTTCATAGAAGTTGCACCTCTACTGGAAATGGCTGCAGAAAAACTGAAGTCAAAAGGTCTCGGCCTTACTTCCCTGCGGGCAAACTAGCAATCCTGATGTAGCCTGAGTAAAGGAGAAAAAGTGAAATGAGAGTTTCAGTTGAATTCACCAAAGATTTCTACACTAGAAAAAGATTGAACACGCCCTCATTGAGTGATAGGCAGTTACAGCAGTGTCCTGGGTTTGGCCAGGATAGAATTAACTCTCCCCAGCTGGGGGCCGTGCCCAGGCTGTTCAATCCCACGTGGCATCACGCTCGGGATATCAGGGCAGCAGCTGGGCCGGGGCGGCGCTGCGGCCAGTGCAGGAGCAGTTCTGTCTTGGGCTGAGCAGTTACATTGGGCANTCAAGTATCTCCAAATAAATAAGAGGAAAATATTTTTTCTAGTTTCAGAAAACTGTTTTTCTGCAAACTTTCAGGTTCATCTAGTAATAGTCTTGCTGCAACTATCAAGACTGAACAAGAAATACCACTTCTTGCTATTCAAGTAGGACCTGAAAGTAACTGAACATTTTTGTTGTTTGCAGAATCGCTTTGGAATTTCTTGATTCAAAAGCTTTTAGCAAAGGTTCACGTCACCTGAAAGGAGAATCAGCAGCAAAGAAACGACACCTGGAAATTCTGGGGTACCGGGTGGTTCAGGTGAGCAGTCAGAAATATTTTAGGTCCTTTTCCTTGCAATAGATTTAAGGATAGTTTTAATAGTTAAAGCACCTACTGAGTGAGACTAGTTTTTGTACTTAGAGAGGAAATTCCAAGCTGTTCTCAAGATGGTGTAAGGACTTCATAGAAGTTGCACCTCTACTGGAAATGGCTGCAGAAAAACTGAAGTCAAAAGGTCTCGGCCTTACTTCCCTGCGGGCAAACTAGCAATCCTGATGTAGCCTGAGTAAAGGAGAAAAAGTGAAATGAGAGTTTCAGTTGAATTCACCAAAGATTTCTACACTAGAAAAAGATTGAACACGCCCTCATTGAGTGATAGGCAGTTACAGCAGTGTCCTGGGTTTGGCCAGGATAGAATTAACTCTCCCCAGCTGGGGGCCGTGCCCAGGCTGTTCAATCCCACGTGGCATCACGCTCGGGATATCAGGGCAGCAGCTGGGCCGGGGCGGCGCTGCGGCCAGTGCAGGAGCAGTTCTGTCTTGGGCTGAGCAGTTACATTGGGCATTGCTCCTTTTTCTTTGTCCTTTGGCCATCACTGTAGCTGCCTACTCATTGTGGGGTTCTATCAAACTGTCCTGATCTCAACCCAGAAAGTTCTACAACTCTCTCTTGATTCTCCTCCCCATCCTGCTGAGTTGGGGAGGAGTAACTGGGTGGTTTGGTTATTGTTCAGTTACGGCTAAACCACCACAAGCAGCTTGCAGGTTGGGGTTTGAATGCTGTCGGTCTGCTGCAGTGGTAGTGCTGTGATGGGGAAATCTGGTGGCCAGAGGTAATTCACAGCCACCGTTGGAGAAACATTTGGGTAATGATGGCTGACAAATGTAGATTCTCCTGTATATATAATTACTCACTTGCTCTAATTGTAGCTAAAATCCCTCTTTAAGCTTATGTTTGGGTAGAGTTGTTTTTCTTTTTTTTTTGTTTTTTTAAACAGGACTATCACCCTTTCTCATGTTGCTCTGAAAGCAGCTGCTGCACAACTGCTACACTATTCCAGCTTGATACGTTAACACTACAAACTATTCTTACCTGGGATTTTTCTCACAATTTGGGGGTCAGAAGGTGGGAGATGGTGTAATGGAGTTGTCATAACTTATGTTGTATGGTCACCTGCATTCCATCTCTTCAACTGTGCTGCTTTTTGGAAGAAAACTGACTGTACTTACATGAGGAAGAATCTTACATTGAGAAATTAATCTTTTCACTGTTAGGATAAGCCTAGCTTTTAGAAGAACATGGGTGATAAAATAGCTTCAAGTAGAGAACAACAGATATTGGGAAGAGCCTTTTCTTTGCTGTAAGATGGCATGTGACTTATACCAATGGTAATGATCAGTTTCTATGATTGTGTTCTACAGATTCCTCACTTTGAATGGAATTCGATGGTTCTGTCAACAAAAGGTGAACAGCTAGATTATCTGAGAAGGCATCTCTATGGAATACAGTGATGACAGCCAGGAATTCAAAAGAGCTTTTTATACCAAGACTTCACGGACCATTAAATTTCTTAATCCTGGAATATTTAGTTTCAAAAATCTCTTTGTGAGTCAGCTGGACCAAGGCTTACCATGGAGCATCAGATGTCAAGAGATTAATCCTCCATTTGTTAGGGATTGAAAGAGGCAGATCACAGTGGGTCAAGAAGGTGTGATAAAGATGCTTAAAATCTCCCACTATTTGGAAGCTATTCTTTAAGTAAATGGGTCTGTGACAGTTTTGACATAAAAGTACATTATTGTCTCCCAAATAAATAGTACAGAGGCTTAGCCAGGCAGAAAACTGTCCAAATAAAAAGTTGGAAATATTCTTAACTGTGAGAAAGGAAGCAGCAGATCTACTGGAAACTGTGTCCTCCAGCGTGTGATGGAATGAGCAATAGGGATCAAAGAGTGTTATCACTGTGCAACCAAGAAACAGAGATGCAGATGTACTGAGGAGGACTACTAGTACAGCCATTCTGTCTTCCAGATGAGAGGTACTGTGGGTGACTCTGTTAGGGGAGGGTCTTGTGGGCTGAGGAGCCTCCAGGTGCTTCTTCTGACCTGTGATGTGGCATGTGCAGAAGTATGGCTTGAGCCTTCTGGAACACCTTCACATTCTTAAAAGATGGACTAGTTCCAGAAGTCTGGCAACTACCCAGACCCTTGAAACACCTGTAATCAGCTAAATGCAACTTCTAAGGGATACCTGAAAGATTTATATAAGGAGAAAATAATGCTTCTGTCAGACACAGGCACTTGCTGCACCTGGATAATTAATGAAATGTATTATTATGGCATTGTGCATGGGACTAGCCCTTGCTAACAGAAATAAACCAAAGTAAGACAAACCATCTAACATGCCTGTTTTGTCGATAAGACAGTATACAAAAGAGCAAAATTAGGCTGAAAATTGGAACCAAGAATAAGGACCAAGAAAAATCTTCAGAGAGTGACAATCACCTTGGTTACTGATGGTGAAAAACAGTGCTGGTATATTTATTGTGTTTCAAAACCAACTGCCAGTTAGTTACCAGGCTTCCTGTGGTTGTGCTCAGCCAGGGTTTGTGTCAGGAGGCACAAGATACTGCAACGGAGACTGGAAAAGTGGGATAGCCAGGGTAATGTTCCTTGTAGAACAGTAATTGTAGAGTGGTCATACTTCTGCAAATCAGCCTGTTTCAGGGGCAGCCATGTTGTGACTACAGTTGCTGTTACCTCACCGTGGCTGATATCTGTGCCCATCTCTTTCACACAAACAATGTGTATGTTTTCTTGCCTTTTAGTAGAAGCAATAGACATTCTTTATATCGCTTCCTTTGAAACCTGGCAGAGGTAAGTGACTGCATTTCTGAGCTCACCGGTATGCACCTGGCTGTTGCTCTTTTTTTTAACTACTCCATAGTAGAAGGAAATATTTTTATTGACTGAATACAGATTAGAGCACTAAAGAAAAGCAAGGAAAACAATGACAGAACCTAGCGAAGCTGCAAGATGCTTTCCTTCTGAGGCAGCCCTCACATTTGTGGCATGACTGAAAAAACTAGATGTTTGTCTGCTGTGGTATCAAATGGATAAGAGCTCCAAAATGTGGAAGATGAGTGCTTTGGGGAAATAGCGTCAAAGGCACAGGGCATAGAATGTCTCTGGGTATATTCTATTTTCTATAAAAGGGAAAAGACAAACACAAATGTAGGTTAGGATCTCAGAAGGTGGGCTACAAGTCCAAGGGTTCTTGGCTGTACAGATGGCCTTCAAGTAGCAAGCAGCCTTGGAGTGTAAGAAAGGAAAAGTGGCTGTAGCTGAAGTGATTGGTCATGGGTGTTCACGTGTTTGAGCTGAGCCCTGCTTTTCAGCTACCCAGCAGTCACTCTTTGCCAAGCCAGGTACATGCAAGCTCCATCTAGATTAAGTTATGAATATTCACAATGGGAAGAGGAATAAAACTTGCTATGAGTGGATTCAGAAAGAGCATCTAGGAAAAGCAAAATATAAGAGTACTTCAGTAAAATGTGCTGCTTTTGATCCTTTACAGTCATTCTTTCCACATTGAATCAGCATGTGTTACAGCAGATGGGCTGGTGTAAACCAGCAATTTAACTAGAGCCAATGAAAGATGCTAAAAAAGGCTGAAGATTAGGCTGCTAAAGGGGAAAACAGAAGAGATATCCCCCAGATTTAAGTACCAGTGTACAGTAACATACTGCTGTGAGCCATGATGGCTGTGCCTGGGCCATGTGTTTACCTCTATCTCCAAGAAAGGCAATGCAGTGGAGTATTTTGATAATTTGAACTGCTACTCAGTCAGGTGTGGTGGGCCCCTTTGCCTCTTTTCCTCATATGTCAGTTGTAATTAGATTTAGATTTATGACATCCTTTAGAGTTGTGCTGCCTCTTTATTCAAAGGAGAAATCTTGAAGGGATACTCTATAAAAAAAAGTGGGCATGTCCTTCTACAAAAAAGCCAAGTGCTCTGTTTTGGGCAAAGGTTGCGCTAAGACATCCGTGTCCTGCCAATACAATAGTGATGATGAGCTGACCACGAGAGAGACACCATCAAGTGATACTTCTATTGTTTTAGAAACAAAGTTTAATTGTTAAAAGTTTTCAACATCAAAATGCATCAACTCTATTAGATGACAAATTCTTCTCTGCTACAGGTATTTGCTAATGAGCTACAACTTTTTCCCATATGCTTGTTAATGGCCTCAGATCTCTGAGAAAAACTTCCATGAAACATTTGCTTTGGAAATAAATATAAAACCATAAAAAAGTGGAAAATCCTTGTTAGCAGAAGTCTAAACGTAGTAGATGAGACAGCAGTACTATTATCCTTGTGAACTTCCCTCTCTTTCCTCAACTCTGGCTACTTACTAGTAGCCAGCTTTGGCATTTCTTAGGCCACTTTTGTTTTCAATATGCACTTCAGTTCCAGGCTGTATTAATTTTAGAAGGCTCTAATGAAAATATTTTCAAGGTACGGCTGAAGAATGTACGATGTACATTGCTTGCTGAAAGGGGAAATCTGGCTGTAAAAACAGCCAGAGCAAAATTAGCTACCTACTAGTTGTGTTCAACTTAACAATTAATTCATGGTCATTGTTTGGAGGATAAGCTGCCAGTGTCTTGGATTGTCTAAGGAGGTCTAACAAGTTTTACTGGGAATTTCACAGAGTGAGCAATGGAGCGCTCTCTGAAATCTTCATTTATTCTAATCAACATCAATTAGAATTCTTCAGGATTTTAGACATTGTTAAAAACATCAGTCATTGTTGGTTAGCTAGTAAATATCTTAAGACTTGGACAGACAGATGAACTGTTTTAACAGTTAATGGTATAACTAGTACGCTGCTACCAAACTCTGTACAATTTGGGGGACATTTTCATGCAACAAAACCAGAAGAGCCTATTGAAACTCCCTCACCATATCACATTTCCCAGCATTTTATTTACAGTTTTGATAACTTGAAGAGGTTTAAACGTGTAGCCAGGCAGGAGGCTCCAGTAGCATATCGGATCTCTTTCAGGATGCCAATCCATTCCTTCTTTTCATCATCATACCTGCATTTAACAAAAACAGGTGAGAACAGAGCTTCTTAAAATTTGAGTTGGCTGCTTCATCCTATGTATATGAAAAGGAGGACAGCCCACACGCTGAAGGATGCTACAAAAGGCTGCCTTTGTCCTCTAGAACGATCAAAAAGATGTTCTTGCGCATGTGAGTTTTCCTTTTCGTGGCCCCAAACGCTTGTCGCTGGCCTGTGCCACACTTGAATTACTCCCATAAAAGCTTCCTCCTTGTCTTAAATATCCTTTCTGAATTCCTTCTGATTCTGACACACAAAGATGTTTTTTTTCTGGCAATCCTTCCTATTCTGATAATTAAAGCTCCCAAAATTACCTTTGCAACAGAAGAGTCTCAGCAGAGATGTGAGATTTAATCACTACTACTGTGATTTTGTTGTAAAAAAAAAAACCCCAATCTAGGCAATACAGACTTTTGCTTCTCTTGGAACCATTTACTCGTAAGACTATTAATACAAGAATACGTACAAGCTCCTGTGCATACAGGCTTTTCTGCATAAGAATGTCAGGAAATAGATAACGGTTTATGGTACACTTGCAAGGCTAAATATGCAAAGAGATATGGCAACTTACTCTTTTAAAGAGTAAAAGAAGTGGAAGATCGTGACTCAGACTGCTCAAATTATTAGTAGGTGGAAGTAAGCACTGGATCCAAGTCTCATGTTTGTCACTTCCTAACAAACATGTCTATCTGTCAAACGAGCACTTTACAACCTGTGCTATGGTTCCTTTCCAGAGTTAAACAGAATACTAATTTTACTCCTCAATGATTACAAATGTCAATTTTAGATAGAGGTTTTCACCAGGAAAGCATAATTAAAATTAAACTTACTTCCATATGTCAGTGACTTCACTGGGTGCAAATTCCTTAGATTCAAGCTGAATCATTGCAAAGCCTCCAATAGCATACAAAGCTCCACTTAAGGTGACTAAACTGATGGAACTTCTCTCCTGAGGAAATTCTGGCATAAGCTCCCACCTAAAGATGAAAAGAAAAATAGAAGTTAAATGCACCCAAGAGAAATACTCTAAAGTGGATGCGTTAGAATACACACCTCTGGGTGACATTCAGGTACCAAGGACTGTGTGACTGAACGGTTCACTAAAGCTAAGCATTCTGAGATTTATCAACAGTAAGTTTCAGTGTCTCCATCCCCACAGGGACTTTCTGTGAGTCTCAAGTGGCAGCATTACACCAGGATGACATCTCTTCCCAGACACCACTTCTTACAGCTCATCTGGTCCCATCCTCAGTGATATGCTTTATACAGATGTATTGGTCTCCCGCTACTCTGATTTTTTTCCCTATAGTTTCCAAAATGCATATTCATTTCAAGTGGCATAGACATAATTTGAGTGTTAAAAAAGTCACTGGAGCTCATTAGTGTAATTTCAAATTTTCTGCCACTTGACGCCGATGAACACAAACCACACAGATATCCCACTTCTGGGTAATTTCACCATCAAAGCTCACAGGCTCATTTGTCTCTCTCACTTGTGTGACTTAACTGTAAGATAACAGTAAATCAAGACAAGAACATGCTGATTTTTCAGACCAAGTCACACATGTTTCTGAACAATGGAAGAATGTGACAGTCACCTTACTTTACTGTCCTTTGTTTTCTGCATAGTGTAAAGCCCAAAGTTCCCTCATAAACATTTGAGTGGATTGCAAAAGATCTGGCTGTGAGGAATAACACTGGAAAGCGTCTGGAGATAATTCCAGATGTGACTCACTCTATTATAATTAGTTTTTCTTAATGGTATTTCAGAGCATGCACTTAAAATTGGAAGTCTTCCTGGAGTTTTCATATGACAGAAATTGGCAGAATTGTCTGCCTGTCACTAAGCAGTTGTAAAGGGTATTTGCTGTGGCAAGCCAGGTGAACAGCAAGACATCACAAGGCCATGTACCCAAAGGACATGCAGCTAATGCCATTCAGGTACCCATGCTGTTCCCACTGGATTGCGTGGCCCATCTCTCCCACTTCTCCCCTGTGATGCCAGCACATATATTTACATGGCTGTGTGGTCAACAAAACTGGGAAATTGATCAGACTTGAAGAACACATTAGAGGGTGGGTTATTTTCACTACAGGAGCACTTTGATCACGTGTGTAATGTAGCTCTGCTACCACAGAAAACATAGGGGAAAAGGGCCTATGATAATAGGATCACTTAAGCTGATGCTCTTGCTAAAGATGTGAATGTAGACCAAGCATCTCAGTGGGCCTTGTGACCCTTTATCCCACAACTCCTAACAGCCTAGATGATAAAACACTCGCTTAAAAATAGCTTGAATATTGTGCTCACTTATTGGTGGTCAGATCAAAAGCTTCAACAGATGCAGTAAGGCCTTCTTCAGTGACACCACCTGCAATGACAATCTTGCCTTTATGGACAGCCATTCCAAACATTGAGCGAGCCACTTTCATTGGAGCAAGGTCTTTCCAGTCTCCTTTCTTGGGATTGTATACAAATAGTCTGTTAGTGCATTTCCTAGGGAGGAAAAAGGAAACCTGTGATCATTTCTAATGAACTTTTGGTTTGTTCTAAGTGAGATCTAATTGACATAGACTGTGTGGGTTTATGTACAACACATCTTTTATCTATCTAATACGGGTATCTTTTTACATCTACAATGCACTATTTGCATCCATAGAACTAAATCACAGGCAGCAATTCCACTGTACCTTACAGGAGAAAGACAACATCTTTTGCCAGTGTATTCCATTCAAATGGGTTTGTGGAGGCATATATGACAAAGCCTATAGAAGAAAGATCATGCTTCTAGTTTGGCTGAATTGACAAGCTTGTATCTCAAATGTCCCATGTACAAGCACTGAAAAATTGCGACCACGTGCTCAGTGTGAGTTCAGACTTTGATTTTCCTAACGTTACATCAGCATGGCAGCAGGTCAGAAAATAAGGAAAACTGAGATGGTAATTCTATGGAGGAATTACTGTTTTTCCGTCTGGAGGAAAGGACTATCCATGACAGTCCTTATAGCTACATAGTACTAATTGGGTACAATGCAAGTAAAATGTGCCTTGGAAATAAGTATGGTCCTTAAAATAACGTAGTTGAGAATACATGCAATTTTACCCTACCATGCAAAAGATACCCCACATACCCGTACTCCTTCGCTGAATTGTTAGAAACCTTAATCCAGAGATGTAAAAAAGAAAAACCCTGATTTCTGAGTGTGAGGATACATAAAGGACCAAGCAAATCATGCTATCAGTTGCCACAAAAAGAGACTCACTTATCATCGGTTTTTCCACCAAGGCAATATATCAGTCCATTGTTTGAGAGAGTAGCATGGCCATAGACTTTGATGGGTAGTTTTTTGATCTCACCCCATTTCATTGCTCTGGAACAAGGAGAATATATCTGTTAGGCTCTTTCGACTAATGATGGGCTGTTTACAAGTCCTCAGTGGGCATAATGACATTTCAAACGTACACAGGATCGTAGCACAATACTGAATCTAGAGACTCCTCAGTGCGAAGGTCCTTGCCTGCAATTACATAGATCTTGTTGTCTGACTCGCCCAGCCCGAACAGACACCTGGCTGACGGCAGCGGAGGAAGGGCAACCCACTCGCCAGCAATGCTGTCCAGCTGAAAGAGCAGCAGAACAGGAAGTGTTAGGAAAGGCAAACAGTAAAAATCCACACAACAAACGTTGTTCCAAAAAAATGATCTACAGCTCATCTGCTTGCCTGGACAACCTACCTTTCCAATGAATGATGGCTTCTACCCACTCATACTTCATGACCTAGCAGAGTCAATGCCCACAGCTCTTTGCATCTGCTCACCCTCACTCATCCTGTTTATTTGGCTCTCTGTTAAGCTTTTTTCCCCCTCGTTTAAAGGTCCCTCATTCTCTGCGTTCCCTATCACAGGCTGAGAAGAGCAAGCAGTTCTGGGTTTCGTATCACAGGCTAGGAAGAACAGGTAGTTCTCTCTGCCTGAAGGGAGCAGATACTCCTGTAATTCTGCACCTGCCCGTTTAGCAAGCTGTGGTCATTGCTATAGTGAGAGATGCCTGACATCCTCACACCGTTCCTCTCCATGACCAGGAAATATTACACAGCAAACGGCACAGATGTTTCTTCTGCAATCTCTAAAGCAAGAGGTGGTGTTTTATCACAAATACTCTCAAAAGCTCCCAAGATCTCTGAAGGCACAATAAATAAAGACTTCATTCCAAAGTAAAAAATGGCATGCAGTGCAGCTCCACTGTCAACAACGCTGATGTCATCCCTATTGAAGTACTCCCATGGCTGTCTCAGTTTACATCCAGCATGCTGAAAAACCTAACAAGGCAGCAAAAGGCAGACAAAAGAACAATCAAAAGAAATCAGTGTTTTCGTAGAACTGTGGTGCTTAATTTGTGTTTTGATCTAGAAACTTAAAATTGAACCTGAATGCTCTCTAACGTTCAAAAAGATATTTTCCCTCTTGTATTGTGCATAAATTTGCTTCATGTTGAACAGGAAGACAAGGTAAAATGTGACTTTGCGTGAACGTAAAGCCATTTGATAAAAAGCAAGAAAAAGTTCAGTCAAAGTAATCAGATCTGGGTTTAGCTCAAGTGACATCTTTTTTACAGAAGTGTGTTCTACAGCCAAGGTCTCCATGCTAAAAAGCATCTCTCAGATTTCAGAGATCACCACTATTGGACAGGACGTTTTATTGCAACAGCACAATTTAGTTCATGAAGGTGGGTTACTCCATTAGCTGGATCTGGGCAGCATAATGAGCAAAAGATGTGTGCATCACGGATTGCAGCACGCTTAGTGAGTCAAGTATTGAAGATGACAGATCTACTGATGATAGGGCACAAACTAGCCACGCATTTTTGAGCCGGTGGCAGCCTTGTTTACTCCTGGGTTGCTAGCTACCAAATAAAATAGTAACAGCTTCACCTGTAGAGAAAGGGAGATCAGCAAGTGATAATCAGTTTGGCACCACATTAACATTTTGGAGTGAACAACAGCTACATGGGTAATGCAGATGAGTATTTTAACTAAAGGCAGTAGCAGCAGCAAACATCTTAAAGATCATGAGCGACACAGCAGGATATGAGGACATGGATGTAGACTTACAAAGTAGGATTCTGAAAACTTTGATTTTTAATATGAATCTTCAGGTTTAGTTTTTGAGAGGCCCTTCTTAGTAGCCTGAGACTTAGGCTATTCAGTTCTGGTTTATATACATTATGACATCAACACAGTATTTCTATTAGAACAATATTTATGTAACAAACTTTGCACTTCAGTGAATAGTGGTTTTACACCTACATAAGAAAATGAGACTATGCTAATCCCTTTCTAGCAAACTTAGACTTCCCTCTCACAGACAAAACAAATGCCTGAAAATAACCCTTTCACCGTGTGTGAAATCACAATGAATCATACTCCTATAAACACTTAATATTTGAATTTTTGAATAGCTGAAGGCTTTAAAGTTTTACCACTGCTTATCACTTTGCTCTGTTTCGTATTGAAATAACACTTGCTTTCACTGTTTTAGTCCAATGTGCCTAAAGACAGGACAGGGCCATATTGTGTAATTCATCACAATAGAGTTTAAATATCCCTCAAAGTATGTAGCCAGGTAGATAACAACACAACAGAATTAGTTTATGGTGTAAGCATGCCAACTTGTATTTTTGTGAATTTTTATGAATGTTGTGGAAGTTCCAGTTTGTATTAATTGGCTGTACATTTATACAGATTTACAAAGACAGAAAATCACCCTCTCAGTGGAATCATGCTCTTTAGCCTACTGACAGTTTGCCAAGAAAACAACTGTCTCCCATTGAAATTACTTGTTTTAGAATGCCCTTAGGTTTTCAAATGTAGATGTGGCAATGGGACTTCTGGAATTTTAGTTACAAAACTGACATTTAAAATATGCACATTACTGCTGCCGTGAAAATGTTTCAGATGTAAAAAGTAGGACATCGGATCTAAAGCAGCTAAGCACTCAACTTTCATGGAAGATCACCAAAAAATCACAAAAGAAAATAATCATTTCTATTTTTGTATTTTACAAAAATATTATTAAGCTTAAATTTAGGCATCTGTACCATGAAAAATCTGGGCCTTAAACAACTAAAGCCAGTGCTTAGGTATACTATACTAATCCTTTTAATCTTTTCTAAGATCACATCAGGGGCTTAATCTTGAAAGAGAAGATGTAAGTCCCTTGGTTTCATTTATCTCTCTGAGACAGAAATAGCTCTCCAGAGATCTCTCCACCAGCTGTACAGAGAAACTAGACAACCCACTTGCATAGAGACTCAAAATACTTTTCAGCAACTCATAAGCACCTACTGTTGCACCCAAAATTATAAAGCTTATACCTGGAAGAAGTAGGACTGGAAAGGCTGATCTTTGTTCTCCTCTTCCACATACAGTCCTCCAACAATGTAGACCTGATTTTGTTTGGTGACTATACTGGAATGATTTCTGGGAATCTGTTCTGCCAGGGCTGCTAGGTAGCATTCGTTTTCTAGAGGATCATAAGCTACTGCAGCAGTGTCATTAACCAGAAGAATTAGGTCTTTGACAAACATGCCGTGTCTGGGAAGGTCATTTAGGTAGCCAGGCAGTAAATCTTCATCTCCTACATCACCATTTACCTCCCCTTTGGTTGACTTTTCTGTACTTTTGCTGGAGTCGGGCAGTTTTCCAGCAAAAGCATCTTTAATAATCTTTACTTTTTTCTGAAGGTCTGAGTTGCTTTTAATTATATCATCCTTCTCAACATGTTCCTTGAAATATTTTTCTGGCATAAGACGAAAACGTATGCAGTCAAAAATTTCCCCCAGGCTCTTTACTCTGTTTTCCTTGTCTGTTCGGACCCATCTCATTACTGCTTCAAATACCAGTTCTTCCTTCTCTACGTTTAAGCTGTCAGGTGAAATAATGGAGACAAGTTCATGTGGGGCGAGCTGCATGAAGTCCTCTTCTTTGCAGATCTGCACAAAATGATCTGAAACAAAATCCCGGGCAGAAAACGCAAGTCTTGGGCAATCAAGCAGAACACCTAATCGGAGGATGGCCAGACAGTTCCCAACAGCAAGCCTCTTCTGAAGATAGGAGACGCACACGGTGAATACAGAAGGGATCTGAAAGCGACTGGCCAGAGCAAAAATATCTTGCACGTTAGAATCATTAAGATCAATACTTGCTGAATAAAGGTATTTAACAATCATATCCAGGATGTTGGGGTCAACATTGTCTAGAACCACCTCCTTCTTTTTCTCTTCATTTTGCTCTGATAAGAAATACTCACGAAAATAAGGGCTGCATGCCGACAGAATCAATCTGTGGCAAGGCAAGGTTCTGTCACCGGCTTTCAGAGAGCAATCTATAAACTTTTGTTCTTCGAGGAGCTCCTTGAGGCCATCCTGAAGAAGGGTGGATTGGTAAAGTCTGAGCTCTTCAGTGAGTTCCCTTTGGGAATCCATTTCGCAGATACTTGGGAAAGGGGAGGGAGCAGAAAGCTTTAGCTGTTGTCTGCCCAAAGGTCCGTCTGTAAAAAAGGCAGACCAATGTGCTTTGCCTTGCCTGAAGCCTCTGCAACTTAATCTCGCTAGCTAAATATAGGTACATACTCTTACAGGTTGGAATTTAGGATGGATGGTTTGGAAAAAAAGAGTTGCTCTCGCAGCTGTCAAAGACTGAAAGAGGCAACTGTTGCTTTTAGTCACTACGGTCAGGTTTAGCCATCATTCCCCATGTTGAATCAATGAGATTACGTGCGGTGTAAGAAATTATCTGACACGAGGACAGCAGAGTCTGACCCTCAGTGAGACAGCTATGAGCAAGATTGTAAATATACATGGTACCAAACATTCTGAAATAGAAATATTATTAATCAAGTTGTCAGCTGCAACTACTGTTCACTTTTTCAGAGTTACTTAACACATCTCATTACTGTAGTCACAAAAATACTAAAAAACTCCAGAACTTTACACCAGATATCTATGCTCTAAGATTGTTTTTACGTACTCCTTTTACAGTGATTTCCTCAGATACTGATAATAAGACTTTGAAATTAATTTTGAGCTTCGTCTTAATAACCATTTGGTTGTATTTGTAAACAAAACCCTACTGTTTAGACAGAAAACATACACTACCCAGGCAAAGTTCTGCTTTCAGAAATAATTTAAAATGAAGAAGTCCCAACCCCGCACTTAATAAACATCATTCTTCATTTCAGAGAATCTGTAGAGACATTATCAATCCTTCTAAATTTGACTGTACTAGAAATGGTTTTAACTGCTGTTAAACTAAACCAAAAATAGTACATAGGAAGGGTTGCACAAAGAATGAAAAACATGTAATCCATCATATTATCATTTAATGGACATGTGGTTTTGAAAACAAATGAAAAAAAAATCTGAATTTAAACTAAAAAAAAGCTCTAAATCAGAGAAGTAGTTTGAAAACGTAACATGAATTTAGAAAACATGCCTATGTTGAAGGTCTCACAATTTAAGACTGGAAACATTTAGACTTTTATTTAAGGTCGTAATACAGATCCAACCCAAATCTGAAATTTTAAGTTGTTTAATGTACCTTGACAGAGGTCTGTCTTTTGCCTGTATAAAGAATGCTTTTTACCCACAGGGTAAAATATTCTTTCAATGTAATGGAAATAGGATCAAAGCACAAGTATTTGAATGCAAGATCTACAATGAGGTATAACATTAAACGTTTATTGCAATCATAATTGCTTTTCAATACAGGTGGAATTTCACTAAAATACATAACCTTGAAAGATTTTCTACAGACACCACAATTGTATTCACACCGCAGACACTTTACTTGGCAGTCGGCTGCTAAAACAACAGCTGAGAGGAGAGCTCACTTGACTTTTTTCCACTTACAGAAAATAGTGCTGAGGTCTTCTTTCACTAGAAAACACAACAGCTGCATCCTCCTTTAAACGATAAATGACTCATTTCTCTCTGACACATAACATCATAAAGGTCTAGTGACTCAGAAGATACTTGTGTGTGCACTTTTTTCTAGATCGTTCCTTAAAAAAAAAGTGCTCTAAACACAAAAGGAAAAAAAAAAAGAAGGAAAAAAAAGGAAAGGAAAAACTGTATGAGGATATCTGGATTACATTTAAGTACCTGGAATGATATATTCTGAACACTTAACAAAATTGTGAGATATGAAAACTAATAGTTGGAACAGCACTGGGTTTTGTCATAGTTATCGGTAATACAGCACTGCTGCAATGACACAGCCAATAAGCCTAGGTACCAAGTGTTCTCCATACGAGGGTATTTCTATGTTGCACAACATTAAGCAAGTTCTGGACTCTTTATTTCAATGTAATCATTATAAGAAATTACATCACTATGTACAAGGACACAAATACTTCAATCTGAGCATCAAACTACATGCCACACAGTGCCCTATCACAAATGGCGGTCTCCGTGTAAGTAGGAAGAGAGAGGTTTCCTTTCCTGACATACTTGTAGTTAAAATGGCAGGTAGTGGCTGGTCCTGGCAGCCAGTCACAGGGCAGTATGGAAACACGTGGGTCACAAAGTTGTAAACAAACCAGCTATACCTGCCATAAAATGGCAGCTGAAACACCACCACAACCCTGTGTTGTTAGCAGATGGGGCTTCCTGCTCCAGCAGCCTTCTGGGGGAAGCAGGATGGGTGGCTGCTCCTGCCAATCACATGCCTGAAAACACCTGGGGTAAGAGTGTGTCGAACTCTGCAGTCAGCCACAAAGCAGTATGAAAATGCAGGGTGTCACATTTTACATAGTAGTGGCTGAAATAAAATGGCAGCTGCCATGCGTGTAGCGGGTAGGGACTTCCAGATCCCTACAGCCTGACAGCCAGAGAGGAAGGCTCTGTGGGACACAGGGCCAAGGCCTTGACACGCCTCCCTCTTCCTCTCTGTGTGAGATATTGTCCCCTCACTACTGACAGAAACAATGTAAAGAATACAGAGCTTTTACACACAGGAGGGTGTCAAATAACCTTTCCTTTATGGCATATCGTCCAGTATTTGCCTGTTCTTCAGCTTTGGCATGTTCTTTCTCTGCTATGCTGCTATTTCTAAATTATCTTCTACAGATCTCACAAGCCCAGTAACAACTGATGGTACCTTCCTTGCTTCGGAAACAAACACATGCCCATCTAAATCAGGTCATCACTTCCCAGAGTTCCTGGAGCGTGAACCCATCCTTCAGCTTCTCTATTGCAAGTCCCAGTTCTTCTGAAAACACAGGCTCCCGGTCATGTTGCTTTTTGGAATGCATGAGATACAAGAGAAAACAAAGCAGAAAGTACTTTTTATTATCCCATTTTAACAACATGAATTTGCCAAGTGTGAAAAAAAAAGATGTTCTTACCTTGTTTTCATCAGCAAAGTAAGCCTGAAAAAGAGAGAAAATTAAAAAAAAAAAGGAACTCAACCTTGAAGAAGAATAAAGTCTAAAATCAAATCTGCTCATAATTCTTTGTGGTCAAACCTCTATTGGGTAAGTTTTCTTCAACAAACCATTCTCTATGTTTTTTTGTTTTGTAAACAAGACCAGAGGTTTTTCTATATTGAAATAATTTACCAAGAGGGTTCTAACAGGAGCTGGTAATTTTTAAAATTTTTCATTAAATACAAATCTTTGAATTTTCCATCATAATAAACAAAGATTTTTAATTGGTAAATTTTTTGTATTGTTATTTTGTTCTTTGTTATACTGAAAAATACTTTATAGGGAATAAAATGTTAAGATGAAGGCAAACTGACAGGATCCTAGCATTTTCTGCCTCATATGCAGCAGCATTTATAGTTCAATTTCAAAAACTAACTTGAAAAGTATAAGTAATACCAAAGTTCTTATCAAACTCAATCTAAGAAATGAACACTGGGTAACTGAACAATCAATCACATTTTCCTACTCCCAGATAGATCTTGGAAAGAGATACAATCTTTTCCATTCTGTGTGTATGTAGAAATTAAGGTTCGAACTCTTCAGGAAACTGGATGCTCTCTAAAGGTCCCTTCCAAACCCTACTATTCTATGATTCTATGAAATGAGCCACTCCTTGGGCCCCGGATGATGTGTATCTCCTACAGCAACCATCTTCTAATCATTTACTGCTTCCAGTTTTTGTTTTAGAATATGCAAAGCACAGGTAGTTCGACACAGGTGACAAAGGCACCAATAGAGCAAACAATGTACCTTTAAGGAAAAGGTAAGTCTTCAACTGTACTGAAGACTGAATAAAAATATGCAAAAATGAAAAGAAAAAAAGGCAAAACGTTGAGCAAAAGGGAGGAACAGACATGAGATCATCTGCATCAGTAAATGACAACAGAAAAAAAGAAGGTGGAAATAATATTGGTGCTAGCACTGCTACAGAGAAGAATTGACAAAACACATCAATTGCCATGTGTCAAGGCTAGCGCTTGAAAACACGTGCAGTCTACCTGGGCAGTCAGTCATGCACTCAGGAGTCTTGGGTTGCACAGTACAAACTGGAAATTCCTAGAAAGAAGGTCATCAAACTACCTAATGTACTTAAATTTTCCTGAAATACTGGGAAACATATACTAACACAGTGTTCTAAATTGGTACTGTCAGCACAAAGGTTGGCAGGAGTGACTCATAATTATTGCTGCCTTTCTAGAAATCTTTCAAGTCTTAATCTTAGATGAACGTTGAGCAAATAAGTAAGAAGACTTATTTGAATAGAACGTATTTGATGATATTACACTGCCGGTTTCCAGGCTATTCCTGATCTTAATGTGTTTATAAGCTACATAAAACTGTTACTTTAAATTTCTACTACTATTTATTTTGAATAGTAATTTGTTCTTAAAAATCCATACACAGAATGAGCTCCTGTAGTAATCAGGATTTTGAATAAAAGGTGTGTAGATGTGTTTGAAATACAGAAAGCTCGGTTGTAGCTTTAGCAGAGGATTACAGCTGTATATTTGCTTACATTTGAATAAGAGTAAGCTTACCACAAAAGCGTCTGTATGTTCATCAGATTCTATTTCCACGTCATCTTGAACCTGCTCCACGGTTAGGTCTTCAAGAGGTTGAGGCTGCAAATGAAAACACTGAAGTAAGTAAATCCACGTCTAAAATGTTTAATATATTTTTATTACTGCTGTTAACACAATATTGTATATAATATAAAGAAACGAGCAGAGTACCTTTTCTTCCATTTCATAATCCACTCCAAATATAGGATTAACTGAATAAACTTTGTGAAGTGAACTAATTTCTTTCACTGACTCCTGCAGTTTCTCCACGGGGTCAATTTTAAAACCAAGTACATATCCTCCACTCTATAGAACAGGGGAAAAAGAAGACATATTTTTTAGTGCTGCTTATTATTTAAACATCTTTTTCCCTTTGATAGGGATTTGCAGTTTAATGATGGAAAATTCCAGTTTGCTGATAAAACATTACCTGTATTTCAATGTTTTATTTCCATTCTGCCACTGAAACCATGGGTGAAATAAGAACAGTGGCAATGTTTCTCTACAAGGTAAACAAGCTTTTAACTGCTAGCCCATTATGTAAGTGAGGAACAAACTTCTTAGACAGAAAAACATGGGTGAAATTCAGAAGTGATACTACTGATTTATTGTTAGCTTCTCAGCACATGTTTAGTCCGTTAGATCTTGATGTTGTTATTAAAGAAGCTTTCAGATGCTGTAAATAAATCACCATGAAAAACATTTCTGATTAAGATCAAATTGAAGAAAAAGAACTTTGTCTCATGCAGCAAAAGATACACAAGTGAAAAAGATTTAAAATAGCTGTTAAGTATAGAAGTAATTAGATCTCAAAGATAATCTTTCAGAAGGCTGTTTTTAATAGTTATTTTACTTTATTTTAACTAGCTATGCTGGCCTATTGTTGCTTCACTTAGAAAAACCATAACTCACAACAGCTACATTGACCTTAATGTACAGCCATTTTAAGCAAAGAGGACCTTTTAAAAGTTGTATTCAGAAGGCCACACAGAAGGAACACTGTAAGTACCTTAAAAGTAGCCTTGTAACATTTCAGCATTAGAGAGCTACTACGGATAAAACTGTATAAAGGGTATGAAAGCTTCTTACCTGCTGAGAGCTCTCTATCACAAGCGCCAAGCCAAACTTTGAGTCTCTTATTTTTATTGAACGCTAACAGTAAAGAGGTAAAAATTGTTTGTTAGACATTCTTTTGGTTTTTTACACTGTACTAATTACTGGTTCTGGGATGCCTGGCTACCAACATGCCCTCCCATTTACCATTAGAAGTCTGAACCTCTGAAACTAAGGGGAAGTGTTTTTATCAGAAGTACTAACAATGGTAACAGCCGATTTCTAAATATCAGGTTTACGATCGTTAATCCCAGAGTAGGGAGGTGTCATGAAGCACCATAGTAAGTAGCTGAAAATTAGAAATACAAGCCATTTTCAACATTTGTACCTGCCCATGAAAGCACCCAATTAATCTGGACAGGAAAAAACCAAAATCTGCCCTGAAGTTGATGCTGCTAAGACTAAATTCTTCCCTTACTGTGGGACATGAAATAACCACCTTGGTGAGCTGGGAATTTTAACTAAGACTTAAAGGTTGTGTCATGTCATTTAAAAATGGTTATTTTAAGGTACTTACAATTTGTAGGTATGGTATGCTGACATTGAAGCTGTCATTCATATTTGCATGCCAAACTATTCTCACATTAGTAATAAAAAATGTTCCCAAATTTCCCTATTAAAGAAAAGGTATGTTAGAACCACTTTGAAGTACAGAGCCTTTTTTCCAAACACGATGATCACCTCTATCCATTTAAGCACAAGCAGGACACCGCTTCATCTTTAATTCATAAAGCCTGATTCTTTCCCACCAAAAACAGTTGAAATGCTTCTGTTGATTGCAAGGAAACCACATCCAATCTTTAAAGGATACAGCACCCGACTGGTGAAAATATCTAGGAGTACTTATTACTGCAGCAAAGCAGGATCATATTACAGCACAGCAAACCTCATGGGAGTACATGAAGCATCTGAGTGTGTTCTTAACTGTACAGATCTGGAATTGGCCTATAGTGTCAGTATAATGGCATGTGGGTTAAACTTAGGCAATTGTGGAGATGTGTGCCAAGGGAACGTAGAGGAAAGAACTCTTTAGCTTGTCAGGATGGATCCTGTTTCCATTCTGGACTAAAATTGCACAGACAGAAATAACATCTCCCATTTTGTTTTATGTCTCTGGGAAATCCTTGCAACTAATTTCATGTGAAATGATAAAAGAAAAATTCTAATTTTTCCTTAAAGTCTTTCTTTTCCCTGCTTTAAGATATAGATTCCTATTCCAAGGTTTTAATTTTCCAGCCTTACACTGTAGTCAAAGCTGCTCAAAAACATACAAATATGCAGCAGAGCACTTTGGAAAGAACATGATTGTCTTTCAGGATGATACAGAGCTTTAGACTCATAAACAGGAACTGTGTATCTAGTTCCTTACACATTAGCAAGTCATGTAGACTTCAGGCCACCAGAAAGAGAGTTTGTTGTATTAGGTAGCAAATATATGGTATCAGCTTCTCCACATGCATCAGCTGATTAACTGAGTTAAGGGTAGTTCCTTGGAGGTTACAAAACTATAGTGGTACAACTGCTAGATGAAAGACGTTTTACTTTGCTGTAGTCCGTGTAGTCTCATATTTCACTATACCTGGTCACTGGATAAATTCCAAACTCCATTGATTTTATCATATATTTGTTCTTGCGGTAATAATCTCAGTTGCTTGTTTTGAATCAGTGCACTTCTGAGCTTCAGGTCACGATACATTTTTGAAGTTTCATAAGCTCTGCAAAAAATTAAAAATACACATTCCCATTTCAGTGTTTTCGATTATCTTTACTGTTTAAAACCAGTATTGACTGCTGTAAAGTTTCCTTATCACCACGTTGCACAAAAATGAAAGTACTACTGAAACTTCATCAACATAAACTGTTACATCTCAGTGCTCCTTAATGAAGTTATCTTTAAATTTAAAAGATTTTCTTTGATGTCTGTTTTGATCTCCTGTGTTGTTCACTGTGTATACTATTTCTTTCTTTTCCTTAAGGTAATCATGTCCCAGCCTCTTCTGGGTTCCACGTTATACATAGTCCAGACATCAAGAATCCTTTATTTTTCAATGGCAGTTAAGTCACAGACATCCAATGTATGTATGTCAGTATTCCACAGCTCTTATAGAGAAACGATGGTACAGTATTATGCACATATTCATTTAGACAACTTATCTTTAGGTGGGACACGTCCACTAGTTTGTAGTCAACTAGAGTTTTCATCAGGATTTAACTCTTCATATTCATTACATGGTCCAAAATTATGGGAAAAGATTACAGAAAGTGTACACTGAAATTAGCTCTTAGTATTTTTATTTGTTCAGATGGTTTATACACAGAAGGTGTGTAAACTGTGATCAACAACTGGTATTTAATACACACTAATTTTCATTATGCAGAGTTATCTGAATTTGTGATCATTCTCTCCCTTTCCTCTAGGGATGTGTTCTCCTCTGTTGGGAAAGTTTCCTGAATGTTAAATATGGGCAGTTATATACTTGGTCCACCACCAGCAGTAACCCCACATATTTGATTAACTGAATTTTGTAAACGAACACAGACTATTTGAAGTATGCTACCTGTGCACAGCAATAACAGAAGTGAAGAGTCTGGGACTCCCAGGAACAACATTGGTAAATATGAACTCAAACCGTGTATTGTTACATTTAGTCAATATATACAGAGCTTCTGTCTGCCCACGTAATTTCTGTAAGGAAAACATTACATTTAACATTTTGACAATATAGTAGCTTGATTGTACAGGCAATAATCTTGACATACTAATTTTCTAAACTCTTATTCTAAATAGTATATATGAAGGTATATGATTCTAACACTGATCTACTACTGTCTTCAACTGAACTAATTTTTTTCAGACAAACTCAGAGTTCCAAGAAGAGCAGCACCAATGAAGCCTGCTTGCTACACATTCGCAATATCATTACTGAAACAGTATTTTTGGCTTTGTTACCATGTGGCTGCCCATAGAACCTACATAATCTCCTTGTTAGTTCTTTGATGGAAGCCAAATAAATGGCTTCACAGTTGCATGTAATTCAGGCTATATATTTGAGAACTTTCTTGCATAAAATTAGTGCCTCTCTAGACGTTTGTTAAATTTAGACACAATGAGCCAACATGTGCTTGCCTTACCTAGAGGGGAAAAGAATTGCTAAACAGTGTTGATTACATGAATTTTAGTGCATTAGGAGACAGAGTAGAAATACACTCCTACAGAAATGTGAGTCTCTCAACTTTTAAAACTAAATTTCCATTACTGTTCTATTACTGTTCATGCAAGTAACCTTTCAGATTATTGTTGATATAGTGCAATAAGTACAAACAATTAATTACAGCTCCTTTCATTATTTGAAAAGTATTTTTTGAAACTTACTGAGTTGGCAGTTCTTGTAGTTATATTTATAATGCAGTTGTAACCAACAGCTAGAAGTTATGGGAGAAAAAGAAACACAGGTTTGAGAACAAGTAAAGGTAACAGTCAAAACTGAAAAGCGCAATATTGAATTTTTGTAGCACAGCTTTGGATGCCATTTGTGAGAATTACACATTGTGGTTAATGGTCTGGGCCCTCATCACAAAATCAAAGACTAATTTAAGCTGGACAGAACTTTGGCAGGTTGTCTGGTCCACTGCTCTTCTGAAAGCAGGACCAACTCCCATCTGGCTGCTCAGGGCACTGCCCAATTGAATTTTGAGTATTTCCAAAGAAGGAGATTCCACAACCACTCTGGAAGCCTGTTCCACTGTTTGACTGCCATCACTGTGAACATTTTTTTCCTAATATCTAAGCAGAATTTCCCCTGTTTCAGCTTTTGACTATTGCTATTTCATCATAATGTTGCCCATAAATTTTACCCTTACAAATAAAACCTTCTACATTGATATAACACTCTGTAGAAGAGCTAAGGAGAAAAACAGAAAGAAAACAGAAAAGAACAAGGAAAAATAAGCAGGAAAACTGAAAGTATAAATGGAGGAAAAAACAAAAGGAAGATGAGGAAAAAAACATTGTAAATTTCACTTTGGCTCTTCTACAGTAATGGTCAGATATAAAACCAGAAACAATTCCAGCCATTTTCCTAAACCAAACAAATACATTCAAATGATGCTGGGCTATGTCTGAATGTCAATGACAATCCTGCTGCTGATACCAATTGTAGCACAGCCAGGTTCTGTGCTACAGAAAAAAAAAAAGAAAAAAACACCAAAGGAGAACTATAAATTGCTTTGGGAAGATTTTGATTCTCCAAAAGCTCAGATTTGACAGCAGTTGCATAGATATTCAGTCTTTACAGGATTAACACTTATGAAAATAGTAGAAAAAGACTATATCCTAGGTTGCTCATAAGAATTTTTCTAAAATCCAAAGAAACTGTAATGGTCAAAAATAGCATCCAATAATTATTATTTTGTCTATATGTTCCCATAATGTCAGAAATAATGCATGATGATTTTATGATCTTGAAAGCCACAGGTTAGACTTCCTTGAGCTTCTAGAGGATTGAATTGCTTCATAAGTTTCGTT
>WBNH01011635.1:0-66786 GCA_013401255.1 Urocolius indicus | reverse complement strand
TTTTGTAGCACAGCTTTGGATGCCATTTGTGAGAATTACACATTGTGGTTAATGGTCTGGGCCCTCATCACAAAATCAAAGACTAATTTAAGCTGGACAGAACTTTGGCAGGTTGTCTGGTCCACTGCTCTTCTGAAAGCAGGACCAACTCCCATCTGGCTGCTCAGGGCACTGCCCAATTGAATTTTGAGTATTTCCAAAGAAGGAGATTCCACAACCACTCTGGAAGCCTGTTCCACTGTTTGACTGCCATCACTGTGAACATTTTTTTCCTAATATCTAAGCAGAATTTCCCCTGTTTNAGAAAAAACAAAAGGAAGATGAGATAAAAAACCATTGTAAATTTCACTTTGGCTCTTCTACAGTAATGGTCAGATATAAAACCAGAAACAATTCCAGCCATTTTCCTAAACCAAACAAATACATTCAAATGATGCTGGGCTATGTCTGAATGTCAATGACAATCCTGCTGCTGATACCAATTGTAGCACAGCCAGGTTCTGTGCTACAGAAAAAAAAAAAGAAAAAAACACCAAAGGAGAACTATAAATTGCTTTGGGAAGATTTTGATTCTCCAAAAGCTCAGATTTGACAGCAGTTGCATAGATATTCAGTCTTTACAGGATTAACACTTATGAAAATAGTAGAAAAAGACTATATCCTAGGTTGCTCATAAGAATTTTTCTAAAATCCAAAGAAACTGTAATGGTCAAAAATAGCATCCAATAATTATTATTTTGTCTATATGTTCCCATAATGTCAGAAATAATGCATGATGATTTTATGATCTTGAAAGCCACAGGTTAGACTTCCTTGAGCTTCTAGAGGATTGAATTGCTTCATAAGTTTCGTTGTCATCTCCTCTAAAAAGGTCTAGNAAGGAGATTCCACAACCACTCTGGAAGCCTGTTCCACTGTTTGACTGCCATCACTGTGAACATTTTTTTCCTAATATCTAAGCAGAATTTCCCCTGTTTCAGCTTTTGACTATTGCTATTTCATCATAATGTTGCCCATAAATTTTACCCTTACAAATAAAACCTTCTACATTGATATAACACTCTGTAGAAGAGCTAAGGAGAAAAACAGAAAGAAAACAGAAAAGAACAAGGAAAAATAAGCAGGAAAACTGAAAGTATAAATGGAGGAAAAAACAAAAGGAAGATGAGGAAAAAAACATTGTAAATTTCACTTTGGCTCTTCTACAGTAGTGGTCAGATATAAAACCAGAAACAATTCCAGCCATTTTCCTAAACCAAACAAATACATTCAAATGGTGCTGGGCTATGTCTGAATGTCAATGACAATCCTGCTGCTGATACCAATTGTAGCACAGCCAGGTTCTGTGCTACAGAAAAAAAAAAAGAAAAAAACACCAAAGGAGAACTATAAATTGCTTTGGGAAGATTTTGATTCTCCAAAAGCTCAGATTTGACAGCAGTTGCATAGATATTCAGTCTTTACAGGATTAACACTTATGAAAATAGTAGAAAAAGACTATATCCTAGGTTGCTCATAAGAATTTTTCTAAAATCCAAAGAAACTGTAATGGTCAAAAATAGCATCCAATAATTATTATTTTGTCTATATGTTCCCATAATGTCAGAAATAATGCATGATGATTTTATGATCTTGAAAGCCACAGGTTAGACTTCCTTGAGCTTCTAGAGGATTGAATTGCTTCATAAGTTTCGTTGTCATCTCCTCTAAAAAGGTCTAGTCTAAAACTTAAACAAATTTTAAAAACAAAAAAATTTGTACACATAAAGTGGCAGCACGTGCACATACACTTGTATGTGCATGCACAGATGAGATAGCAAATGCAGAAGAACAAGCGGGCAGAGGACAAAAGTTTATATACATTATGAAGAGAATACAGACTTTCAGTTCTCACTGGCTAGTGTGAATTTAGCACTGGAAATAATTTGGGAACAAAGTAAGTGCATCCTGCCCGTTTCAGCAAATTAAATTAGTAGACCTGCTAGCTACTCATACAGTTGAAATTCAAAGCTCACTCAGAGATTACAATAGTAAATTTGGAAAGGCGGGCACTTGTTGGGAATAAAAACTGTAGGATGATATGGAACATGAATAAACGGGCGGTAACAACAGGTACAAGTAAGGCAAGGTGTGAAGAAACTTTGGTTATTTCTAGAAAAACAAATGAATTCCACTTAGGCCAAATGAAAAATATCTCTGAAGTACTCTTCAACTTCTGTTCTGAGAAGTTAGCATTGAATATTATTATTTTGCTATGAATTATTATAAAACTTCCTATATTACAAATATATTAATTAGCAACAGTTTATTTCAGATTTTACACTGGAACACAACTATACTTTACTGTTCTGTCCTGTAATGAATACTGTTGTGAAAGAATAGCATTCCACCACAAAGGAAACACAAACTTTGGAGTTGTTTAACAGGAGAGGATACTTACAGAGATTGACTCTGGGCAATGATAATGAGCGCCAAATAATCCGCAAATTTGTCACAAGCAGTCTACCTGGAAAGAAAGGGTGCAGATATTCTTAATCTGACTAACTTCCACTTAATTAAATGTCTCATGCTGTGGTACATATTTACCTCTAGTTTCGAAATACCAGAATAGTCCTTAATAGGAAAAAGAAGAAAAGCACAGGAGATCCCAGCAGAAAAATCACTACCCCCTTCCCTCCTTTTTTTTTTGGAATGTCAGGGAAGAAAAATCCAGTAAGGAACAAATGATGCATATACCAGGATTCCTCCATACCAAAGAAAAGTTACTGAATTCACATCCATCTGCCTATGGTAAAAATGCAGAGACGCAATCGGTGCAGAACTGTTCTGAGGAGGAGAAGGGGAAGGCAGTGAGTTAACTATCGCAGCTGTCTTCATGAATGACCTCACCCCTTTATGTCACATGCAAACTTCTTTGATTCTGTACCCTGTACAGCACATCCAACCCCAGGAAGGGTCATCTGAGCATGCTTGTAGCTTCATGCCCTTCCAAACGATATATATATAAACCTTACTGATTCAGTTTAAATCAGGTTAGGAAAAATTAAGCATCAAACGGATTACAGCAAAAGGTCACAATGATTATAAATGGATTATTCTTAGAAGGCTTTCAAGTCTAAACAGATTCCAAGACAAGACTATCAGCTTCCTATAACTTTGAACAAGAGATCCTCCATCAAGAAAATACTCCAAGGGGAGACAGATCTGTGAAACAGGCAAGATCTATTTTCTGCAATAGATCATTGACACGGAGTTCAATGGAAACCAGACAGGTTTTTGATGAACCTACACAGGTTAAATGTTAAAAGTGCACAATTTCCCTGACTATGCATTTACCTCTGTCTCCATTGTTTCCTTTGGTATCTTCAACTGACTCTAAGCAGTCTATAAGGACCTCTCCAGGTCTCATTTTCATTTGTCTGAAAGAAAAAAAGAGAGAAGAACAAAATGGCCTGAAGAAAAATAGATTAGATTTATCTTCCAAAAGAAGGCCAATATATTTCCCGACTTTGCTTTCCTTTCTCCTTTTTTTGCTTACTGCATCATTCAATGAAAAATCCCCACATGCACACATAAACACAAAGCAACATTACACACCTGAAATTGTTATCACTGCATCTGGTACATTAAATATATGAATACCTCTATTATTCAATTACAATAGTAAATAAATAACTATGTAGCAAGTGTGACCAAGCAAACTATACCTCAAAAAAGGGAGAAAATGTGTTAAAATGTGTGAAAATGGATATGAAAAAAAGTTGCATTGGCATAATATTAAATGGATAGAGTTTGTTGCCTCATGCTGTACTTTTAGGTCATAAGGAGTAGAGCTAGGCTCACAAAAAGAATAGATGGCAGCAAAAGAAGTATCAAATGTGAAATGCTCTGCAAAATTTCTCACATGGGGCATGGCTTGGGTTTGTTTGCTTGGGTTCTTTGTTTTGGGGTGGGGTTTTTTTTTTATATTGATTTATTTAACTGGTCTAATCACTTGGCTACAAAGCAGATGCTGTGTGAAACTTTGCTGTATTTTAATTGTATCGTGTAAAGTTGCCAAAACTCTTCAGTGTATTGGCATGATAGAAAAAAAGAAAGAAAAAAGCATTCCAAGAAAGGGAATGCCAGGAAATACTGTTGGAGATGAGGATTGCGACGCTAGGTATGGACTCAACAATACATGACCAGAACAGCACAAAAGATATTTGACAGGACGTAGCAAGAACAGTACCATCAGCATTTAAGAAGATACGGAAGCAGGCTCCGTCCACAGGAAAACGAGACAGAACTGCTCAAACATGCAAGATACAGTTTCACGTTTCTAAAATTACTGCAGGCAGCATGTCTGAGTGACAAAGGGTGCGCTCTCAGTCAGGTCAACCGAGGAGGGAGAAGCAGCACAACAGCACACTGTCAGCCTCCACGCCCCAAAACATCACCAACCAGCCGCTAACGTGTAGCTCTGCGTTACAAAAGCTGCGCAGGGCTTTGCCTCGGAAACCAAAGCACAGGTTTTATGTGTCACAGACGGCTGACCAGAGGTCGCAGCCGCCACCCCGCGGGACGCCCGGCGCTCCGAGGCTGCTGAGCCCCTGCCCGGCCCCGGGAGCTGCCGACAGCGACTCCGTGCGACCAGCGACTGCCGCCGCTCCCGCACACACACGCGGAGTCTTGTTTCTACTCCTCGGAGCCAGGCAGCGCTACAGGCGGCTGGGAAAAGAACCCCGTTCCTCGCTCCTCCGGTAACGTTTCATTTTTCGCTCTTGTTGTACAGCCCGGAGGCGGTGACTGCGGTGACTGCCTGCGGTGACTGCGGTGAGTGCCGCTCCCCGCGCCCCAGCCTCGGCGGCCACGCGCACCCCCGCCCGGCCCCGACGGCGAGCTCCCAGCATGCACTGCGCCACCAATGGCGGCTGCGCCCAGCGCGCTGCGAACCGGCGCTCCGCCTCTTGACAGGAGCGACAGCCCAGCCGTAAGGGCAGGGCCGGGCCGGGCCGCGGCACTCACTGCGGGGAGATGTCGAAGCGGACGTCTCTGTCCTCCCACAGCACGTCCAGCACCACGCTCATGGCTGCGGAACGCGGCGCGCCGCTCCCTCCGCAGGAGCCCGCGCGGCGCCCTGGCGACGGGGGCGGCGCCTGGCGCTCCCGCAGCCAGCGGGATTGGCCGCGGCGCTGCACGCGGAGGGGCCGCCGCCTTCCCGCCCGCCAGAGCCCCGCCCCGGCCAGCACGAGCCTGCGCCTGAGGCAGCTGCGTGAGCAGCGCCGTGCCCTGTGCCGTGCGGGACACCCGGTGACCTGGCGCACAGCCTCGGCAGCGCCAGCGGTCTGCCGGTTCCCTGCGTTTTGTGAAGGAGACCTGAGCGCTCCCACGTGCTGGAACATGTTATAGGCGCAGCTTTTCCTCACGCCTGGGCTCGTTGTGGATGGTCGTTGAACCAAACCCGTGGAGAGCTGGTCAAACCAAAACCTCACAGGTTTCACAAACCCTCGCTCACAGCTTCCAGTCCTGTAGGTTTTGGCTTGGCTGTTTTGCCTTCCTTGGTTTTTATTTAAGCTAGGCAGGATGTATCATAATATTTTATACTTGGAATAACATGAAGATAGTAGCCAAATTTTAGTTGAAGTATCCTACCGCTTTCAAATTAAAAGATAGTCTGAGAATCAGTCTTGGGAAGAAACCTGTCCTTTGACAGGGCTTTCCTTGCGCCTGGCGCCTGAATTGGTGAGAAGCCTGTTGCCACCTGCCAGGAAGTCGAGAGAAATTTGGTGAAGTAAAAAAACGTCCCAAGGGCTGTGAGTCCACTGGTGGGAAGAGCAGCAGTGCCACCACAGCACTGGGTGTTTGGCTTCAGGCCAAGTTCCATTTTTGTTGATACGCTTAAACTACTGTTTGTTTGGAAAAAATAAAAACAACAGGTCCAACAAAAATTATCATTTGGTTTCGTATGCAGGAGTGCGTGATCTGAGATGTTCAGTCATGTTAAGAGCTGTGGCAGAAATCCAGTTACATCATCAGGAGCACCTGACGCAGTAAGTGTATTTTAGCTGTGAGGTGTTAGTTCTGTAAAGGTACCGTTATCCATTCTGTGTCCTGGCAGTAAAACCAGAAATGTTTTATTAGGAGCAAGCCTTTAAGTATGAAAGTCAAGTTATAGGAAGTATACAGGCAGACATAGATGTAAAAACCAATATGGCAGTGACAGGCAAGAGTAAACTTTATGCTGCATTTGATGTTTTGAACATAAGTTTAAACTTTTTTAAGAGAGATAAAGATACTAAAATGCACTTCAAAACTAGACTTGGTTTTTAGAAGAGAAACGCACGTCAACAACCACTTTAAGCATGAGCTAACCTAATTCAGTGATGCCAGCTATGGTACAGTCACTTGTATAAATCTGTGGATGTGTTTTAATTGCATTTGCCGTATCTTTTGTAAGCTAATGGTAACTGAGGAAAGTTTACATAAAAAAAGGACTAAATGTAACTTATGTGGTGGGAAAGGTGAGTTGCTGAGCTGCTTCCCTGTCTTGTGAACTAGAGATCATATAGGCCACAAGTTGATGCATTCGCTTTATTTATCCACATTGAGTGCATGTAGTTTGAAAACTGGTATTTTATGCTTGAAATATGAAAGCAGGATTTGTGGGACACTTTAGCTTAAAAAAGTGAAGGCTGTGTTGCAGAATCCATGCCAAATATCAGATTTCTGTAACAGAGAAAAGAAATTACATAGTTTTAATGACCAAAGATTGCTTTCCAAAGCCAAGCCACATATATCATTTAAAAAGAGGTACAGTTAGTGATTTTAGAATAGTGATATTTAAAGGTCTGGGTCAAGAAAGGGCAATTAGTATGGCAAATGCTATAGTAGTCTTCCTATATCTTAGTTACAAGAAAATTTTTTATTCTTGATGCTGCTGAAAAATTGCTGTTTTGTTATATAAGGACATCTTACAATATATGCAAAAAGATTGCACTGATAGACTTTTATTTAATTAGTGCGCGTATGACTTCATAATGTTAACCTTCTTTAAATTAGTGAGTTGGGCTTTACGTGGCATACCAGATACTTGATAACAAACTCAAACAATCAATAGCTTCAACTTGCTCATTGTTAATGTAGAGATAAATTCCTACCTCTGGAAAAAAATACACAAGCTCGTCTACATTCCTCTTCAGTCTCAAAGCGGTTTGCATTTCCGTCACAGCCACCATACCAAAACTGAGCACAGGCATTGGCTTGTTTATCGTAATACCACTTTATGATATAGACGCGGCATGGCCCTTGATCCAGCCTTAACTTGCACTGTAAGTCCTGGATGCTTTCTAAAATAAAGAAAACAAATAACAGAAACATTTCCATTTGTAAAAGTAAATTCTATTGCATAGATTTTAAGTTTTAAATGCTCATTTTGTTTTCTTCTCTTTTTTTTTCCTACTAATATTAAACAGTAGTTTAATATTGACTTTTACTTCCAAAGATGTTAGCACCAAAGGCAAGGAGGAAGTACATCTTAGTAGGTCAAGTAAACTGTTCCTTTACTGGCATGGTCCTAGTAACTCTGTAAATAATAGTACTATGGCTCAGCGTACAAGAAGAGCAAACAATATGTGTCTGATGATTTCAAAATCTAACTTCTGAAATCTAATCATCAGCAACTAGTCTTGTGAGCAACTGAAACTTGTAAGCCAAAGACCTCTAAGTTAGCTGCATCTGCTATTTTCCAAACACAAGTATGACTGTCATCTTTCTGCAGTACATTCCTTCAGTATGTTAGTTCTCTTTTTGAAGTGAGGGAAGAGACATTAGAATAGTGAGAATATAAACCTTTAGTGTTTTGTAAGATGTTTGTGCTACTTGTCGAATACAACAGCAGTCATTAAGTACATACTAGTTAAAGTTTGAACATGAATCTTTGTCTAATGGTTTCTACAGGTAAGCATTAGAGTTTATGGCACAGTCTGATTCATTTTAGTAACACCATGAGAGGGAAAATACATTTCCTTCAAGTTTAATAATGTGGCATCAATATTCTGTCTTTGGCAACTGGTATCAGAGTAATGGTCACATCCATGTTCCCAGGAAGCATGGTAACACGTTTCTATTGCTCTCTTCTGTTGCTCCCATCATAATGTGCTGTTACTGGAACTCAAAAGTATGACTCTCCCAAATGATGAACAGAATACATTTGGATGTTTCTTATGAAAAGAATCAATCCTTTGAGTAGTCAGCTAATTACTATCCTTCAAATGACTAAACACTGTTTTTTCCTTGTTTCTCCTGTGAAGGAGAAATCTGGTTTTTTTTCTGTTCAATTCCGAAATCATTACGTTCTGTGCCTTTAATGTAGCCTCCTGTCTCCATAGACTACCCCTTCTTTGCTGACAAATTACCTGCTCACTGGCCCACCTCAGCTGGCACTATGTTCTCTTTGTGATGACGTTAATGAGCTCTTTCTCAGGTTGTATCTGAACTTGTTTCTGCTGTTCAGTGCAACAGTAGGATTTGGAATTTGGGAAGACAAGAACTCGTGAGCAAGCTGAGAAAGAACTCCAACTAGATGTGTTACAAAATCCTGAAATGGATTGTCTTCCTCAGCATGGCTCATGGAAACTTTAGAGAGTTACGAAAAGTTGGTTTCAGGGTAAGGGGCAACAGAATGAAACTCTGGTTAGGATCTATAACCTGGTCTTGGTGTGAGCTCTGCAGTTGAAACAGACGATGTCATCACTTTATCTGATGATGGTTTAGATGGCAATAATGGTACCACAGCTGTAGGTGAAAAGAAATAAAATGAAACATCGATTTTTGATCAGCCAGAAATGAAGATGAAGAAAGATAAAAATACCTGTAGAGTCCACTGTTAGCAAGGATGACTGCTCCTCCTCTTGTTTTTCTTCATAGGTGTCATATACTACCACAGGGGATACTTTGGTCTGAAATAAGCATTTGATTTTCTTTATTTTTCAAATGTTGTGAAGTGTCTCAAAATGAACAAGCCCTTCATCACTTAGAGGTTCTCTAATGTTTTTCCTTCCCATTTACTCTGATTAAAGAGTGTTAAGAGTCAGGATTTAAACCTTACCTGGTTGGTTTACCAGGAGAGTTGCCAATCCAAAACCTGGGATATGTATTTTTTTACTTGGCTTTTACAGAATTTTATGTTTAAACTTAAACCTATAAATTGCAGTTGAGTTTAATTACTATTCTTAGACTTAATTATTACAATTTAATTGCATTTTAATAACATTACGTCTCACACTGTGACACAAACATTACTGTAACAGTATCAGGAATAAATTGTAGCCATTAGATGGCTGCCTGCATGCAACTAGGAACAACTATCTCCCAGCTTACCAAGTTAAAGGAGCTGTTACAGTACCTGTCATGTAGAAAAGTAGGGAGAAAGTTACATATTACATCAGGCAACAGAGAAGGGTGTCTATAAAAAACTTTTGCTCATTGAGGCCTGCTGAATTTTCATACCGGAGCTAACAGTTGAGGAAGGTCTCCAAGACTCAGAGCACTTTCTACTGTGGATACTCCAGGTGTCTGTGCTGAAAGTGGTTGTCTGTTAACATTGTTTTTCTGAAGTAAAGAACTTGAAGAACTTTTCTGATGTAAAGAACCTGAAGATACTGAATGGAAAGATGATCCACTTAGGCTTGCAGCATTTCCATTGTGGTTGTGTATTAAGGTACCATGTTCATCTTCACAAAATTGGTTGACTAATTTGGATTCCAGAGCTGTTTAAAAAAAAGTTAAAAAGTCATGCTAGTGAGAAATTCAATGTTATTTAAATGTTAATTCAATTAAAAAAATTAAACTAATGGATTTTTATACACCTAAATAATACACATGTAATTCAGTGCACCTTTGGATTATTTATATACATCTAAGAAGATTATTCCAAGTTCTCTGGACCATGACTTTTATTTGTCACAAATTTACCAGCCCACAGTCCTCTACGTGGTACAAATACAATGAACTCACCTAAAAGCATTTATCTGAGCTTAGCAACAGCTATTAGCTGGTAGTGGGTAAAGAACTCCTTGCCTTGCTCTTGTGAATAACCCAATGAAAATGGGTTATTTCCCAATGTAAATGATTAAGTAGAATTTACCCCGGTGGGTTTGATTGTAATCTCCAGACCAGCAGATTTACAGTGCATGAGCAGTTAGTCAGTTTAGAAAGGAGCTAAGGAGCTGTTTCCCTACTCTGTAGGTGCCATCTCATGTTGGCGGCATGAATCGCTACTCTATAATGTGACTCCTTAAAAGAAGGGAATCTGTATCTCTAGGTTCCTAGTACTTTGCACTATGTAACTAATCCTGATCATTAAAACGTATCCACAAAGATAATGCTCCCCCACCCCACCCTGATCTGAGAAGTATCAGATACATCGCAGAATAAAACTGCAGTGAACGCACCTGGAAGTGTATTAAAGTCATCAATGAGATACATGTGTTCTCTGTCTGGATCTGAAGCGATCAGATTTAGTTCACGCACAAACTCAACCTGTGTTGGATCTGAAGTATTTACAGTTCCTATGGCATACATTTCAATGTTTGCTGCGTGAGCCTCTCGAACAACAATGTCAAGTTTTACAGCTTCTCCCTTGTCTGCTTGGCCACCTGTTAGCACAATAGCTACTTTTCTCACTCCTGTTCGAGCACCAAAAAATCCTTCCTGGGTAGCTTTACGGATAGCAGTTCCTGTGGAAGTGCCTTCTCCCATGTATTGCGTTTTTCTAATTGCTTGCTTAATATCCTGTTGAGCTGTGTACTTGTTGAGACCAAATTCTAGCCGAACTTCTAAGCTGTATAAGACAAGGCCAATTCTGGTAGCATTTCTGCCTACAGTTACTCTGTCTACTAAAGCAGTTACAAAGTCTTTGATAATCTCAAAATTTTCTGGTCCCACACTCTCAGAGCTGTCAACCACAAATACAAGCTCCATAGGAATTTCCTTACACTTGATACCACAACCTGCAAAGGAAAAAGAAACAATCAGATCACGATGACTTGACTTGGCATCCTTTTGGGAAAGAAGAATGTAAATGTAATGAAGTTAAAAATAGAATCTGAAATTAAAGATTTCCTAAATACTTACCGCATATGTCTTTAATTAATTTAATGATATCTTCTCTCTAGAGATGAAAAAGTTGAAAATGAATGTATTTTACAATATGCCTCTTTCAGATGAGGTATAATATTGACAGTACCAAAGACTTTGTTTGTAATGCATATCTGTGCCCTGTAGAGACTTGAGAAGAATCTTACTGTTTAACTTCCAAACCTGATCTTCTGAGCTTGGAATGAGTCCCACGTTTTACAGTGAATTATTTGAGATGGCAAACAAGGATCATTAACTTGAAAAACACTCTATGTAAAACAGTTAACCACTGTTATTGTAAAGAATGTTTTGTGATGATTTTGTTCTTATCAAAACTCAAAGTAAAAACCCATTCGTATTTTATCAACTGAATAATATGGATATCCCTTTTAAATGTGTTAAGAGTGGTGAAACAGACCCAACTCCAGGAAGCATGTTGCTTGTAGTGAGCTGGCAAATGACACAGAATGGAACTGGGATTTGTGAACCCTAGTGTGCCTGGCTCGCTGTATTACCCAGCTTTCAGCAGCAGGAAGAAAAACGCTGCTGCATTCAGAGCTGTCTGTTAAGAGAAGTGATAGGTTCTGTGACATGCAGATAAAGTGTTTTCCATTATTAATCATCTGTTATATTTTTTGAAGTGCATGACAAATCATTTGGCATTGAGTCAAGTCTTTCAAATACAACCTTTTGCTACTGCTGCTCAGCTTCCATCATAAACCTCAGTAGTGTTTATATACTCACTGACATGCTCTAACGAATTGCAGACTGGTGCAGTTCAAGCTTCTTAGGAGAAATGTGATTGACTTTATATCATGAAAGACTGTGACAATTTTAAAGATCTTTGCTCTTTAGACTCTTAAATACTTTTAAAAAAACCTTCCTGGCAGCAGGCACACACCAGGGTCATCTAACACTAACTGTAAAAGAACACAAAGCAGAGAAATACCTAAAATCATCAGGAACTTTAAATGTGATTTCAGCATAAAGTAGATGAGAAAAAGTCAGAAACCTTTTTGTGGTTTATTTCTATATTATTACTGACACCATTTCTTAGTATTCTTACTGACACCACTTCTAATTAGAAAGCTCTTTCCAAAATAGTGAACATAGGATATGTTTCACCTGATAGTATCTTATATTGTTTAAATCTTGCCATAATGGGATTTAAATAATGGAATGTGCTTACCGTTAGGCCTTGCTCTCCCTTTGGTCCAGTTTTGCCCTGTAACAGCGATAGTTAATTAAGGTACTGCAATTAGTAACATAATTCAGAATATAACTTCATCAATACCATTATTAGAATAATGGTTGGTCAATAAGAACTTTGGCTAGAAAAAGTAGTGTTTCCTTTTATTACCTTGTGCATGTGGGATCTACAGTCTCCCATGGTGATGAGGTTTTAAAGGGAATTGGATGACCTCAGACCTCCCACTGGATCACGAATTGTCGGTTTGCATTAGAAAGGGAGAACCTGTGCAGAACTTTCCTGTCTAAGTGTTGTGTTTGTTTCTTTTCTCAAGAGAGCCTATAACTGTCTGACACCTTGGAATGGTCAGAATCTTCATCATACATGAGCGAAATAGAGCCAGTGTCAGGGCAAGAATGGCAATGGTGGTTTTTTATCCCTACTTAGTAGTATGCACATGTCAGAATGGAAGGGCACTATATTTTGTTTCCCAGCTTTTGGGGACCTGCCCATCAGCAGAAGTTACCATTTTGCCTCCCTTTGTCTCATCATCAGCTTTGAGGGAAAATCTCAGCTACAGTTATGTGGTAGACATAGAATAGAACTGCTTAAAAACATGGCAATTTTCTTTCACTGCCTTAAGAAACCTCATCTGTGGGAAGTAGGATATTCAGCATGGAAATGTCTTCTATATGCTTTCAAAATGCCTTCATATTTTATGTTTGTTAAGTTTTTCAGATTGTATGTAGTTAAACAGCAAGAAGAACACACAGCCCAGCTTTATTTTTAAACAGTTTAAGAAAACAGACACAATAAACCTGAGTTACTCACAGGTTCTCCAGATAAACCAGGGTCACCCACTTGACCTTTTTCTCCTTTTTTCCCCTTTTCACCTGTAGCTCCTCGATCTCCCTTTAAAACCACGTAAGCAGACAAAAAGTGTAAGTCAGTTTTTATTACATTTTTCACGTTCCTTTCTAGCTGCCTTTGTTGAATTCACTTTCAGCTTCTGACATGAGTTGGAAATCTTTGTTAGGGATCATTTAAATCAATAGGGATTTGTGAATTTCAGGAGTAACTTGGAATATTGGCTAAGCATTTTTATGGGAAAAAATAGCTGAAGTAGTTTGAACCATCTCAAGCAAGTACATGCAGATAGAGGGAGTTAATGGGTTATTGCATGATGGAAATTATTATCTGTGCCTGGGAAAAATAGGAAAACAGTAAGGAAACTGAGATGAAGGGCAACAATGTAGTTGAAACAAATAATGAGAAAATAATTGTGAGAAACTTTTTGGCCCAGAAAAGAGATTTGGAATAACAAACAGATGAATTAGTGTCTTCTGGTTTGATTTTTAATAAGCTATGGAACTTTGTTCAGCCTTTCTGAGATGATGTGGTCACATCCAAAAACTTACTCCAACCCACATTTCTCTTTCCTTAACATGGATGTAGTTCCCAAATTTTGCAGAGTGGGTGGGTAAAAGAAAGGCAGAGATATTAAATCTAACTTCTATATTTCTTCTAATTGCAGTAGAAGATAAGCCTCATGTGATACTAAAATAAGCAATAATGAAAGAGGCGTTGCCATAGAAAGCATTAAAACAATCATATGAATGACTGGGGTTTTCCTAAATCTCAATTCCTTTTTCACAGAATTAACATGCCTTCAGTGAGATCTCACAGTAATGAGCATTTTCATTATGTTGCCTTCAGGCTAGGACATTATCTCTGATTTAGATATCATACCTTCTGTCCCAAAAGCCCTTCTCCAGGGGGTCCTCGAGGTCCTGGCATTCCTTGAATTCCTTGTTCCCCCTAATGATAATCCAGGTAGTGATATTAACCCTTTGTAATCATTCATCATGCATTAGTTTGAAATGTTCATAGAGACAAGTGCATTTTAACAAGTGTCTTGAGGCACTTGAAACAATGTAGTGGCTAGTTTATATTTCTCAAATACTTCATCAGTATGTTTACTCTAAAGATCTATAATATTGCAAAATCACAGGATCAGTACTGGATCTAATTCTATTCCCTCTTTTCATCCAATTTGATTCCCTCTCGCTCCTTTTTTCTTACTTCTGTCTTTTGAATATGTCTCATCTGACCTATGCTTTGGGTAAAAGTGCTTATTTCAGGGAAAATTAATATTACACATAGATCCAGGATGGAGACTCTTTTTCTCTATAGGTGGTAGTTCATATAACTATTTCAGACTGTCTCTGTAGGCATGGGAGTTGGGGAAGAAGTGATGGTATTTGTAATTTTATAAGGCTATCTTTCAGTGATAAAAGATGCCCCTGCTTCCTCCTCCCTCAATATATAATCCCTTGGGCTTGTTGTTCACAGCAGTACAAACAGAACATACTTTGTAAGTGCTCATGTTATCCTTCTCATTTTCTAGCCTTAGGCTATTCATATAGGAAGCCATGTGAAAGCTCCGTAACACTGTGGTGGTCACACTGACCACTTAAGACAGGTTAAATATTGAAGACGTTGAGTCTCTTTACCTTAATCCCTTGAATACCTTCACCAGGAGGTCCCAGAGCACCAGGTGGCCCTGGGCGTCCTGTGGCTCCCTAGAGAGAAACCCTGCATATGTTAAATACAATATTCATAATAAAAATACAAAATAAATTGTTATACCACCATGTAAATTCCTGTCCATCCTCTGCCAACTTGATGACTTTTTATAAGCAGTGAGGATAAGTTTGCTGTAGCTGAAAAAAGATATTTTGTCCTATATCAGATTATTAATATTGAGGTTTTACTCCAAAGGATTAACTCAGGCCTTAATGCCCACTGAATGTGAATCACCTTGCTGATAGAGATACATATTGCACTGAATGATGGATTTTATTGGTGGGATATTTGGGACTAAATTAATATTGAAGAGAGGGTTGTTGTGTGATATTCCATCACCATTAAACTTACACAGTAAGGTTTCTATGTACATACTAATGTGGCATTGCAAATAAACATTTGCTGCCAATTTCTAAGCTATTTTTTAAAAGAAATCTAGAGAATGTGTTTCAGTTCCATATGTTATTCATAGGAAGCAATCAAAACCCACATAGTGCAGTATGCAGAGAGAGACCTGGGAATCCTGATTGATAATAAACTAACCACGAGACAGCAATGTGCCCTCGTGGCCAAGAAGGCCAATGGCATCCTGGGATGCATCAAGGAGAGTGTGGCCAGCAGGTTGAAGGAGGTTCTTCTCCCCCTATACTCTGCCCTGGTGAGGCATCATCTCGAGTCCTGTCTCCAGTTTTGGGCTCCCCAGCTCAAGATGGACAGAGAATTTCTGCAGAGAGTCCAGCACAGGGCCAGCAAGATGATAGGGGACTGCAGCATTTTCCTTATGAGGAAAGGCTGCGGGAATGGGGGCTGTTTAGCCGGGAGGAGACTGGGGGGAATTTCATGAATATTTACAAATCTCTAAATGTCAGGATGTCAGGAGGTTAGGGCATCACTTTTTTGGGGTTTTTTTCTGTTGTATCCAGTGACAGGGCAAGGGGTAATGGAAAGAAGTTGGAACACAAAAAGTTCCATTTAAACATAAGGAAAAACTATTTTACTGTGAGGGTGATGAAGCCCTGGCACAGGCTGCCCAGGGAGGGTGTGGAGTCTCCAGAGAAGACTTCTTTTTGACTTCTTCAAAACCCTGTGTGACCTGATCTAGATGGACCTGATTTGGCAGGGTTTTGGAGCAGACGATCTCTAAAGGTCCCTTCCAACCCCTGCCACTCTATGATTGTATGATAATATTATACCTATGTTGCTATTCCAATATCTGCACAAAATTCTCTTTTTCCTCATTTGGACCAACACTGTCTGGGGAAGTGCTTCAGCACTGCTGAGCTTTGGACCTAGTTTTCATGCCAGTGTGAACTGAACCTCTGGGATGAATAAGGCACATTTTACAGGTAATACATTATTACATTGCAAAATCTTTGCTTTTGGCTGTGTTTAATTCATTTACGTTGATGTTCTAAATAAATTCTTTTGAAATTAATGGACTTCTAAAGCTGAGCTGTAGGTGCATAAGGGTTTCTAATTTTGGAGGTTTCATAGTGAAAATTGCTTTGCCATAGTGTCTATGGTAACTACATAAATAATCTTTTAACATAAATTATCTGTTTTTTTGCAGGGGTTGGCCATCCTGTTGGTCATTAGATGATTAGTGATTTACTTTATACAATGTAAAAAAGGCATTCAGTCTAGAAGAACTCAACAAGATGCCTGTAGCTGTAACAGTGGTCTAAGCAAGACATGGTGAATGAATGCCAGGCCATTAAGTCTGACAGATACTAGGAATGAAGAAATTGTTGTTTATTTGCAGCTAATGTCTGTGGGAGCTAAATGCTACAAGATTGTCACTTTATAATTTACTGCATGCAGTAAGGCAGTGGCCATCTTTTATGGCTAGCCATCAGAAACTTTTATTTTCAACAAAATGAAAGCATTGTATTCCTTAGTTACCTTATTTGTCAGATCGTTTTTTTCTAGTGAAGACAAAAAACATGTAGATGTGTATGCATGATCACACATTTTTATACTATACTAAACTAAACTTTCTTTGTTTTCTTTAGCAAATAGACAATGGGAAACATAATTGTTTTAAGGACTTACTTTTGGTCCTGGCAGGCCTTCTCCTGGGGGACCTGGGAGACCAACTGGTCCTCTACTACCAGGATCACCCTGAAAGTTGATACTTTAAAAAATAAGTAGTGAATACCAAAGTGTAGTTTACTCTACAATTCCCAGCATCTCTTGTATTCAAAAAGAGAATTACTGAACAGCACAATGCAGTTCTAAGCAATGTTATCCCATGAATACAGCAGGCAAGACAAGAAAGTTATTGGAGATAAAACACTGGCTAGTGGTCTAAACATATTCAAGACATGTACAGTCAACTATGCAATAGTTAAACTGGGATTACAAATCATTAAATAAACTCTAGGTTCCCAGGACCAAAAAAGTTTTTTGCTTGTTGTTTGTCATTTGAATCAGACTCTATATTCAGTTTGGCATTGTTCCAGCTTTTTTCCTATTAGTGCTTCAGACAGCTAGGGGTTTGAGGTGACTGCAAAAAAGATATGTATCCTTTCAAGAGACATTAAGGATGCCTAAATAATTGTAGTCAATCCTTCAGTTGCCTGTGTAATTCTAGTAATCCTGCAGTCAGCACTGGGATGAGTTCCAAAGTGAAGCTTGACTATACTGACAAGTATATTCAAGTATTCAAGTATTTATATACTGACAAGTAACATAAAGTTGAATTAAAAGGTACTCTGACTGTAACCTATGAGTAGTAATTATATCTGCATGAAATAGAGTACACACATGCATTTACTTTTCTAGAAGTTAATGTCTGTACCTTAGGTCCTGGTAGTCCAACTCCATCTGAGCCTTGTTCACCAGGAATCCCAGGAAGACCTGGCAAGCCCTGAAATTATAAGCACAGCCAGCTATATTGACTCCATGCTTTTGTTCATATTGATATGACAGTATCCTGATCATATTAGCTCTTAATAGTTCACTATGGCCTACAATTGGTTAAATTCTACTCTAACAAGCCAAAAATGGTGTCAGTGGCATTTGTATGTGTGTTGCGTGTGTTTGAAGGTAGAGGAGTCTGATCCAGAGGGACAGGCGCGGAAGCAGTTCTACATGGGATTACACAAAAATATCAGGAAGTATTATAAATCAAATGCCAATTTCCATTTTGATATTCACTACTTTTTATTCCTCAATATGGCAATTGCACGTACTTTTACTGTTGTCTTTAGCACAGATAAATGCTAGTACATCACCAAACTCCCTTACTGCAGCCAGCAATTTTCCAGAGACTTCCTCACTGGGAAGGCATGTAACTGCCAGGGCTGGTAGAGCTCACTGTTGAGCAGACAGAGTATGTAAGGCCAGTGCTGCATATATGCAGGGAAGAGAGAGCAAGGAGCCTTTTCTCTTTGTATCCTTTTTTTTTTTTGCAGGGATTGGTCTCATCTGCCAGTGAGGGCCTCTGTAAAGGGTTGTAAAGTAGATCAACCAATTATTTGCCACACCTTCAACAACCTGATAAACCTAACCAAGGAGCATTTGTTCTTCATATTCTGTGGGCAGTAATTGCTTTTTTTAGTGGTTCTGTTACACTGGATAATCAGGAAGAGTGGAAGACATGGAAGGTCTTGGACTATTTCAGAGGGAGGGTTCTTTTTCCTTCTATGCTGAAATGCATTTCCACAGAGACCAGCCAATCTTTCTTAGGACATCAGCCGTGGAGGCTAATCACTTTGGTGTAGCACCTATTTGTTCCCAATTCACATTTAAAGAAAATGGCCATGAACTTACAGGTGGGCCAGGATAACCATCTCCTTTTGGCCCAAAGGGCCCAGGGGGTCCTGGAAGACCTCGATCACCCTGAGGAAGGCAGGAAAGAACAGCTGAAATGAATGCCAATACAATTGTAAGCAGGAAATTTTCCATGAAAGTGAAAATTCTTTGGCAAATACACTGTAAATTGGTTTTATCTGTCTATCTGCTAATGTATTTTACTATGTGAATTATTATTGTAGGTTTATTAATCCTGGACTAAAACTGTGAAGATTTAATAGTACTGAGGATTTACAGGACTTTCCATTGAGAAGTCATTAATTTGAATCCTTTTGAAGAGCTGTCTATTGTCATTTGTAGCCTATGTAAAAGAAATTCATTTGCATTCCCCATATTTTTCTCCATATTTTTATAATGATTTCTATTATTCCAGCTTTGGAGGAACGAGCCCAAATTGATAAACAGCCAAAAGTCTAGCATGGGAACTGAATCATTCAGTAGCTTCTTTATGTAATTCTTACAACTGAAGGTAGATAAACCACTGCAGAACATTGGGAAAACTGTATAGTTTCTGCACATACTGTATTTGTGTGGTGAGACAAAAGATGTAGGACAGGGAACAACACTGGGTTTGTGTGACCAATTTAAAAATGTTATTTCATACCACAGGGTTCCTGTCTGTCTTTGTTACTCAAGAATAATATTTTCCTATAATTCTGTGGAACCTCATTAAAGCTATTGAGCATAACAGGAGTTTACCATTGGAGATATACAGTTAAACCACTTTCATGCATTCAGATAACTGGAGTATCTCAGGAACAGATTTACCAGGGAAACTGAGGACTTTAACTCTTCCACCCATACTGGATGGTGCAGTGAGTTGCTCAGAGTTACAACTGGATGAGTGATCAACATTGTGTTTGTCCTTGTAGCGACCCAAAATATAGGCCTGCATAACAGTGCCATAAGAGTGGCCAGGTGAAAATAATCTGTAAAAGGTTTTCCCCCGTACAGCTTAGTGCATATGTTTGTTTGAGAGTGAAGCAACAGCAAAACCACTAATACTGACAAAGACAGCAAAAAGTTAAGAACACAGTCACAGAAACATGCAATGTCACCCAGCTGAAAGAGCTGTGAGGACTCAAGGCTGAAAGAGATTCCCAACTCTTGAACAAAAGACCTGCTTCCTATTGGTTGGTTCCTGTTGGATTCACACAAATAAGGACAACATGCAGCTTTCTAAAGGAATTTAACTGTACTGGAAAAGTGTGTTAATTCCATCATCACCGTCATCATAATCCATTTCTGAATATGAATCTTGAAAACCACTAATTGAAAAAAAGGGATAGAGATTGCTACATTTCTCGTGCATTTGTTACTGTGTTCACTCAAAGTACAGGGGATAAGTTCTATCCTCAAAAGTTCTGTCAAAGTCACTAAGTTTAAAAAAAGGTGGAGGGGGGAAGATCCAGTTTCTTTTGAGAAACACAGGTTTATAGGTCCCAAGTTTCTTGGTATTTGGATAAAATCAGCCCTGAAGTGAAGACCAGCTTTACAAAAGTTGAGCCTAGGTAACACTGAGGCAAGACTAGAGAAGTGCTATATGTCCTCAGACATTAGCTAACTCCTTCATGGTCTTCTTCCATTACTTAGGTTATCTCTTCTCATATTGCCAGTTTGGCTCATGTTCTGGGATCTCTTTGGAGTCTGTGGATTACCCTGTGTCAAAATTAGGAAGGAAGCAAAGGAGCCTAGCTGAGAAAAATTAACTGTGCTTGACAGGTAGCACAGGTGGCTGCTGTAAGCACATAAATCAGGTATTCTCTCTGTGTTCACTCCTCATCAATTAAAACTGTTAATTTTTTCCTTGGTTCTCTGCTGTGTGAAAGCTTTTGGTTTGTGGGGTCTGGAAGGTTGACTCTCCATGGTTTTCTGGCCCTGCAAATCCTTATACTCTGCCAGTGTTGCACAACATATGTGTTAGGAACTGTGGAACACTTGCCCATCCTAGGCAATTTGCTGTCTTTTGCTGAAAATCTGTCTTATTTACAGTTCTATCTGAAGTTAGTTTACCAATTTAGGAGTTACCTTTGCCCCAGGAAGCCCAAAACCTGGTTCTCCAATTGGGCCAGCAACACCAGGTAACCCGATGTCACCCTGCAATGAAGAAAATATATATTCTAGTTATACATTTTTTTAAACACCAATCACAGACTGTGGGTTTTTTTATTTATGTGGTGAAAATTTATATTTATCAAACATAATGGTTAATTTTATTTATTTATTTATGTTGCAAGCATTAAACATCAAAAGCACAAGAAAGAAAAATATTTTAATATCCAAGATTATCCAAAACAAAGAAATGAACGTAAGTAGGCCACACCTCAAGCTGGCATACAGTTAATACCAGGGCATGGTGGTAACTAGAATGAATGCAATCTGTAACTGCTCACAGCAAAGAAGTTTTTAGTTGACCTCACAAAGCTGACATTATTTACATGAATAATGGCATGGCCTACTTCACAGTATTCACTCTGTTTTTATAAGCACTAGGAGCTGGAATGTGGATGTTACCTTTGGTCCAGGCACAGCTCTGCCAGGAGGGCCTGGCATTCCAAGACGTCCTGGCACACCAGGCTCTCCCTGCAGAGAAGGAAAGAGAGAAAAAACAATGGATTCTTCTAAAAGCAAGTCGGAGCATCTCATAGAGAAAAAAATTATGCAACAATTTATAATGTTCCAGTAAAATTCTATTAGAATTTCTAACGTTCTGCTCTATTTAAGGCGAATTATAACTATTTGAAGAACTAATAACAAACATAGTTCTTATTTCTCAATGGAAATGAGATTTTTCTGTCACTGAAGAAATATATATTCTTAGAAATCCTTATCTTAGTGTAATCGAGACTTGGTCCTGTACTCAATGCTTCCTGCCCAGCTCTGTAGGTATACTGAAAATACGTATATTTTTATGTTAAAGTGGATTTTTTTTTTTAAATAGTCCTTTCAGTGTACGTTTTTATCCCTTTTTATTTTTCTTATGTGGAAATATACAAATTTATGTATAAAAATAGCAAAAGACTTAGTAATAAACTGTAGGAAAAACCTGGAGTAGTCCTTCTGTCACTTTCAGTGAGTAATGACTATATGATTAAAAACTTCAGATCCATAAACGAATTTCATAGAATCATAGAACAGTAGGGTTGGACCAGATGATCTCTAAAGGTCTCTTCCAACCCCCCTGCAGAAGCAGGTTCACCTAGATCAAGTCGCACAGGAACATGTCCAGTGAGGGTCTTGAAGACCTCCAAGAAAGGAGACTCCACATCCCCTCTGGGCAGCCTTTTCCAGGGCTCCATCACCTCAACAGTGAAATAGTTTTTTCTTATGTTTAAATGGAACAGCTTCATCCCATTACCCCTTGTCCTGTTGCTAGATACCACAGAAAAAAGAGATGCCCCAATCTCCTGACACCCACCATTTATATACTTGCAAATATTAATGGGATCCCCCTTCAGTCTGCTCCAGGCTGAACAGCCACAGTTCCCTCGGCCTTTCTTCATAAGAAAGATGCTCCAGTCCCCTGATCACCTTGGTGGTTGTCCTGGGTTTGGCCAGGTGTGCTGGGTTTGGCCAGGATAGAATTAACTCTCCCCAGCTGCAGCTGGGGGCCGTGGCCAGGCTGTTCAATCCCACGTGACATCACACTCGGGATATCAGGGCAGCAGCTGGGCCAGAGCAGAGCTGCAACCAGTGCAGGAACTGCAGTTCTGCTGTCGGGCTGAGCAGTTACATTGGGCATTGCTCCTTTTTCTTTGTCCTTTGGCCATCACTGTAACTGCCTACTCATTGTGGGGTTCTATCAAACTGTCCTTATCTCAACCCAGAAAGTTCTAGAACTCTCTCTTGATTCTCCTCCCCATCCTGCTGAGTTGGGGAGGAGTAACTGAGTGGTTTGGTTATTGTTCAGTTAGGGCTAAACCACCACAGTGGTCCTGTGCTGGACTTTCTCCAGAATTTCTCTGTCCCTCTTGAGCTGGGGAGCCCAAAACTGGACACAGGACTCACTGGGGCAGAGTAGAGGGGGAGGAGAACCTCCCTTGACCTGCTGGCCACTCTTCTTGATGCATCCCAGAATGACATTGGTCTTGTTGGCCATGAGGGCACGTTGCTGGCTTATGGTTAGCTTATTATCAACCAGGATTCCCAGGTCTCTCTCTGCAGAGCTGCTCTCCAGCAGGTCAGTCTCCAGGCATAAGTCAGCGTAAGTACTCTCACATATTTATATGCCACACACCATATACTATCTCTCCAAATATTTCAGCGTAAATATACCAATATTAATGTCCCTTAACTTTTTCCAATCTGACAGGGAAGCAAATGCAAAGTTTTCAAAAAAACTGCTTTGGCATGTTTGTAGGGATTATTGTGTGTCTTGCTAAGAGAAGACTTAATTGAAATTTTTGGTTTTTAAAATTGTTCTTTAAGAGGCAAGTTAATTCCAGCATTGAGGGACTATTTCACACCCAAAAGGTGGCAATAAACCTACTTTAGCTCCAGCAGGTCCAGTTACTCCTGTTGGTCCTGTAAATCCACGTATTCCTCTCTGACCTTGATCTCCCTACATAAAACAGAGGAGATGTCACACATAATAAATAGTATTAAAATATGTTTAGTGAAATTAATTGTAAATATCACAGGAAGATAGATCTCTCTTGCAGCTGGTGCACATGTGCTCTTCCAATTGCCTTCATTGGCTAAGCAATTAATTCTGCTTGACAGTTGTCCGGTTCTGTATTTGTACAGTTAAAATGTCATAGATTTAACCTGAAATTAGCCAACCGACCCGTGAATACTGTGATAAAAATAAGAACCAAAAAAAGTCTTAAAGATTGCATCCTTTTAGCTGAAAAAATCAAGTTAAGTCATTCCACCAAAAAGATATTCTATAGGAGTAATAATCAAAACAGGAAAAGATAATTCACTAAAAGGTACTTTTTAAATTTATTCAAGAGCAAATAGGGCCAATCCGTTGACCACAATGCCCTCTCTTGATTTAACAGCTTATACTTCTGGGCAGAGAAAGCTAAGAGTAGATAGCATCAAGTTTGTTAAGGGGCAATTGCAATTTAAGCATATTATTAGGCTGTAATAATGTGATCAGAATAATTCTGAAAAGAAGTTCCAATACAGTAAGTAATCCTATAGCTGTATCGTGTCATCTGCATGTATTTCCTACCAAAGTAGCCTGAAAACAGATGGATGTCTCTTCTTCCTACTCTGTTGTTTAGCTATTCCACCTTCCTGCGATTGCGATACTTAATATCTTTATTTCTCTTCTACACATGTTGATAAGAGAAACCAGCGTTACTTCTCCATCTGTGAATTGGCACAGAAGACCATTACAAGAGCCAGAACCAAAAAGATGAACCCAGTTATTCCTACTAAGAGAAGTACTTTTCTACAGTCTTGAGTATTCTTTTATTAATTTTACTGCTTAAAAAGCTGCTCTGTCAGGCTGAGACTGAAATAAACTCTGCAGTTAAGCACTTCTAGAAGCACTCATTACTCTATTCCTTGAGGCATATGTTGTCATTGCTAATAATAGGCCAAAAAAGAGAAGGCTTTGACAAACCATTCCTGGAATGTTACAATTTTGAATGTCACCATTGGTAAGAAATTCTCACCTTTTCCCCCTGTATTCCAATCCCTGGAGCACCTTCAGGACCTCTAAGACCAGGTAACCCTGGTTCACCCTTGAATAGAAAAATCAAAGCAGCGTTTCACAGTACTGCATAGACACAGTGCAAGATCAACTCTGTATTCACGTGAACTAGCTCATTAAAATCATAGACCTTTTACAGTCAATGGCAAAACTTCCACTGATGAAAGTGGGCCCAGATTTTTCTTCCCATATTCAGAAGCAACCACTGTAAAACTCTGCATGAAGTGGCATGCTTCCTTTGTGATGGCTGAACACTCTGAGTACATAATCTTTACATAGATCAGGTTTCTGATTCTAGGAAAACACCATGATCTGAAGGCTACGAAAGGTTGCTTGTAGCCATTTTAGTTGTTTCCCTGCTGAGCTGCAGAGCATTTCATGGACAAAAAACCAACAACTGTAAACAAGATAAGATCACCCCCACTCCCCCAACAATAAAAAGTTTGAAAGAGAATTTTTTTTTTTTCCACTGAAAAAATGTGCTACTTTCCCTCTTGTTTGTGAACACTCTCTCTTCTAGGTTTGGGTATCAGCACAGAGAGAGCAGCAGCAATGCTTGGAGGGATGCAGGTAGACTGCAGACAGAGCTGAACCAACCTTTTGTCCAGGGGCTCCATCTTCTCCTGGAAGACCAGGCAGACCTGCCAGTCCTGAAGTGCCTGGCTCACCCTGACATCAATCAAAAGCAATTCCTTTTATAAAGTGCAGACTTGGTACTATTGTTTCTCTGCATGAAGGAAATCTATTTAAAAAAATTACTTAACCGTATGTATAATTATAACAAACATTTATGCATACGAATCCAAATCTTGCTATTTTGAAAAAAGACAACTCTCATGTATCTGGAGCCATCCTACCATCTGATTGAACCGTGTGTTTTATCTACACATTTAATATTATTAGCTATTAATACTCATTCTGAAAAAAATAATTCCATCATTTCATTAAGTGGAAGCATTTGAAGTAGATGTCAGATAGAGGTGATTCTGACATGGTGATTGACATCTTGCTGGTGAATATCAGTGCAAATCTATCGATGACAGTGGAATTGTCATCAGCCTATTTATGTAAGATTCAAGAGCCTGACCTGGTTTTAGATGAAGCGGGATCATTTGTGGTCAAATGTGTTCAGCAATACCATATTTTGTGAAATTAAAGAAAGAAATTGAACAGTTTCTTTCCATTTCCAACCTCTGTCCCAAATCCATAACAATCAAGAGCAAAACCAGGACAGTGCTGTGCCTTTCCACTAACACTTTTTCACCTATTCCCATATTTTACGTTAATCTGTTAGTGACATAGGGACTGGTTTCTCTCTTGGTCACTATAGCACTGAGATAATCTAGTTACAGCTTTCTGTTCTCTAAGCAAGTGTTCTTTCTGTCTAGTAGCACAGCTTCTTTGCCATCTGAATGTGCAAGGATGTTGCTGCTGCTCTGTTTATATCCTATCCTGTGTGAAATGGGAAGGAGCTGCACAATAACCACTGTTCAGTGCTTTTTTTTTACCCGCTCTGTTATCTTAACACCGGACACTGTGACTTGTGGCAGCTGTTTAATACTCTGCATGGTTTTCTGGACAGAGCTGTAGGTGAGCTGTATGCAACACTGACTTGAGCGTGGTCCAGGCACTTGCAAATATTCAGTCATAATAAATCTTACAACTTTTGTATAGAACTGGTGTATTTTAAATGTTCCTATTTCTGGAGGTTATTGAAAGTCTGCATTAAAAAATGTAAAGACTAAGAACCTAAATTTTATTTCTAAACCTATTTTTAAGTGCCTACAGAAAGGCTACTCAGGAAACACAAATTTCAAATCTGAATGAAGAAATAAATAATTCCTGTATTAACAACATACCTTAGAACCAGGTTCTCCAACACCTCTTTCTCCTGGCACTCCAGTCTCTCCTGGCAAGCCTTGTTCACCCTCAAGTTGAAATTATTTTTTAACAACATTATCATGGAAAAATATAAATGCTTATTCTTGATTGCTTATATTTGAAGAAAGTTTAGTGCGGTATTGTCTTTAGTAGGATGTGTTAAACCTCTGGTTATAAAGACTGGGAATCTGCAGCACATTTTGAGCCATCACCAAATAGTTGGTGGAAATGATTAATGCTTTAAATCTATAATTGTATATTCCTGTGAATATTTATCACCAAAGTAGCTGATATTTCAGGAACATATCTGACATTCACAGACAGTTCACCCTTCTCTTTCTTTTTACCATTGGTAACGTGTATCACTGCACGATCACTTAAAATGTAAGAGGTGATATCTGATAATTGAAAATACTTTACCTGGCATGGACCTTTGACCCACTTACACCTCTAGTTCCTTTATACTATGCTTTAATAGCCTTCACTCATTCAGAACTTTACTTTTCACCTCTTTCAGAAAATCACATTAAATCTGCACTCCAAACACTTCAAGGGTGATATATTTCATTGACTGTTCTATATTTTGTGAAACAGTCAAGGCAGTTGTGACAGTTTTACTTCAGCAAAGGTAATCTTCGTTATACCTCATTATACCTTGGAACATTCTTAACTGCTAGATACAATAAGTACATAATCAGGTGAGACAACAGGCAGTAGAAGTAATGAGAAAGGCAGCGAGTCTATAAGGCATATGTGTATTTTTCTGGAAAGAAAATAGTGTAATGAGCATAGAAATACTGAAATTTTGGTGTTTTCCTCTGTGTTAAGTGCAACTCCTCTTTGGCATTGATTCACTGCACCTGCACCTGATATGAAGAAACCTTGCAAGTTCAAGGCAGACAACACTTTCTATGGAAACATAATGGACAAAGTGCAGATCCCTGTCTGATAAGTAGCATCTCAAATGTTCTCTGGTGAGCCAAGCCAAAACCTAAATAAATAGCTATGGCATTGGTTTATCAAGGATTTTCAGTAGAGTAGCATCTGCTGTATCATTGAATAATATTAATAAAGTAATTTATTAAAGAAAATGAATACTTAGATTGTTGTTCTGCACTTTAACAAGGATAAGTCTGTCTCTGTCCTTATAGAGAAATTTTTTAATCAAGAAACATAACAGTAAAAACAGCACAGTAGCTTTTACTTCAGAAAATTCCCAAACCTTTGGTCCAGGTAGTCCCTGTCCTGGTAACCCTCTGGAGCCAGGTGGTCCTTTTGGGCCTTCCACTCCCTGAAAAGATTAGTTAAGTAATTATTAAAAATAAGATAGTCTTTATTATTATGCATTTAATTGTGAGGTGTGAGAGGGAAGTGAAAACTACACCTTCTCTCCTTGAATTCCAATTCCGGGTAATCCAACCGGCCCAGGTAAACCAGGGGGACCAAATTCACCCTGGCAAACATAAATACACTTGCTTAGTTGTGTAAAGATACAGAAACAATCTGAGGCAGTTCCTGTACTAGAACACGTTGAAGTCAGTGAAGCTGGGGACTGACCTTTTATCTTTCATACGTGCATTTATTCCCTGATGGTTCTGTTGCAAACAATGGCTAGTCTCTTTTCCCCTTTGTAAACCTTAACTTTCCCACAGCATCAGATGCTTTTTTTTGTACCATTTTCTATTTTAATATGAAGAGATGATAAAATAGATTGGGAGAGTTTATTGGGCGTAAACCTCTCTACAAAATACCTTATTATCCAGGACCTGTTTTGGGTTCCTTGCCTCATTACACCTTTTGTAGCAAGTCCTATATTCCTTCTATTATGTAGACTTATTGGCACTTTTAAAATCCTCTGGTGTATTTACTGCTCACCTTTTCACCTTTTATGCTCATGCCTGGAAGTCCACGAGGGCCTTTTGGTCCATCAAACCCACGGTCTCCCTACATAAAAAAAATAATACATTGTTAACTGTAGAAACACACAGCTGTTCTCTCTGAAGTAACTAGAGACACTGTTTGCTCTGTTATCACAAAAATCAAAATGAGGGGAAACAGTAAGCAGCTCCTGGGTCTATTTTCCAGGATACCAAAGAGGTCATCTTTTCAAATGAGCTCACGCTGTAGTTTGAAATTGCTGATGAAAGAGCTGATTAAGCTTCTTTTTATCTTTCTGCTCACCTCAACTGCTTACAGTCCTGCCCTGCTTCCCCTCAAATCAATGGCAAAACCACAACTGATTGAAATGTTAGCAGGGCTGAGTAATAAGACTGAGAGCTGAATTCTGCTTATTTGTCTCGTAATCTTACTAAAGTGTAAAAACAAAGATCTGTCTTCACTAGGAATTTTGCCAGAATAAACACCAGGCCAAGCTATATTGTTGTACAAGTCTATTTGTAAATGTCATTGTCTTTCTAAAAGTTTGTTTACAAAAGAGCTGGATTGGGGAAAATGCAGGTTATTAATAAAGACACAAATTTTGTGCTTTCTTGTACTTCTGTTAATAAAACATACAAAGACAGATCATTAGCTTGTGTAGGTTGCCACAGAATCACTCAGGGCCATAAAATTACACTTTAGACAGATCTTTTCTCACTCTAGGAACAAATTCCATCATTTTAGCTTTGACAGAAACAAATGATGTGGATATATATGAATAGGTAACATTCTTTACTTGTGATGCTTCAGAACACTTGCCTTCATTTTTGTTTTTACTGAGTTATAAGACTGTAGTAATGTTGTCCTGAAGAAAGCAACTGTAAGATTTGCTTTGCATTAACAAATCACTTGTTTAAAATGTGTTTGAGAGCTCACATAGTTGGCAGCCATAAATAGAACTAGGGATATATATAGACTCTGTTGATATGTGCTTGGCTCCAGGTCAGACCTGGCAGCAAAAAGTCATTTTTTAACAGAATCACGTGTTCCAGTAATGCTGGCACAATTCCATTTTGATTCTTTTATTCTGCCTGTCTCACCTGCTCAATAGTTTTGGTTAGATTATACATTCTTCTGTACTTGTTCCCACAATGTGTTGTTGCTGTGCTTTACTATTAGTTGTAGTGTTTCACCCCACGTGAATAAGCATTTCAGTGGCAACAGAGTGATTTCTTAATGCATTTCCTTCAAATCTTTTGTTTGTGTATGTGCCTTCCAACCCTTAAGATTCTGTGATTCTGTGCATGAGATCTGCTAAGTGAATACAAGCCATCCACAGTGAGGTCAGAAAATCTATATAATCTGTCATAAATATGACGTTGCTAGCAGCGGTCAATTTTAAACCTAGCTAAGTACAGTACTATGAAAAAAATCCCAAGATTTTTAGCAAAGGGGCAGTTGGAGCCTGCACTTGAAAACCAATTTTTTGTTGTTTTCCCAACCAAAATTGCCTTGGTGTATGCACGAAAATGAGTAAACAAGCTGTATCACTTTGTTACTGTAACCAAAGGTCAAAGGGGCAACTCAGCCTGGGAGCTGGCTTCCAGTGGGCAAAAAAAAAGAGCTACCAGTGGGTCCAGTGAGTCACTCCATGTGGGTGTAACTACTACTGTCATTACTTTCACTGGATCTGAATATTAGTAACAGCAGCTTTCTTTACCCACAAACTGAATTCAGACTTGTGCTAAGATGTGTAAAACAGTGTCTGAGATATTTCAGAAGCTTAGAAGCTTCTCTTTAGTGACAGCAAAGATCTTGGTATATATGGATTTAGAAAAATGCAGCAACTCAAAGCTAATTTTTTCATCTAGAAATCACTTTTGTCATATTTTATTTCAAGTCAGATGCTTGTGGCTGTTTCAAAATTATATCTAGAATTCTTTCTAGACTTAGATCCTACAAATCAAGCATCAGATAAATTAAATATCAGCTTTACGGGCCCCAGAGTTGAGCTGTGCCTAGAAGACATGTTTGGACCAATTGAATTCTATGAAAATATGTCAGGCTAATTGATGCCAAATTTTAATATTGCTTATAAGCTACTTTATCTGATTCCCCTGTCTTCTGTGGACTTGTTTTGGCATGCATTTATTTAGTGGTGCTGCTCTGGTTTTAAAACCCTTCAACTGTTTTACCTTTGCTCCTGGAAGACCTTCTCCTGGTGAACCTCTTTCTCCTTGAACACCCTGTGGTCCTTGAGGCCCCTGTTAACATAAGTTTAAAATAGTCTAGAATATGTGTTAATCACACAAATCAACAGCGGCATATTTTATGTCATTGTCGCTTTTAAGCTCATCTTCAAATGTTGGTGTAGTTACAACCTGTAAAAAATACAGTAATATGATATTCACAGTGAATAAATGAGGAGCATTTTGGACTGCAGCAATAATGAGGGAGAAAAGTTTACTTCTCTGCTTACTTACGACTCATGGGTTATGTAGCTGAAATTCCTATTCCTTATACTTTGGTTTGGTTTAGTACTCTAAACTTTGGTTTGCAAATTCTTACTAACCCTTATTAGTGCATCAGCATAATCATGAGAGACAGAACCAGATTAAAGATCATGCATCCTGAATAAGACATAGAGAGATGTGACTATAACTGGTGAAGACAATAATAACATGCCCTTCTATTTCTGAAAGCAGATCTAACAGAAGCACAAGAGACAAGTAAGACAATTAAAGCCTTTCACTAAATGCAAGTCAAAAACCTGTGCATATTGAGCCTGCTTCAGTGTTTTCTCACATCTGTGGGTTTTTCTTCTGATTATCCCTTGAGATTACACACACATCACAGAATGCTGGTAGATTTGTTTATTGAGGGAAATGAAAGTCAGACAATATAGTATGTATGAGAGTGAGAACTAGTAAAGAAAGAAAAGAGACGGTATCATTTAACACACATATATCCCCTTTAACAGTGAAGCATTGAGATTTTTTCCTTTTTGTCCTACTTCTCTCTCACCAATAAAAAAAATAGACATACCGTAAGTCCTGGCTCACCAATTCCAGGTGGGCCAACAGGGCCTGGTCTTCCTGTCAAACCAGTGCCACCCTTCAAAGAAAGATGTATTTTGTAAGTGCCGGATTTAGATATTTGTATGTGTACAGCATGTAACAATTCATCAGACATTCTGTGCTTGAAATGCTTGGTGTAGGAGAATACAGGAATGGCAGAGAAAATCTGAGTGTCCTCAGGGTCACACAGCATGCAAGGCCCAGCAGACATTGAACTGGTGTAATTTCACAGAATTAGGGGACACACTCCATTATGCATTTGAGAGAAGACACTGTTGAATCTAAATAGTTAATTATCTCCATCATATTCCTAGTATATATGTATCACTTATTGTCCTTTTCCAAGAAGTCAGTATTTCTATCATGGTGTTTCTAATTTCTTTATGCCAGCCATCCAAACCAACAAGCCTGTTTTTCAGAGGATAATTTTAATTTAAGACTGTTTGAATTTTTACTCAACCATATACTGCGTGGATTGAGTTATGTCAGGCATAAGAACTTCTGTAAAAACGTCTTTTAAAGTACATACTTATAATGCACTTGTTTTTTTCCCCAAACAGTTTTGATCAACATGTTTTTAATGTACCAACAAGTATGTTATCTTAACTGTCTTCAGTTCTCATTCTTATCCTACAGTTCACGCAATGTAGAAGATGAGAGACATTTTTACCTTTGGGCCTGGCAGTCCTATTCCAGTCTCTCCAGGTAAGCCAGGTAGCCCAGGGAGACCTCTTTCACCCTTTTAAAAGAATGAAAAAGAAACAATTCTGCTTATAAATGGTTGTCTAGGGAAATCAGTTTAACTCAGTTTGTAAGTTCATTTTTTTTAATGTCTTGAATTTCAGCCCATTGGAATTGTCTTACATGGTACTTCATCTATTCACCCATTCAATGCTTTGAAATTCTCTTTATTAAAAACATAGATATTCCTTGAACAAAATGATACCAGATTAAACAAAAGGAAAAATGTTTAATTTAGTGTGGGATATAAGAGTTTTGATACCTAACTGCTCTATGACTCACTGTTGGCCAGCAAGTACTCCAAATATAATGCAAATGAGATACAAAGAGAGACATCAAAAGAAATAATGTCCTTTATAAATAACGTCCTTTACAAATATGTAAATGGTGGGTGTCAGGAGGCTGGAGCATCTCTTTTTTTCCATTATATCTAGCAACAGGACAAGGGGTAATGGGATGAAGCTGGAACACAAAAAATTCCATTTAAACATAAGAAAAACTATTTTACTATGAGAGTGAGGGAGCCCTGGCACAGGCTGCCCAGGGAGAGCGTGGAGTCTCCTTCCTTGGAGGTCTTCAAGACCTGCCTGTGTGACCTGATCTAGGTGGACCTGCTTCTGCAGTGGGGTTGGACTAGATCTCTAAAGGTCCCTTCCAATGCCTACCATTCTAGGATTCGATGATAAACTTGTTCTAAAGTCTTTCTCCACAACTATATTCCTTTCAGTAGCTGCAGAACCCATTAGCCTTGGCTGAATTAGTTTAAGGTTTTTTCAAGCAACAAAGTGTAACTGTGGTCTCTCTTAATTAAGTGAAAACATTTCCCATAACTGTCTACAATATCCAGTGGTATTTGCATCTTCCATTAAGCTACAATGATAAAGATTATCAAGTCATTGCAGAACCACAGAATAAAGTAATCTCCATTGGTACACCTGGAATTTACAATGAGGTGAGAAGTAAACCTGGCAAATCTTAAAGACTTAATAAATGTTAATCATGAGTTTTTCAAGCACACAAACAAAAATTGGTTTATGTTTACATAGGGGTTGCATCTTGCAGTGAAGTACTGGGTGATTTCTGTGGCACATCTTCAGAAGGCCCATTGCAAGACTGTCCTGAATTGTACTCATCTTTGTGACTTTCAGATATCTTATGCTGAGCATCAGTTGCATCAGCAACTACTAATTTTGTAGCTACAGAATTCTTGAGAATGTACAGTTTCAAGAGAAGAGTTTGACATCCCAGTCAGAATCCCACCCTGGCACTTGGGGAAAAAAATGGTTTTACATTGAAAATGAAGGAAAGCAATGCTACACTGTTGCTAACCAATATTTTGTAATATTTTATCTGTTTGTGAGGAAAGCTTGGAATGTGATTTGGACTTGAATCCAACACAAAGGGCAAGCAGAGATTTTTCTTAGGAACCATTTATAATACAGAGTATATGATTTACTAGCAATGTCACATTAAACTGCATCCCCTATGAGAAGAGTATGAAGTACAAGGATAAAAGCATTATTGTTCTGAGGATGTATTGATAACTTTTACTATTAAGAAAGAGAAGAAATAATGCAGTTCTTGCCTTTGATCCTTGCAGGCCTTCAGGCCCTTGGTCTCCAGATTGTCCTTGTGGACCCTATTAAAACAGGAGTGGTTTTAATGAGATTTTTCAAGCTTTCAGAACAGTGGTTGCTTGAAAAACAGTCTATAATTTGCTGTAGTCTGCATGAAAATGAGTTACAATAACGTCAGAACTGAAGCTTTGCTTCCTGATGCATGTATAGATTCAACTACTCAACTCATTTGGACCTGGGTCTGGTAACTGGAGAGAATTTGTTTCTCCCTTTATTTGAATACAGTTAAAAATAATCTACAGGCAAGATTTGCTGAAACATCTATGATGCATTAAGCTTCTTGGCCTTCAGTCCAAGAGTATTGGAACGAGGAGGCTGACGTGTTTCCATTTACTTCTATGAGATAATGAAGACACTGAATGGGAAATGAGTGATTTTGGGTTTTATGGAGCTGTATTTGCTGTGGTCCTTGAGACTGAACAAATTCTAAGGATGATTTATTTGCCTAAATTGCTCTGCCAAATTCTTGTTAATTTTGCCATTTAAGAAGATACATTTTGGATGCCTTGAACTCAAGATTGCATGACAGTTGTGATATGATATTATTTCAGAGCTTTGAATCCCAGGGAACCAGGTACTGTTACTTTATATTTTCTTGGTTTTCTGTTGTTTTGTTTTTTTTTTTTACCGGTAGCCCTCTTGTTCCTCTGGGACCTACTGGACCTTCAGGACCCTGAAAGGCAAGTGAAAAAAAGGATACTAAATACTATGTATTTAGTTTTGGTTTAAGATAACTTTTTACTAAGGTACTTTATTTAAGTATTTTTGCATTAAAATAAAAAATAAAATCGAGACAAGCTCAGCAGCCAGCAAGTACTGAATAAACATCTTTTAAATGGACTGTGGAATTCGGAGTACGGAGTAAGAACAAACAGAGTTATTATATTATCAAGGACCAGTAAGCCCAGATTAAATTGTTTTTTTCAATTAGAATATTCACAGCTAATTATAGACCAAAGCTTGAAGATCGATGTTAGAAACCTGGATTTCATTTTCACCTCATTTTTTTTGCTTCCTACTTCAAACTTTCTGCCTCTGTTAATGTCAAATAGAGTTTCACCATTGTTATAAACACACTTGGGCTTGGGCCTTAGGAGTATCACATGAAAATACAGAAGGATGTGAGAAAGTTACTGTAAATCATATCCCTGCTCACTCAATTTTTAGAAACTGAGTTGTCAATTTCCATCAACCTTAAAATTAATTTTTGCCTTACATCTTTCACCATATTTTTTAATACTTGTTAATATTATTTTGTGTCTTGAAAGTGTAACTTTGTGGCAACTTACTCTGTCTCCTTTTATCCCTGGGATTCCACATTCACCTCTTTCACCCTGGAAAGGACAGGAATAAATATTTACGAGGTGCATTGAGCCTATCATCCTAATTCTTTGTGCGCTTTAGTTGAAAACCTAAATGTTATTCTATTCATGACATATTATAGCAATTGTGCTGTAACTTCATGGGGAAGACACACATTTTCTATTAGAGCTGCAGCAGCTGGTAAGATGATGGTACTGTTCATTACTAGTATTTATAAGAAATATGTAATTATACATAATAAATAATAATAACATCAAATATCTATATGTGAGCGTAAGTTTTGACTAAAAGTTGTACCTTCTCTCCTTTATATCCAGATTTCCCCTGGGAAAATAAAGCAAGGCAAGTTGTGAGGACATTATAACCCAAATGTAAGAACGTGAGTATTGTTGCTATTAACATTCTACCCTCTAAAGAAAAACAGCATTTCAGTTTATAATGAGCAACTGGGTAGAAAAGGTAATCTCTGATAAATGTGGCAACATGACTCTGAATACTGTACCTGCTGGTTATAATAGATACTGTGGTATGTGTGCATAAATCTTATAAAAGTGTCATTTTAGACTGGGATTTTGATGATGGAAAAGCAGATCAACTAGATATCCATTTTCCATCTTAGTGAAAAAAATGTTAAAATAAGAAAGCAAGAAAAAATTAACTAACAAAAAAAGGGTGTACTGAAAAATAAGAAAATACAGAGTGATTCACATGTGATTGAATTCAAAGTAAAGCACTAAGAAGCTGGTCCTAGAGTTACTTCCTAGATGTATTTAATTCAACTTTTTCGTTGCTATTACACTCCAGATCCTTTATTAGCCATATGAACAATATTAAACTGACCCATAAAAATGCAGCCAGAATGTAGATTTCTTTAGTGTTCTTAGATTATCACCTTAGAGCTTTTCACATACTTTCAGAGGGACTATGTATTATCAGAAAATATTTTCTAGATCACTCTTATATGAAGGAATTATTCCTTTTCTTTAAACGTTTTTCACTTCTTCTAGTGTTAATGAGTCATTAGGTGATAAATCAGAACTGAAATTTGCTGTTACAATTTAAAAGAAAAAAAGAAAGTAAAGTGGTGTTTTGCCTTGAAGGAACACTGATCATTGGAGTAAAAAGGGGAAAAATTATTTTTTGTACCTCTATTCCATCTCGTCCTGGGATTCCATTGAGACCTGGCTCCCCCTGTGAATAATCCAACATCAAGATCAGTGAAATCAGGATAAGATAGTATTGTCCTGATTATCTGAGTAGATATCTCAGGAAGCATACCAGTTAGCTTTTTTCACACTTTGATCATTTCATACATTATATATAAGATTTTAATTTGTAAAAAATGTTAGTCTTTACTATAGCAAAAGGAAGTAGATGAAGATTAAGAAATTCACAGGTAGAAAGCACATGAGCACTATTGGGATAGTCTTTCCATAGTAATGAAGTGGCAAATCTTTCTCCTAAATCTGAAAAATCACATCACCTTTGTTCCTTTTAGGCCTGGAGCTCCATCATCCCCCATGCGACCCTTTTTACCCTGAAAACAACAAAATAAAATTCTTATATGTTAGTCAAATAATTTTATTTTACAATATATGCACTATTTTATTTCTTTCTGACATTTAGGATATTCGCTTCCTACAGATGTATTTTTTTTAAATCTCTGCATAATCTTGAAATTGAATTTGTGGAATCAGCAGGACTAACTCAGTAGGCAGCCATTCTTCTCTTTTGTCTTTGTTGTAAACAAAAATTATTCAGGTCTCCTTGAAGAAAAGAAGTGATCAGATGTTTTTGTAGCTACCTTGCTACAAAATAATAAGGTATTATCAATATAAAATAATAAGGTATTATCAATAAGGTATTTTGTTTTCTTTCAAATACTTTAGGGTGTATGCTTTTGTAAAGACATGGAATAATAACCCAAACGAAACTACTGTTTAAGCACAAGAGTCTACATTTGCAGTTAATGTGTGCTGTACTGTGGAAGATAAAGCCTGTGTGTATTTCTGTTATGTATGTATAGGATGTGTTGGTCAAAATGATGAGTATAGGCAGGTATCCTGGGTTTGGTTTCAAACTCTGGCACTGTCTCTTCACCTTGAGCAAGAGCTGTAAGGTACTATGGTGCTTTAGTTCAATGTTAGGGATGTAATATCAGATCATCCAGCTCCTAGAGTTCTTTTGAAACATAAATCCTGCAGTTTAAATCACCAAAACTTGTATGAAGAAATCTTCTAGACTTGCTTAGGGATTCTAGCTGTAAGACTATTCTGAAGTCCATACTATTTTACCCTCTTTACAAGTTTCTTGTCTCAGTTGTTCCCAATGCTTCAGCCTCTTGCTCTCTCCCTTGCTTTCAAAGAGCTTCTTCAGATATTAATATTTGATTTGAGGCTAGTTAGATCCACGTGGTCTCATCATCTGATTGTAACAGGTGAATTATCATTCCACACAGGAAAGTTGCTCCTTCCTGCCTTTTAAATGGCTGTGGCCATTTCACATCGTCCTTTTTTTTTTTTTTTTTCAGAGGGAATGCCACACGTTGTACACGTTTTTCAGAGGGAGTGCCTCATGGCATTCTCAGGTCTCTGCATTTCTTACTGGCGTGACATTTCCATGCAGTGTAACCATGGAGGACTATGTATGGAACCTTGAACTACTGTTGTCTCAGGATTTGGATTCCAACAATGAAGTAAATCTTGATTTATACTGTATATCAGTTGAGAAATGACAGCTACTTACAGCAGGGCCAGGAAGGCCTCTTTCTCCCTTCTCACAGTTGCATGTGGCAGCATGGGGACACTTTGAAAGAAAATAGTCCAAATCATCACATTTTAATACACAAGACAGAAAACACATGAACATTGCTTTTGAGTTACCATATGGCTAGTCTAGGTACACCAGTAATGACCAGAAGCCAGTTTTATTTACATCTTTGACAGAAATCTTTTAACTGTCAGTTTACCACTCATCAGGAATATGGCCTCTTACACTCCATCCAAAAATATATATCATTCCTAATCCTGAAATTTCAGTCATCTTAATAATGGCTTTATCTCCAAACTCTTCACAAGGTTAGTTTACTGGTATGCTGTGTCTATGTCTGTAGATTTGTTTTGTTTACCAGTTACTGTAGAGATAGCCAAGACAATATGGTGAGAGAAAACATCTTACATCCTTTTTTCACTTTACTCCACTATATGTAGTATAGATCATAGTTTAGCTATAGATTGATATAGAAACAAAACATGTTTTGGATATATGCTTTTATTAAGTTAATGCAGCTTGTTGTAATAGTTTCTAATCTTTTTCTTCTGTCATCTCTATCATCATGTGTCCCAGTCAGACATCATTATAATATGTAGTTATGTGTTTTTTAAGATCTTTTAAAAACTTTAAAACCCTTACAAAATCGAGAATTATTACAGATACTGGGATTATTTTTGGAGGAGGTATAAGGAATGTTGGTTTTATTGTTGGTTTTATTATTTATTAAACCAGCTTGAAGATTTCTGTAAGTGAAGAGTTTAAATATTCTTACCTGAATATCTCAATCAGTAACTATATGTTTTCCAAGTATAATATTGACTGTCTTACTACTTCAGAATTTATTTTGACAGAGAAAAATCAACATGCAGGTGGAAATGAATGGAAAAAAATTGCTTCAAGTTTTGCAAACATTCATCGTATTTATCAGTTTTGTTGAGCTCTTCATCAGAACAATCTCTTCATAGTTTTCTATAGGAAGAAAACGTACTTACCTCTTTTTCAGACAGATCCTTCTGTAAAGACAGATATTGAAAACATTAGAAACTTAATGTCATAATCCAGCTATACAGGCAGGATGCTGAAGGATGTTAAAGTTACTTGCTTCAGCAGCTGTTAATTAAATTATGCAATTAACATATTCACTAACATTAATTAAGCTTTAATTTTGGAGAAACATTCTAGTAATCTTTCTGTTCTAAAAAATAATTTAGATTCAATTCCTACTATAGACAGTTGACTACACAAGTCACTGACTCTCCTTGTCCAGACATAATGTGCTAAAATTACAATAATAAACAGACTTAAACTAACATGGTTAGCCAGGTATATGGGAACAGTGCACTCAGACACTACACTGCTTTTGAGAAGCTGAACATCAGCAGCTCTTTCGTAGGAGTGAATGACATACACTATGCTTGAGAAAATCAGAAGCTCTTCTATGTATGGTTAAGCACACACAAAATGAGATCAGTAAGAACATCATCGAAAAGATTTGACTTTGACAGTGATCACGTGAAGTTATCATCAAATTAGCTCTGTTATTTTTTAGAAGATCTCTGCAGATCAATGTAGACCAATGTAAAATGCAATCCTCCCACTTTTCAGAACTGATTCTTGAGTGGACACAAATATGTTGATGGGCAGCAATGCAATACATATCTCTGAAATTCATATGTGCACATACAATTCTGCCAAAGCCATTCTTTAAACCAGACTGCAGATGTATTCTCAAAAGAAGTAATGTGAGGATGGCTGTCTGTTTGGAACAGGTGAAAGTGTGTTAGGTCACTCAAGAGGTGGTTGCTGTGGTACAGAACACAGTGATAATACTAGAGAAGATAGGAAGGGTGATTTGCAGAGAAACCAGCATAGAGTGGCAGACTGCCAAAGTCAAGGACAGACAGACAGGAAGGCCAGCTCCTGTAAACACTCTAGGCCTGTATGAGAGCACTCAGGTGTCAGTTTCACTGCTGAATGTCCTGGTAGTTACTTGTGTTACTTGTATTAAGTTCACATGCAGAAAAGAGGCACTCAAGCAAAACGTCAGGCTCAATTTACACATTTCATCTTGATTATGTGGTAGGTTTTCCATGGAAATTTAAAGATGTCTATGTCAACTTCAGATTTGATCTAAATTGACATATCTCCATTAAGGTCTGCAAATTTACTTTCACTACAAGAGCTGCATTTTTTGGGTACAAAAGCTGGTATCACATTCCTACTTGTTGCAGAAGAAAACATTAGAACATCAAAAATTGGTTGCTTTTTTAACAAAGAAAGTTTAAAACAGAGATAAAAGTAACTTCACAACAGGTCTCTTCAAGTCTAATTCAGTTTCAGACTTCAAATATTGTGTCTGGCAAGATTGGAATGGTGGCAACAGAAAGGAAACCTGTACTTTGGCACAGTGGTCTTATTAATAAGAAATGAGCTGCTTCAAATTGTAAAAATAAAGGTTTCTTCAATAGCATAAGTGTTACAAAATATGGGAAATAAGAGCAAATTCAAATTCTTTCTCATACATACCATTTCTTTGAGAACGTTCTCCACAGTTTCTTCTTCCTTGAGGTTGAAAACAAACCTAGATGCAGGGCCGCTGGCCAAGAGCCGGAGCTTGGCCGCATTACTAACCTCCTCAGCCACTCTGGTCATTCCCATTATGAAAAATACAATTCCTTGGTGTTTAGCATCAGCCATGGCTGCAAAAATGTCTGGGTTTCTTGGATGGTCCACTCCATCGGTGAAGAGCATGGCTACTTTCACACTACCTGGAGTCCCTTCAGTCATGTAGAGTTGTGTGAGGTTAGTGATAGCATAAGTTGTGTAGGTGCCATGACCTATGTAGGTGATGGGAGCAATGTGGGATTTGAATGCCTCAGGACCTTTCCAGTCATGGAAAGTTTGCTCTATGAAAACAGTGCTGCTGTACTGAAGTAAAGCCATCCTCCAGCTAAGGGCATGTCCAGAACTAAGCTGAAGATTTTTCATTCTGTCTATTGTTTCCAGTACAAATTTTTTCTGCTGTTCATGATTATAGTCCTTAGCGCTTTCAGAGCTGTCCAGTAAAAAGGCAATTTCCAGAATGCAATCCTCATCTAGAATAAAATGGTAGGTAAGTGAGTGGAGCAATTTCATATTAAATCTCATTCTACTCTTGCTCTTGTATTTTAGGCTTCAAAAGTGGGAGTACAATTAGGGACATTTTTGAAAACATCTGTTATCGCAAGTGTGAGACTCTCATGAAGACAGAGCATGTGGAGGCTGAGGAATTTGCTCCAGAACAGATGCCCCAAGGAGTGAGAAACTGGAGGTAATGTTATATAATAAGAAATGAGGAATGTTTCAGTGGTTTTATACATTCATTCATTCTGTCTTCTTGCCTGACATTTCACTGCATATTCTGCCAAGATGAGGACTGGGAAGGTAGAGGTCATCTACAGGAAATGGAGTCTTACTGAATAAGCCACTGGAATGTGATTTGAACTAGAATTTGTCCCTCATACTGACACTCACATCCAGTGACATAAAAATTTCCAAAAAGCAGGATCTGCAAAGCATTACTTTTCTGAATTATTGATGACATTGCTTGTGTATAAATACAGTTATATGGTGTATTCCTCTTGTGACAGTAGCAGGCTGTCAGTCATATCATTAAAAAGCATAGAGTAATCTTTTCTGAAATACACAAACGGGGATGGAAAAGTGCAAAAGTAAGGCATATGAAAATGCAGGATGAGGCAAGCCTGGCTTATTGTAAGCAATATCTTAGAGTGCAAGTTATTCAGGTAGTCCAAAACCCAAATACATGAATCAGAGAAAAAGAAGTTCACACCTATTTTTAAATGACAATATTCACCTTGATCACTTGGGCTGTGATATTTTTCTACAGTATTTGACAGAATGTGTTTAGGTTTTGATCTTCTCAATCCATATATTTTTTCTTCCCTAAGATTTTCTGCTAGAAACTCATGGTGTTCAAGTATCCACAAAAGCCACCAGAATCTGAAGAATATCATTTGTTTGGTTTCTGTTTCCTAAACAACACAAATAACAATGCAGAAATACAGAAGTATGAGAACAATGAAACATTATTGGTTTTTCCTTCAACAAGTTGTTTAGCAGGCTGTATTTTAGAGTATAGTCTGGAGCTGTTTGTGCTGGGCTCACAGACACACCCAGAGCACACATGCTACTCAGGGACTGACAAGTCAGTGCTGCCCCACTTCTCCCTGTCAGCGCTCTCCAGGTAGGCACAATGCATAGCAGAATGGTAGCTCAGTGCTGAAAATGAACCTGCCAGGACTGAGAATGTCGCTGAAATCCCTAACACAGCCACATCTGCAGGCTTTCTCAGCTCCTGCTCGTTTAGGGCAGGAATTCAGGTGCCCACAGACGCATAGAGACAGCGAGTCCATACCTTGAAGTTCCTAAGCAAAAGGCTCTGCAGAGATGAGGATGCTGCCCTGGGCTCCCTGGCAGCAGCGTTCTCCTCCCTGTGGTGGATGCCCTGTGAGGAAAGGAGGGAGGCTTTGGGCTGCAGGCTTCTGTGAGAATTGGTGTTATGTGTCACAAGGGGCCAGCAGACAGAGGCATGGAAAAAGGAGAACAGCAGTCAACTCCCCCTTTTCAGCACCCACCCACTCTTTTCCTCCTCCCCAGGCTATGCATACTCATCCTAGGTTTAATCTTCCACAACTGTCTCAACACATAAATTCTCGTCTATACTTGTGCAACTATGGAAAGGGACTGTTATCACGACAACACACTTCCCTACACATCAGCCCAGTTGTGTTCACTCTCTTCTCCCATCACTACCACGCACCTTTCACTCTCATGCTTCAGCACATCTGTGATGCTTTGGCAAGGCAGCTTTTGGTACTGGCCATCATGTTTTCAAGATCATTATAGCAGTCCATGCCTTTAGGATCACTTTCAGACCTAAATGAATCTCTTCATCATAACGGATTCCCATTACTGCTGTACTAAAGAGATATTTACTGTCCCATGGACTGGGCTAACTGAAATTTCACTTTCTGGTGATATTGTCCAGCATGACAAGGTCAAAAAAGACAGACCAGCCTGAAAGCTGTACAGTTTTGCCAGGCTTATCTGTCACACCTATCCTTTCAAGACTAATAGAAAACAAGGACTGATACATAGTGTGATGATGCCTTCAAAACTTAAGCTAGGTGGCTATGGATCCTGAAGGCTACTTCTTTTACCAGTGATTGCAGTTTGTCATCTAATTCTTCAAACAGCCTCAGAAAGCTTCTGCATTACAAACAAACTGTTATTTCTGTTTTCCACAGAAATACAGATGTTATTTCATTTTCCATTTATGCACAAAGAGGACCCAATGCTAACTGCTGTCCTCCTTTCCATCTTAAGTGTCTGCCAGCTCAGCCCACTGATGACAGTCACAGCCAAGGAGGCTAAGGGGATTGTGGGGAAAGGATGCAGCTTTGACTCCAAATTAAATAGCTGGGAAGGACTGGTAGGAAAATGCAGCTGGGTATTGAAGCCATTTGCTATGGTTTAACCCCATTTTCTAATTGCCGTCTTGCCAGTAATTAATGCTACATTAGTGAACTAGAATGGCTGAAAGGGAACTTTACACATTGTCTGCTCATCATAAGCTGACACTAGCTCAAATACACCTATTTGTGCTACAGTTACAGCTAAGACAGTCTTTTTACAAGGTTGGAAAGAATTGATGTTTCTTTATCTTTAGCCACTTTTATTTTTCCATGCTTACACTGATATTTTAGGTTTTGATTAAGGCAAGGAATGAATGAAAAGTCATTTTTTTTTGCCCTTTAGGAAATACCAATAATATGGTATTTAACTGAAATAGATACAATAAATGTCACATAGCCCCTCAGTCTTATTGAGTAAAAAAAACCAAACTAATTCTAGCAAGAAAAAGCATGTTAACTATGGTTGAGATTGTGTGCTTCCCATAAGCAAAACATTGTCATTCTTTCATTTTCACTGATAATTCCTACCTTGAAATATAGCTGGCAAATAAGTTCTTAATTACATAACTATACTGCTTGTAGGTTTAGTAGCAAGTTCTTGGCTTCAGGATATTTCCTTTTATTAATGAATGATGTTTAAACCTCAGGACAAATTTTTCATTTTTTTATCTTTTTTTTTGGGGGGGGGGGGGCAGGTGCAACTTTAAAAGCTTAGTGAGGCCGCCACATTTTTATACCTGCTTGCATGGGATTATTCTGTCCAGAATTCCAGGTATGTGACATACCACACAGTACACTTCTAGACTTGTAGTCTTCTAAGGTTGTGAGGTTGCACTATTCTTGCAGTTACACTATCAAAACCTAAACGAAGCAAATGTAAGATATGTATGCATTGATGCATCTGAGAGAACTCTTAAAAATAACAATATTTCTTGCCTCATTTGCTACAAACTTTACCAAATGCTTACTTAGCATTTTAATGGCATTATATTGTATGTATTTTTAAAATAGAATGTGTCTTAAAAGCTATGATTAGAATCGTTCATGCTGTCATTTCTATGTCACCAAATGTTTCTGTAAGGGAAAAAAAAAATTCATGTTTTACCTTAAGGAATCTAGACATTGGATGCTTCAGCACACTATTCATTCCATTGATATTTGCCTGCTGTTTAAACAGAATTAAGTATCTTCAATGGCTCTGGGAGATGATACTACAGGCTTGCATACTTAATTGATTAAATTGGACCCATCTACCTCAACTCACCCATGCTCCCAACATGGCAGTAGTTGGCATTAAGACTGGTAATCTTTGCAGAAGTCTGAAATGAATATAAGGCTATGTTACAATTGCATCAACTGAAACTGAACTGAGGTCGCAAATATTGCTGCATATTCAGATCTTTGGATTTTTTCCATCAGTGTTTGAAATCCAAGAGCTCTTGACTGTTGATCTCAGTATTTCAATCTTTTTTTAAAGACAGCTATTTAAAATCTAAGGAGATTCCGTATAATTTTATAAATATGAGGAGAGATATCATGAAGAAAGACACTTTTTGTGCAAGTGAGCGTGTGTAAGTACTACTAAGAAGGGAAATCAAAGTGGTAGTACATTCCTTCAGTAATGTACAACAATTCAGTACATTGTTAAGAAGCCTTGAGTAATTTCTGATAAGATAGATTCATTAACAATGTCTAGCACAATACCATGCCACTAAAACGTTACACAGCCCTGATTAGTCCTTCTTCAGCTGTCCAACAAGCCCACAACAGGACTGGAGATGGAGTAATTGTGAGCCAACAGAGCTAGCATAATACTATCTGAATATTTATATTTTCTAAAGGAGTATCCAGCTACCAGGAAAGCCAGTTTTTGTGAGCAGCATGAAGCAGACAAAACATGCTTCTGTTTTCCTCTGCTATCATGACATGTCTCAAAGAGCCTGACATGATGCTTCTGAAATGTTTCCATTTTTTTGCCACCTCAGTGTGAATAATGCACATATCTTGTCTGCTGTGAACTGTTAAAAATGTGCACATTTCACATAATCTTCTTATAGTTTTTCATGGCCCCAAGACAGTCTTGACCATTTAACCTGACTGCATCACGCTGTAATGGCATTTCAAGAGTATACACGTCAGCACACGACCAGAGTGCCCAGAAGGAACAAAAACCTACCTGCCTTGAACTCATGAAATAAAGAAAGCACATTCTTTACAATACTTGGAATTCTGATATGAAAGAGCAACATTTTAATGAATGTGGTTCACAGTCCTGTAAGTTGTATCACATATGAGTTTTAGGAAAAACAGTTTGAAAGTTCAAATACTCAAAGTAATTGAACAAAAAAAAAATTCTAATGATCAAAATTTAACTTAATTGAAGATTGTATCTTAAGAAGGATCTCATTTGAACCTGGCTCTGCATTCCCTCCTTTTAAGATAATTACTGTTTAACATTTTTACAGGAGCTACAGGGAGAAAACTTAAATTCTCATGAGGCATAGAAGGGAGGAGGCTGTCTTTAGTACTTTTCCATTTTATCTCCATGCTGCGGTACAGAGAAAAGCTCACTCAGAGCATTTTGATGGTAAGTAAATACTCAAAATCTCTCTGTGTGCAATATCAATATATTACTATTTGTTTTGAAGATATTTGCTTATTTCTACTTTTTTTTTCCTAACAGCTTCCATTTTTAGTTTCCCTAAGATACATTTTGGTTTTCCTAATTTTCCACTGTACAGCCGAAGCATGTAAACATACTTATACATGAGTAACAGTTCTATTCAAACCATTCAGCTTAACAAGGGAATGAAAACAGATAAATAAGAGTACAAATACCTTTTTATCATAGTAAATATTTGACTGAATATTTTATGATATTGAACACTTAACTAGATCACGAATATTTTTAAAATGAAAATTAAACCATATCTTATAGATTTCATTTTCTACCTTGGTGCCAAAGTAAGCATATTTATTTTGAATTTGGTGTTGCATTTCAGCTGCTTCTTACTGTAAAGTATACTTCACAGAACTATTTTTTTACACCTGTCTAATTTTCAACACCACAATAACAGTAATTAGCAATATGAAACTCTTTTACACTGTTCTTCCGCAGGGGGATTGGACTAGATGATCTCTAAAGTTTCTTTCCAACCTCTACCATTCCATGATTCCCTTTTAAATACAGTCATTATATTTTTTCAGGAGTAGAAGCTCATACATTTTGATGAGGATGCAATAAAAAGCAGATGTTTTAAATTCACCCAGCACATTTAGAGACAATATTGTCTGATAACTGGAAATTGAATTACTCTGCTGGAAATATATTTAGCAAGTTAAAGCATGTTGCTGTATGCAGTATTTTGCAAATGAAAATCACAGAGATTTGTTAGAAAAGGTAAAGTTCCATACCATTCTAAAGTTGTAATCCTTTTAATGTTGGGAATAGATTTTGTCTTTTGGAGAAGTGATTATTTATAGTGTTATAAAGTGATGAACATTTATCTTATAACCATTCTTGTCAGTATAACTCTAAACATCCATGTGTAAGAATTTTTATTATTTGACTGCAGTATTATTTTAAAGTGTTTATAAAGCTATGCATTAGATTCTGAACTCACAGCAATAACTGTGCTAGAAAACTTTCTTTCATCACCCTTAATGCATTAATATGCCTTAATGGTCTCATTCCCATCTCATTCTGTCCCCATGGAGGTGCCTANGAAAGCAAAAACGGAGCATGATGACTGAGAAAAAAATACAACCAGTACTTTAAGGTTTCCTTGCCTCATCCCTCCCTTCCTCCCAGGGTCAGCTCACTGCTCCTTGATCTCTCTGCCTCCTCTCCCCTCTCAATGACACAATGGGGTAGGGNCTCCCACCCTCGTTAGGATGGCAGAGGCCCCAGCAAGATGAGAGGAAAAAAAGATAACCAAGTATGTTGTGGATCGAGACAAGGACAGGGAGGCCTCACTGCCCATTACAGTTCCCAGCAAAACAGACTCCACTGCTCAACTTAGAGAGGAAAGTAAGAAAAGTTTATTTGACTACCTACTAGAAGGAGAACAGACAGAAAGCAAAAACGGAGCATGATGACTGAGAAAAAAATACAACCAGTACTTTAAGGTTTCCTTGCCTCATCCCTCCCTTCCTCCCAGGGTCAGCTCACTGCTCCTTGATCTCTCTGCCTCCTCTCCCCTCTCAATGACACAATGGGGTAGGGAATGGAGAATGTGGTCAGTCTCTCAGAGATGGTCTCTGCTGCTTCGCTCTTCTCAGAGAAGGCCTCCTCGCCTTTGTCCCCTGCTCCAACAAGGGGTCTCTCCCACAGGATCCAGTTCTTAATTAACATCTCCAGCATGAGTTCTTCGCAAGGGCTAGAGCTTCTGCTCACAAACTCCTCCAGTGTGGAACTCCTTATGGCCAGCAGCATTCCAGGCACCTTCTACTACAACGCTGTCCTCCCACAAATTCACAGCCACCTCTGGACAGAGTCACTAGCCCTGGGTGTGGAGTCCTCTATCAACTGCCAACAAATCTCTGCTTCACCACTCCTCTCCACAGGGGGCAGGGAGGACAGCCTGCCACTTCCCCACAGGATGCAGTGGAGTCTCTGCTCCAGCACACCTCCACCTCTCTGTCCTCGCTGCCCTTGGGGTCTGCATGGTCATTCTTTCTCCTCCAACTCCTTCCACCAACACCAGCCAGAAAAGAAGGAAGAAAGAACAGGAAGAACCCCTCCTCTTCCGACTTCTTCTTATTAAAAAGTGATAATGGAGGCACCCAATTGTCTCAGACCCAGAAGTGAGTTTGATTCTCCTCCAAACAGGATTACAAATAATTTAAAGATAGTATTACTCTTGTTGAAATGGATATACTGTCTGAGGAAGAGGAACTGTAGCTCAGAATCAAAATTCAGTGTTTTTTATCTCAAACTTTTCATGGTATTGAAGTTTCACTGGTGGTGATGGAAATGCCTCATTCTGGCATGTGCTGCCTTAGGGCTTGAATGCATTTGCTAAACTGCTGATAGTGTTAGTGAAATGATAATGACTTATCATGATAGCCTAACGATATTTGCATCATTCTGACATATTTTGTTGACCATATTGAAGGATTGTGCTGCTGAGCATTTACCAAGATGGGGCATGTGATAAAGAAGGTGCTTGTCGCTAGTATTGCAAAACTCCACTAGACTATCTTTGGATAAATTTGAATCTTAACTCTATATAGCTATTTCTGTCAAGGCACCACACATGGACAAAACTTTAACACCTGTTATCTTTGAGAGAGAATAAAATAAGCCTTTTTATTTTGAAGTATCTTATGAACAAATACATGACTTACTTGTCTTTTGGATGTAATGATAGTACCCCAATCAAAAGAGACTTGTCTATTATGGTATTGATGCTTTTGAAATAAATGAAGCAACATATATAGAAAGTAAATTATTTTTTTCCATGTGAGATTGATCATTTTACACGTGTTCTGAACTCAGCTCACAGAAAAAAAAATACTTCCCTTGGTGTTAGATTGATGTTCAGTGGCTAGAACTTGTATATTAATACTGCATCAAGTGAAATCAGTCACTAATTAATCAATAATACTTGAATTTAAGAGTGGAAATACAGAAAATAGATGTCCATTTCTGAAGTAGTTAACCTAGCACAGTACTTTAATGTCAAAACATAATTTTCCTCTTCTGGTATTATCCTCTGTTAACCATAATAATTAGAGAGGTGAGACTAGATACTGTACATTTTTTCAAGCCTGTGATAATCTAAACTTGTTGAATGCATGCGCATAGTGCTACAAAACGTGTGACTCTCTTAAGGAAAAAAGTAAGTTTACATATAGTGTGACTTTTTTAGATTATTTATTTTTATGTTATATACGCTATGGAGAACCTGGAACTTTTCAAGTAGTTTTCAGAAGAGAAGGCTGAATACCTGAAGTGGAATCTCAGTCCTAAAAGTGAGATTGGCACGCCAAAAAAAAGCAGTTAAAAGATAAGGCCACAGGGTGTCAGTCTTGACTCAGGTGTGAGCGTTATGTGGGCATTGCCAACTGCAGGGATTTGCTTTGAGATGACCGATAGAGCAAGACTATTAACATCAGTAGCAAGGCTAACATACTTCTCTTTTTTCCTTAAACTTCAGGAAATTGTTCTCTCATGTAGGAGTAACAGTGCTATGACTATAGCTGCTTTGCTTCTGAGAGAAAAGCATTTAATGTGGTTTTGTTTTTCTGTTGATGGGTCTGTTTGTGCATCACACCTTACTTATGGATCAGAAATATGTAGATAGAAATAGCCAAACTTTCCTTCTCTCTGACCTGTGGAATGCTACCATAAATAACTGCCGAGCAAGCACTGGCCCACTGGTCTGTAATGGCTTGTGGCCTACCAGAGGTATCCCTGAAGTAGAGAAAAAGGAGGGTAAGATTTTCTGTATGAATAGAATTGCCTGCTGGAACAACTGAGATACAGGCTTTGTTAGTTAACCTAGCCCATTCTAGTATATTACTGCCCTTTGCATGCACTTTTCCTTTATACAGAATTTAATTCTTTTTAGAGTTAATCTCATGCGACAGACCTTCAACCTTCTCTTCGGAAAACTACTTGAAAGGCTTCAGTTGTTTTGACCTACAGAAATTCAAGTGTCTTTTTTAAAGAGAGCTTTTCTATACTGTCTTCCCAAAGGTATTCTTAATTGACCTTTGGACATTGCACACACAATAAATGTCTAAGGCTATGTTATGTTCCCTTATGTTGTCCGTATCTCCACTCGACAAACAGGGAGACAAAAAATTATGTAGAGAAGATCAAATAGTAAATTAGTTTTGCCAAGCTCTGCTTGTGAATGGGGCTCAGACTATTAGTTATTCAGCTGAAGTGAAAATGCTCATTCAAACTATTCTGTACTGTTTTCATGGTTAAAATTAATTCTATTTTGAATTTGCTCAGAGTCGAGACAATCAGTAGAGTATAATTTGATTACACATCTTTAAAGTAGAGACTTTCAGAGAAGCATAATCAAATTCAAGGGAATGTATAAAGAAACTTTCCAAAATGAGCAAACTACAAGCTCATCTTTCCTGTCTTTTTAGAGATCCAAATGTAGCCTAACAGTCTGTTCCTTCCCACACTTCTTCTAATTACCTGTATTTATTGCTTATGTTTTTGGGAAATTTTTATCCTGATTAAACTGCTTTTCTGGAGTGAGGCGGTAGTACTTGAAAAGCTGACATACAGTTAATGTTATAAGAAACTTTTTAGTGCTGGATTTCTTACATTCTTGAGTCTATATGCTGAACTGAGATAACTTCAAATACATGCTAGCTGAATATTAGAATGTTGAAGTACCTTCTGTAAGCAGGATCCTGAAGCATCTTCACGTGTCTTTTATGTTCTAACTAGGTAGTTTTTTATGTGGACATGTCAGCTGCATATACATATCTTACAGATTAGTGGCTTTTTTAATGGAGCATCTTTAATTGCTTCACATGGATTTGTAGAGATTACAGATGCTGGAGGTGCTGTGGGACAAGACTACCCAAAATGTGGTTCAAAACTTACTTCCAGGAATTATGTAATGAAAACTACCACATGCTTGTAGAAGTTGCTGAGTTCTAGGATGATGCTTCTGAGCTGCAACTGGGAATTGTGATAAGATGGATGATGTAGTAATGTTAGCTTAAAAGAAACAGTGGTACATTTTTTTTTTCTGCATGCTCATGAACCCTGACCTAGACAAAGCAACAACCACTTATACCTGTAGTGCCTGGTCCTTATAGTGCTTGTAGTGTGATGCAAAGCAGCGGATCTTAGACTTTCTTTCCTCCTTGGCTTGAGAACCCTGATCTGGAGTAGAACTTCTAGCCCCTCTCTCAACATACAATACCCAAGTGGAAGAAAATTAAAATACTAAGTAAAAAAAGGAAGCTGCTGAAACTAGACATGGTAGCTCCTGGTTCTGATCATTGTATATTATCAAGTGTGCTGTGGCATAGTTGACAGTCTGACAGATGCAAGCAGGAGGAATTTGCAGAGTTTACAAAGATTTAGATGTAAGATTCTTTGAGTTTTGTATGTTTCTTTTCTATACTCTTCACTGTGTCAGGTATTTGGTCCATCTCTGCTTTGTTGATAATGGTTACTATCAAGGGGAAGATAAAGTCAAGAGGAAGAAGTCCTTTGTCAAAGAAGGAGATGTTAAGTGTACTGAATGCATTACTATTTTATTTGCTTTTAGAAGTCATTCATGCCATAGGCCTTCCTGAGTAGATCCTTGCAGTCTGTGTCTGTTTCTCAGGTCTGTTAAATGTCACCTCAGAGATCAGGAAAAATTTCTCCTCCTCCCCTTAAACCCTTTTAGTCAGGGGCAGCTGAATTAACCATCACTTCAAAGGCCAAGCATGGCTTTTGTGTTTGTTTTTTTTTTTACTTGGCATTGCAGAGGCAGTAGATGGTAGCCCTAATTTTACTGTCACAGTTGAATGTTATGACTATGCCTGGTTCTCTTCATATTTGTACATATCAGGAACATCTCTTGCAAAGATGCTGGAAACTGCAGTAGCTTAAAATCTGTGTTGTAGGAATGGGATGATTCTCCATACATGATAAGAACTCTAAGGCAGAAAAGGCATGTGACTCAACATGCCTTATCTTCAGCTGTTAACTCCTTTCAGGAGTGCTTAGATAAGATTAAAAGAACCAGGCTTCCTTCCAACTGTCTCCCACTTTTTCACCTGAAGAAATTTACCGAGAAAAAGGAGTAGACTCTAGCTGCAGAATTTGAGTCAGCTTCTAGCATGTCACAATGCAGATTCGAAATCAAGGAAATTGATTCCTTCTTTTGCTTCTGCAAATGTGCATGTGAAATTGAGCTCTTTTTTGACGTGCCAGTTGAGATAATAGAAAAGATTCTGTTGACTTCCCTTTTCTCATTCATTCTCTATGGAAAAATCTGTAAACCAAATACTAAAGAATCACAAAACAAATCTGCCAAGATTCTGCCAGATTTAATTTAAATGAACCAAAACTAAATTAAGGAACAAGTAGAACTGTAAATGTAAATACTACTGTTGACCACAAAAACTTATCTCTGATCCTTCTCACCAATGTTTTTGTTTTTTTTTTTAATCTTAAGGAAGCAAATGACAGTAGCAAAGATCTCTGCTTTCTTTGGCAAGGAGAGGAATGCAGACATAAAGATCAAAATGACATTAAAACTAAAAATAAATATTTTTATCATCTTGTAGGGTAGAACCACCAAACTAATATTTAGTGTATTCAAATTGTTTATAGTGACTTGCATTTATTTTTGGCCTCTCCCTTCTGTGACTGGATTCTAAACTGGGCAATTAGTTACATAGGTGCTACAAGAGCAGTAGTGTGATAAAAGTCCCTAAAATATGAGCTGTTTTGTATGGAAGGCTTAATACAACCTACTGTCAACTGATTTTGTGCTTCAGCAGGCATATATGCCAGCATGTATAAAAAATGTAACAAATGCTTTATTCCCATAGGTGTTTAAATCAAGGGAATCTGACATGAGAGTCTCTGTGCATCTTCATAGCATATTCAAACTGCACACGTCTGGAAGAACTGACTGTGGTGGAGACACAGATGATGCACCCACATTTTTTCCTTCTTCCTTATTCCTCTCCTCAAATAATCTAAAGTAACACTGAATTAGTTCCATATTCTTTTCTGCAAAGTTTACTTGTATAAATGAACTTGTGCACTGAGTCCATGGTGCATTTGTCTGCTCTCATTCTTCACAAAGTGGATGAAACCCAATGAAGGTATTGTCAGACTGCATGAAATATAGCTGAGTTCTTGGGTTATCTGTATCCAGAATGCATACAGTAGGGACTTCTTATGACTGTGCACTGCCAGTAGCTGAGTGGAAGAAAGGTAGCAAGCAGAAGGAAGGGAGAAAGGGTCTCTGACTCCCACAGCCCCTGGAAGTCACCCCAATATCTTGTACCTTGGAGCCTAGTTTTCTAGTAGTAAATTGATACCACAATTAAATCTTAGTGTGTGGACTTGATTTTCCTATCCTACAAATGCTTATCTGGTTTTGACACACTTCTAATAATTTTTTAAAATGTAGTACTGACTTTTGAATATTTGAAAGTAATAGATAGAACTTAGCTAGCTAGACATCGCTATGTTAGCAGAATGATTTTATGGTAAATCTATGTAAGCAGGTTGCAAGCATCAGTTAATATAGTACTGTGTTTTCCAGAGCAGGAGATTTAAAATTTGTATTTAGAATCTCTGCATGTCCATTTGTAAAAATCAAAGTATATATTCCTAGACTGCTTGAAAGTACTGGAAATTCTGATGTCCAGTGCAGTTATTTTTCAGACTTTAGTAATAAAACAGTTATGAGAGTCATTTTACATGCTTATTTGATAATGGCACCCAAAGGCTTAATTGGGAGGAAGAGTTATTGGATGGAGTGGCGTGAAACTATGACTAGGTTCCTAGATACTAAGTTTTAATGAAAAGCATTAGCTGAAATAGCCTTATGTTCTCTATATTTAGAAACAGTGAAACATGAGCAGAAATTATAGATTATGTAGCCTAATTTTTGGGAATGTGACCCATGGAAAACTACCTTTATGTATAGGAAAATAAAAGGGCATCTCCTGCAGCCTATGACTGAGGACATAGGGTACAATCCTGTTCCTGTGGCAATTGATCATTTGTGACAGGTTTTTTAATCTATAAAATAATAATATTTCTCTTTTGTATTCTATAATATGGGAAATGCATTATTCATATATTTTAACCCTTAACTGAATCCCAGAGAGAATGATATTTTGAATAGCTTTCTTCTAATTTAATCCAATTTTTATACTGTTAAAGCCGTAAGGTCAAACTAAAATGGAAAACTGCTCACAGATCCCAAGTCTTTCACTGTATTTAACCCGGGATGAGTGTGAGATGATGACAGGTGGCTTTAAAGTACCTTTTGTCCTTACCTAATCCTGGTTTATGGGGATTTAAACATCACAGGCATAGTAAGTAGTCAACAAACTGCTCTTTCTCCTACATAGTTGGCCAGGCATCACTGGGAACTAGGAACACATAGAGGCTTTACTGTTGTACCTTTATCTCTCCCTGGTATGCACTCTGGTTGTAGTCTGGAGTGGGATCTGCTCTGGTGAGCCTAAATCATATTCAGTTGGTATGAGGTTTTCATACTGGTATGTTAGTTCAAACCACCAGCTTCATAATTTGGAACCTGACCTTATATCTTGAACTGCAATGTGATCAGTACAAAAGATTATATAAGAACTAATTGTGTTGTGCTATAGGAAGAGTAGTACGGACTACGGCACATATTGATTGCATTCTTTTGGTTTGCAGTCCTGTGTGCTGTCTCTTGTAACTTAATCTTTAAAGAAGCAGACTACTGCCTGCAAGGAGATATTAGGAAGAAAAGAATATATTGGGAAGGAAGGAACAGGAAATGGCAATTTGGAAGAATATGTGATCCATACAAAGGGAAGACCAGGATGTCCATTAAGAAAATAGTAAATAGTTCTTGGTGCTGTAGAGCACCAAGAGAGAGCAAGATTTGGCTTTAACGTTCTCTTTCATAAAAAAGACCTTGATGGAAAAATTAAAGGGTACTGACAATAGCATTAGATATTTTGATCTCTACTGATTGTCAGCAGTCAGTGCTTCATTATTTGAAAAAGTTGTAGTCTGATGACATTTGGGAAAGCTGGGTGACAGTAAAACGTAAGAAAGTATTTTGAATGTGTTTTCTAAGTATTATTGAAGCTCTCTTACCTGAATTGATTTAAAATATACAAAAGCTCATCTAAAGCTAATGTATTACAACATTCAGGAGATTTGTCAAAGCCCAAGCAACATATAATCAACAGTGATTATAGGCAATGAGGTGCATAAAGGAATAGATATGACTAAATCATAGTAGAAGGGTGAGGTGGGATGGACCTGTGTTAATTACTGAGGACATAAATGTCTTGAATTTTCACTAGGTTTCTTTGGTTGCTGGCTATAAAGAGAGAGAGATCTTCTGCTGCTGGGAAAGATAAACATGGATCCACAGAGTTTCTATTCATTAGTCTTTACTTCAGCATTTCTTAGTGTCATTATCTGCCTGTCAGACGATGACAGGTTTTTAAATGAGAACTTCACCATTCATATATACATGCCTTTGCTCTTCAGGCTGAATCACTTTACTGTGCTCTAAGGGTAATAAGCTCTGAAGACCACTCAGAAACAACAGCTAATAAAAATTCGGGGGACTGACTGTTTGAAATGTTGACTGGAAAAAATGACTGTTGGCTACAGTGAGTTCCATCTTGAATCTAGGACAACTAAATATCTAGTTTCTAAAGTCAGGCATGGAATTTTGTCATCTTTCCTTGAAAAATACCTTATTTGCTTCCTACAGTAGATCCAGGCATCTTGCATTTCATTTGAATAATGACTGTGGGGAGCTGGCCTCTGGCTGCTGCTGAATCTTAGCTGAAACTACTGAACTTTGGAGTTTTCCCTTGTGAATCTAATGGAGACAGAATTTATCCTAATGCCTATGGGTTTGTTTTGTGGGGTTTTTTTTTTTTGTTGTTTTAATCCAGAAGAAAGCTTTTTAACTGTGTCCTGTAGAAATCATATGAACATTTTGGGAATTGAAGATGTACTTACTAGTAAGTACTTGATCACTCATCAGCTTTTCACAGGTAGATGGCAATAGTGGTATATCAAAACTGCTAAGTCTCTGCTCCCCTTTTTCCATTCTGCAATAATTAACTGGGTATCCAGCTTCATAATTCAAAGGTCTAAGGTTTGAGGTTTGTCCTTTCAATTATTTCTAGAGGTTTGACTACAATACTAAAATATGAATAAAACATCACTTTCAGGTCAATATGATGGTTCAAGCTCGTGGACTTCAAATTAATGAAACTACTCCGTCTACTGTACCTAATTAGCCACAAAGGATTATGAGGATCTAGGGCATTTTCATTAGTATCTCTTGAAGTGCCTTACGCAAAGTGACATAGCTCCAGTTTATCTAGACAGGCTAAACATTAAACAGTCATTCTTAAGGAACAGAAGTAGTTTTAATATTTAAAGGAATTTGGTATGTAACCTCCTATTTACTTTTAATAGCTTGCAATGACACTTAAGCACAATTGTTTACCCTAAAGAGGATAAAAAACAATTAACAACCTTCACAAAGCCTTCTAAGACATCAGAAATTACAATGGGTATGTTGAATAGCTCTGTTTTCATACATTTTCTCAGACTCGCAAACTACTGTTCCCAGTGGAAATTTAGACGAAATGAGTGAAATGTGTTCCAGATTCTTGACTATGCCTTTCATTTTATGGTGCAGTGCATCTGCACTAGAAGCTCAAGTGTTACATATCTGAAGCACCAGAAAAGTAACTTTCTTTTTGGTTTTAATTTAAAATCTCATCCTGAATAATGCCGATCACTTTGTATTCAAAACAGTAAACACCAGGAGGTACCCTTTACTGTGCTGAGGTCTTTAGAAGTATCCTAATTAAGAAAAGTCTTAAGTTTTGGAGCTATGTTATACAATAATAAGTTCTGTATGCAAGAATGGGTGCAGAGAGGAAGGAGGAATGTAGTTAGGTATCTTGCAAAGTACAGAACACATCATCAAGCTGGTTTTGGATGGCAAATTTCCACCTCATAATTCTCTATTTTTTGAAGTGGCTACAGAAATAACATTGTCTGTTCTGCCGATAGTAGCTCAAGTGGATCTGGCTTCTCCAGGCATGCTATCCTGTTCCTCCAGAGTTGTAAAGTACAATCTGATGAGATGTTGGCATGAGCAGTACAGTCAGCTTAAGGGTGTTGTGTCCCCTGCTGCCATTTGCAGTAAGGCAGGTACAGCGGTCAGGGCTCTCCTGAGGGCCTGTGCAACTGAGGGGACAAAAGGGAGCATGAATTGCAGTGCTATAGCTCCGAGGGTAGATGGATAAAGGGGGCAGGGTGGACTTCTCAAGCCAGTTACCCTGCTTACCAAAGTCTGTGCTCACTGAACTGTCCTATGTGTCTCATTCCTGTGAACAAGTCCCCCAAGGAGAAGAGAGGTTGTGGGGTTTTTTTTTGTTTTTTTTTTTTTTAATTATTGTAATCCTTTTGACCTCATGCATTCATGAGTTTGGTCTCTTCTTGTCAAAGCAGTTTTGCAGGTTGGCTGAATCAGGTACTATGTCCAAAGCAAATATTTCAGGTATTGTTGCAAAGCAATCAGTTAAGAATCACTAAAATGTAGCTTATCTTGACCTCTCATTTCTTCATATTTTTCCATTTAATTTAATACAACAAAACGCAATTATACAATAAATATCTCAGTATACAGATAAATGGTTGGCACGCACAGGGTGTTGTGGGGTAGCTGTATTTCAGTCATACACTAAGTAACTGTATTTTCAGACTGTGTTTCATAGGCCTATTGCTGTCTAGTCCACTTTTTCAATAAGCCTGAAGGCTTGTTCACAGACTAAGACCATATTTTCAGCTTTTCTATTAAGTAAGCAGTAGTTAATCTTTAATCATCTAAAATGCATATCAAAATTTCATCTGCAACCTTGTACTGCTAAACTATGTTCTCATTTGCTTACTGTTTTGACCCTGGATTTTGCCTGAACTTCTAATTAATACTGCTGATTTGAAGGCTTATTAGTTACCTTTTCTCAGGTGCTTTTGATAGACTGCTTTTGTGATCTCTCAAGCATTTCATCCTGCCTGTTGAAGGAATGAGACATAACAGTTCTTAGTATGAGAGAATCCCACACACGAAGATGTTTATCCTGAACAGACCTCAAACCTGCTATTAATAAGGACATATACCAATGAAAATAGGTAATTTAAGATATGATACATGGTAGATACTGTTGCCTATTTGGTAAGGTGTTTTTTTTTTTTAGTAACTCATTGGGAAGTGAGAGGAAAAGGAATTTGCAGGACATTCCAGCTTGAATGATATAAAAGAATACTAATCTTGCCTCATACTGGGTTCACTGAGTGTTATCTCTTATAACATCACATCTGTATTTAATTGTAAACATAACTGAGATAGATGTATACTGTTTTCTCCTGCTGTCTTTTATATAATTTATTTCTCACTGAGAAGAAGCTTACTAATTTCCTTTTAGATTTTTTTCTAGTTTTCACCTAGTGCCTGACAGATTCATCTACTATTATGCATAGGGAATTCATGCACAGAATCAATGGTTAAAATATTCTTTGGTTTTAGGGTCTTTTTTTGGTATTGAGGGATCAGATTTACAGAATACTCAGTCTTCCACCTTTAAAGCACAGCTCTCATCAACTTTGGTTACAGCAATGAGCACTTTAAGTTTTGCTAAACAGACCTGGATGTCTTAAATCAGAAAATAATTAATGTTTCAAAAGTTTAAAGTTATTTATATAGAAAAGGCTCTGGCCTAGGTAAAGCTGGAGTAGTGTTCCATAGTATGGTAAACTTTTTTCCTTCCTTCTTGTTTCATTTGCTATTACATTTCTGGGCTTTTCTTCACTGTTTTTATCCTCATCAATTACCCAAGAGCAGTCTGCTAGTATACTGAATGAGTTATCATCCTATGAAAAACAGCAGATCTTTGTGTAGTTAAACGGTTCTCAAGTTTATGAAATACTGTGTTGAGATGCATAACCTTGACGGTGAATATTATACAGAACACCTAAATAAATGCAGGAAATACTAAGGTTCCTATTGTTTTAGTTTTATATGTGATTGCAGTGAAACCCAGGAGAGATATTCACAGAGCAGTTATTTTCTACCCTATGAACACTCTTGGGATGTGCACTTGTGGTTTTGCAATGCCGCCCAGACTCAGTGGGTAGAATGAAGTGTGACTGGAAAAACCTCAAGAAGGACTCCAGTCTTGCTTTTTCTCAGCATAGCTCAATCTTCTCTTTTAAATGGTGTTTAAGAGTTACTCCAGCCTATCTTACTTCCCTTGTTATTATTATTTATTTTATCCTAAAACGTTTTTAGAATAGAAGTCATTTGGAAATGCCTCTTTATCTCTTTCCTTCTCAGGTACAATTGCATCTAATTTTTTCCCTTCAGGGCAGAGCAGGCACTGAAGGGCCAGTAAACTAGAGAAAAAATGAGCATTTTTTATTCCTCAGAGACACAGAAAGTCTACTTGCAGTAAGGCACACCAATAACTTTGTTAAGAAGAGATACAGCTGGGATAAAGCATTGTGATTACTTTGTGATTCTCTCTCCAGGATAGAGCACAGACACTTGCAACCTGGACCAGATAGTGCTGACCAACGGATATATAGGGGACAATTGGAATCTTTCTCCACTTCCTTCTGCCTTCGAGGTAAATAAGCTTTCTTATCTCTAGCCTGTTAAACTCTATCACAGGCCCAATTCTGCAGGTGAAAGACACAAGAGGTGCTTGGAAGCTTATTTTGTGACTGTCTCTGCTAGTCCTTGTTCATGAGCAGTTAACCGAACAAGCTCTTGATTCTCATGCCCTGTTTTACCAGAGCACAGTGATATAATTCCAGGTTGAAAGAGAGAATTTGTAATGTCACTAACCAGGAGACCTTGAGGAAACTTCTTGCCTCAATACCAGCTGCATTGTGCAATCTTGACTCTGTGATTTGTGTTCCCTTCTCAGTTTAATGTTTCTCCCATTCATGTGGGCTGGGGATCCACCTTTGATCCAGTCTTCTGGAAATCTGTACCCTAGTTATGAATATGCATTAGATGTTTGGGAACCATATAAACTAAGGCTCTCTTTTTCTTAGTTTGAGATTGTTCTTTAAATCCTTGGAAAAAATACCTCCCTAGGAAATAGCTGACACTATTTTAGAAACTGTGAAATGTGATTTGGCTTACATCAGAAACTTGGTGAACTGTGAACTCAGGGCTGATTTCTGCTTTTATCTTCCGTGTGTTGTAGAGTTGAAATCAGTACTGGTTCTCTGTACAAGATGAAGCTCAATTCCCTAAAATGTGACCTTTCTGTTTATGGAAACTTGTGCTTATATACTACACATACTTGGAAAGATGAACTGGTGAAGTCAAAATACACATAGCTACTGTGCCCCCAAGAAAACAACTAAGTGTTCTCTCCCTGAAGTTTGAGAACTTTGATGCAAGCTGAACTGGGCCTTAGGTGAAGAAAATGCCCCAAAAGTAGTACCTCTAAAGAGACTCTCCTGCCATTAGTCACCTATTAAGAAAGAAGGCCGCTTACACAAAAATATTGTTGCTTGCTGTAAAACAAAGGTTTAGTTTAAAATAATACTTTCAGTTAAAAAAAATACTTTAAATTGTAGAACAGTGAAGACGGAGGAAATAAGATCTGCTGCGGTTCAGAACTTATATTATTACACAGGCAGAGAGACAGTCTTTAGTTTAGACTTGTATTACTTTTAATTACCAGCATTGTCTCAAAACATGAGCATGCCTACAGGTAGCCTTACTTTAGTTTGACTAAACAAAAATAACAAAAAAGCTTGTCATGATAAGGGCATAGGATTTAATGATGAAACAAAAAAGTGAAATTGGAAACACAGTTTGTAACATAAAATATTTTCTGTGTGGAAAAAGCTGGGTTTATCCAAGGACAGACCAACCACAAGATTACCAAATGCCAGTGGCAATTACAGCTTTATTGGATAATGCACTGGGCAGATCCTCACCTCAGACTCTGTGAACTGTCTTAGCCCTGAGAAGTTCACAAGGGACGAATTTGCAGGAGCAGATCTGGCCCATTGTTTCTTTTAGTGAAGCTTTGGTTGGTTTTTTTGGGTTTTTTTTTTTGTTTTCTGGTTTTGGTTTTTTTTTTTCAAATTAGCCATCAGTTTTTGTATCTTTATCTAGTCACACATCAACCCTGGTGTTTCTGTTTGTCTGTTAAGAATTGGATGAGTCTGGACACTAAATTACAACTGAACCCTGGTCAAAAATCAAGCCTTTTAATGTTTAACTTCTGTGCTTAGCATGCATCTTTACTGTGTAAGCATTATGGATGTTCATTCTGAATTACACCTGCAACAGCTTTTCTGATTGCTTGTTTACACCAAAAACCACATAAACAGATTTCACTGAAAAACTGCATTGCCTATGTCTTCTTCCTCTAAGCTTCTAACAAATGTAGTCTGCATCTTCTTAAGCCTGAAATAACCAACTAAAATTTCCTAGATCTAGTTCAGTCAGAAAACAATCAGCTGACATTTTAGTCAACAGGAAGCTGGGAGGGAGAAGTGTTAACAGTGACATGGGTGATTTTGGATCTAGTTATGGGAAAGTCTTGGGAAGTTTTAAATCTGATCTTGCAGCTCTAGTCTTGCTGAAGTCTCATCTGATGGTGTTCAGGACAGGGTCCCTTTGTCTGGATGATGAGATACCACAGTAAAGTGAGTAGAGAAATTTTTATATCAAGTAAACAGGGAACAGCATTGTCCTATGCTAGCTCCTTACTGACTATCATTGTTCATCACTGAAGCATCTGGGGTGACCAGCTCATTCGTCTCTGAATGTAAATTTTATCTTCTGAGTGCAAAGAATAATGGTTGGGCTTCCTCTATCAACAGTGTCTCCACTATTCCTGTTTGAGAACCCCTCTTGCCCACCATCCTGTGAGAGTTACATATGTGTAAAAATGGCAACGACAACTGAGGCAGGAGCACACCTTCTGGCTGCCAGCTGTGTGGAAGTGAAACATGGATAGGTGCCTCCCGAAGCTTGTATCCAAGTCACCTCAAACTTGCAGTAGCAAAGTGCACACGGCTCCCAGCCTGGGGTTGGAGCTCCCAAGCACGTTTTGCCCTGCCTGAGTGCCGCTGGAGTGTAAACCTCTTTAAACAATTCCCCTTCTAATTAAGTATGGTCAATCTGTGTGCTAGCTTTTCAGCCACCCATCTGCACAGAGCGGATCTGCTTGCTCCCCTCTGAGGATCCCTTCCTTCCCTCCCCATCGGCGTTGTTGAGGGATTAAAGCAGCAGCGGCCCCATACACAAACGCAGCTGGTTCCGTTTGGTCAGCCTGAGCCTTGCTGTGAAACCACGACAAGAATTCCAGTAAGTTGGCAACACAGAAACACAAAGAAAACAACAATAGGAAAAGTCCTTCCGTGCAGAAAGGAATGTTTCAAGCACTGTTCTCCTACAGTGAAAGGAGAGAGGGTGGGAGGGAGGAGAGAGATTTGAAGAGGGCAGGTCGTCCCCCTCCTCCCTCCCCCCGGCAACTCTGGATCTTGTGATGGAGAGATCTTATCCCCTCTTTGTGATTCAGAGGTGCCAGGAAGCTAATTGAATATTCTGATCTGCCCCCAGTGTTTCTTGTGGCTTGACCCCGGTGCTGTGTCGTACCACTACACCAAACAGCCCTGAACCTGCATAAATCACAACCTTGCAAAAGGCCTACGCGCCACNCCCCCCCCCCCCCCCCCCCCCCCCCCCCCCCCCCCCCCCCCCCCCCCCCCCCCCCCCCCCCCCCGCGCCTTTTTTCTGTCTTGATAGATAGAAAACCTTTGCGGAAAGGTTTAGTGTCCTATAGGAAAATCCACAATCTGCTAACAGGAAACCACATATTCCTCCCCAACTTTTGTAAGACTATTGCAGGCACCTCTACTCCTTATTAGAAATGGTAGCCCATGGCAAAAAGAGGAAGAGTTAATGCTTTGAAATCATAGTATTGGTAAGGTTGTAAGGGACCTTTAGAGATCATCTAGTCCAAATAGCACTTAAGTTCTGTTGTAGCATCAGCAAACACCCATTGCAGTATAATGAATGTGGCATGAAGCTAACATAAACAATATATGGAATTTATAAAGGTGATGTCACTAAAATTAATCTGTCAAAACCTCTTGAAAAACAAACAGTGACATTTTTCTACCTTGGTATGTCACATGTAGTCATTATTCATGTGCACATGTATGTGTGCACACATACAGAGAAACAACTTGGCATGACAATATTTTCTACATGGAAGACTTATTTCTGGCTAATATAAACCAAACCAATATTTTAACTTCACACAGGTGATATATGATGCTTCTGATCCTGCAAGTAAAGCCTCCAAAATGTTTGTCCATTTTCCAAGGCTGCATTCTGGCCTGCAATGCTAGGGTATGTTACACTGTGCAGTGGCCTACCCTTGTTAGTAGATATGTTGATTCCTGAAATGGCAGCAGTAAATGCTGGCGGACATTTTCATATGTGCTATATACACTGTTGGAGAGTTAGAACCAGAATAAGATGTCTCCAAGAACCAGAATAAGATGTCTCCAAGCTGGTATCTTTAAGCACTCTCAGCCAAAGCACGTTACCAAAAACCTCCTAAGAAAGTGCAGAAGTTTCATCCCTACAGTTTTCTTCTCATAGCATTTATGTACAGAATAATCACACTGCTACTAAGAAATTCTAAGCTTTATCTCCTGTGTTGGTAGGTAGATGTGACATTTTTCAAAGTTGGCGAGAATACTTTTCCCTTTTGGAACTTGCCTATGGGACACAAAAACCTGGGACATATTTCAGTTGCAATCAGAAATTCCTCATATTCACTTAAACTACATAGCATAGCACCAATGGACTCTGACACACAAAGTGCAGGGACTTGGATGCATGTTGCCTGTCCTGCAAAGTGCGGAAGGAGGGGCAGAGGCAGCCTCTGGCTGCAGGGCCTGGAGCAGTGCCTGATTCCCTCATGCTAGTTCCGGGGCCGCCGGGTATAAAGAGCTTTATGCAATGTCTGGAGGGTGGGAGTTTATAGAAAACGCGATGTCTCAACAGGCGAACACGCCTTTCTTCTGCAACTAGCGGGATAAGAAAAAGACACCAGGCTCCTTGTGCTGCTGCTGTGCAGATCAGCACCTCGGAGTCAAGGAGGCGGCTTCTGAGGGAGCTGGAGCATCCCAGCCCAGATGGGAACTCACCGTGGGATGGATGGAAGAGCAGCAACTGCCTGCAAACTGCTCATATTATTCACTGCATGCATAATGCAGGGCAGTTGCCAAGGTAAGCACTATGCTCCGGCCTCTCCGGAATGGGACTAGGACCGCAAGCAGCATTGCCCTGTCTTGGGGACTTCTATGAGGAAAAGACCAAAGTGCCCGAAAGTAGAGGGTTAACGGGAGCCGATTCTAGGAGTTCTTTCTCATAGCTAGGGGAGACAGTTGGCTCTTTCCAGGGGTCATTTCATGGAGACGGTTTCTGTTGTGGGAAAGGAAGTAGCACCTTAAAAACCACTACAAACATCACCGACTCTTTAGCTTCACTTCATCTTGGTTTTAAAATCCCAGAGTGGTTGTTTTGTTTGTTTTTTTCTTACTGCTTTCCTGATTTGTCCAAAACTTTTTGACACCACACAAATGTTGCAAAATTTGGAGGGACAGCTCAGACTTTGCAACTGCAGGGTTAAACTCACAGCTTTACAGAGATGCAAGTGGGCAGCTTTTCCTGTAGTGAGTGTTGCTCACTGGCTGTGGATACGGTACACAAAACCAAAAACCCCCCCCCCCCCCCCCCAAAATCACCTCAGAATTTCTGCTGCTTTTTTTTTTTTTTTTGGTTTGGTTTTTTTTTTGTGCGATCTTTATGCCTGTCTTGCTGCTGAAATGTGGATGGTTTTGCAGAACCGAGTTCACCTGCATTCCAGGAGCAGGTTTGACGACCACTAAAATTGTACCTGGAGTTGTTATTGATGAGAAGTGCGCAGGCTGCGGCACTTGCACGTAGACAGGTTGTGCCGCGGGGGGGGGTGAGGGGGTGCGGTTATGCGTGGACAGCCTTGGGTACGTGTGCTATATGCAGTCATCTACAGAAGGCTATAAGAAAGAAACAGATGCTTGTCTGGAGCACAATAAGCTCCCCTCAGTCGGTCTCAGACGCAGATTTGAAGTTGAGCGAGGGAGAACTTTTTCTCTGAGCTTTGCTGTTGCTAGGAGACATCTGGGAGCATGTGACGGGGAGAGCAGGCTGAGTGCCGCTCCTCTGGTACTAATCTGGCTGCTAGGGATGGAGTAGCCGTGTCTCCAGTCCTCTCCCCAGCCTGTGAGTGCAGCCCAGCTGTGCCTGCCTCCCCCTCTTCGCACAGTTTAGTTGCCCAGCAGTGAAAATGAAGCCCGCCTTGTTGGAGCAAGAGTGGCTGAAGTGCATTTCCTTGGCCCTCTCTATTGACCCGGCAGTCCTGCTGGTTGAGTATGTGTCTTTGAATTACGTGTGCGTTCAAATTGTTAATCAGCTTTCTTTGCTCAACTCTTAGTTTAAGCTACTTAGACAGAATCAAGTAAGTAATTATACAGCAACTGCTGCTAGCAGCTCCCACTTATGAGCAGGGAAATAGAAGATAGCTAATGTGCAGCAGGAGACCTGCAAAAGCTCTGGCCAAGGAGGTCACACTGGGCAGAGTTAATCTTATGCACTAGTATTTTACATTGGAATGAAAGCTACAATGCTGATCTTTACAGCCACTTTTTCTGTAAATGACAGGACAGGTTAAGCAGAAGAAAGCTTTGAACTAGCATCCGTAGACAGTGCAAAGTACAGAAGGTTTTTACTTTGTGGTATCCCATCCCATCCCATCCCATCCCATCCCATCCCATCCCCCCTTCAGAGCAGAATAACTGTGCAAATGAAACACTATAAGTCCCAGTAATGGGTAACCAATATCAATAAAATCTCTGGGTAGCAATTTTGACTACACTGTGATTATTATTGTGAAATATTTAATATTCTTAAGTTCCAGGTCCTTGAATCTTTGAGATCATGTCAGACTCTCATTTAAAAACAAAATTAAAAAAAATTAAGAGAATCATGAAAGCAATGCCAAGGCTCAGAAGGAAAATGGTGAAAATCGTATTGTCTTGCCTAGTCCTCAGTATTTTCAAAGGTGCTCCCATGATTTTTTGAAGGCTTTTGTTGGCAATACCTGTGTTCCCAATATAAGATGGATGTTTATAGAAGCATTTTTACTGGAGCACTATCAAATGATTGTATCATGATTCTTCCTTGATATATCTAATTCTGGATTTCCTGTAATTATACCACTTATAAATTGAATAAAAGTGCTTCTTTTTGCCAGGAGGACGGGGCCTGGTACTACAACCTTTATTCTATAACCCTTGTTGCCTGTGGGTAACTGTTATCAGAAAAAAATGCATCTGGAATTTAAAAAACTACCTAAGTGAAGGTATTGTCAAGATGGCGCATCATGGGACTAAGCTTAACGTTTGTTCTGAGGAATCTCATAGTGCTTCATAGTCATAGAGACACTGGATGGAAGTTGTGCTCTCAGCAGTTTTGCAGAGGGCAAATGAGATCAGTAGGTCAACTTGACATTTGAACAATGAGTTCTTTAATGGTACAGCAAAGCATACCAGATCTACACACTTGTGCAATATTCCACATAGTATCTGTTATCAGGCTAACCTTATCTAACATGGAAGGCCAGCTGTACTTTTTTTGATGAGGATATGGTATCTGAGAGAGTTTGAATTTTTTTTCTGTTCTTAATGGTTCAGCACCAGAGGAACTGTTAATTTCTTTATAAAATTAATCATATACAGAAAAAAATATAAATAATTTGTAGAAACCTGATTTCTTTA
>WBNH01011634.1:93804-313334 GCA_013401255.1 Urocolius indicus | reverse complement strand
ACCATTCTATGATTCTATAAACTCTAAATATAAAAATGATAGTGTAAAAACACCATTCCCATTATAGAATGGAAATAAGGGAACCTGAATGGAACAGGTTTAATAAAGAGAGTAAATGAAATGGTTTTGAAAAACAGGCAAGAGTAGGTGTGTGAAGAATGCAAGGTGTAGAAATTCCTGTACTCCAACAACTGTGTGTTTATCAGCATTTGCAGAACCAACTTAGTCTACTCTGATGAAGTTTCAAATTTCTCTGGGTCTTTGCAAGATTTATCTGCTGAGAAAAAAAAAAGCTAAAAGAAGGAAAAAGGGAACCTTTTAAATGTTTCAGCCCTACAGAGAATACATTGTGCTCTTTTAAGTAGATAATAAATTTTCTGATATTTGACACATTCCAAAAAATATCTATTCAGGTCAACTCTCCTGTTCAATATCTGTTCTGTCTATTTGTAAAATTGGGGGCTGTTGTAAAATTTTTGTGGGCTGACTGTAAACATATTCCATTGAGCAATGTTATTCCAAATTTCTTTTTCTAGTTGGTAGCCACAACTTTTTATAAGCTATATGTTACATTCATTTTATAACAATTATTTGAGCATTATAGATAATGTTAAACCATTGCTAAGAGTTCTCTGTAAAAACATCAGGATGGTACAAAGAGCAGGAAACACATTTAAAGATCCATAGACACATTTAGTGCATATATAAAGACAATGCTAGGTTATGGTTGACAGTGTTAACTTTGAGATCATTGCCTCATTATGGACATACACCAAAAATCAGTCAATTTTTAAAATCTCAGCTAATACTTCTAATTAAGTTCAGAGGTTTTCTACAAGTATCCACACTTCTTATTGTTTTCCAGTTGGCTGAGTGTCCTCATGACAGATATTTGTCTCATTTTTTGTGAAGAAAAGAAAAAGATACTTTAATGTACTCATAAATCTCAAGACAAACTTACTGTTATACTATTGTCTTAACCACACTGCAAACATCTGGTCATTCTGATTTATGGAAGTTATTTCTAAAGAAATGCATGTTAAACATGTCTAGAAAGATAAAAAAGATGCCAATAAATTATATAGCATAGAGAAAAAAAGAGTAATTTCTAGGTATAAATAGCTGTAGATAACAAATTACAACATTTAAGAATGTTGTTACTTTAGGTTTTGCGATTGAATCTTTCCCAATGTCTTCTTTTCTGCCACTAGAGGGTACTCAAGAACTTAGAGTATATTTATGGAAATTATTTATTTGGGGCTTTTTGGTCTGTAAATGATCAAGTAGTGTAGTCATGCTAAACCTTGGGAATTTAACTCCCAAAAAGCTTGATATTTAACAATAACTTTGAAAATCAGTCTGATACAGCTTTTCAGCAAAACAATGCAGCATACCAAAATTATAAGGAACATTGACTGACATGTAGATAAACTTATTCTGCTTTTAAATTATCTGAATTGTTCCCTTTTCTTTATTTCAGACACAATTCTCTGGTTCACATCCTGTTTCTTCATCAAGATTTGGACAAGGCAATCCATTATTGGCAGGATGAAGAAGTACAAAACGGGTTCTTATCTTGGTCCCTGTTTCTCTGCAGAGACCTTTACAGAGACCCCAGGAAGACCATTGTGAAACCTCACAGTCCAGTGGTGTTTCTGCAATATACACAAAAAATGGTAATTTTACATAAATTTGTGCATAAGTCAAATGCATAGTTGGCAAGGCATTAAGGACCGGTGATCAAATAGTATCCTTTCCTCTATGAAAATGCATATGATATTAATAAAATCCATGTTGTCTCATAAATTAAAATATCTGTTTTCAGCTCCTAAGCTCATCAGCACTGGTATTACTATTATTATTATTATTACTACTACAGCCTAGAGACTGCCTGAAGTAGTGCAACAGATTATCTATTGAACTGAAAATATAAAATTCCTGTTTGCATTAAAAACATTTACTGTTGATTTTATAACTCATTTGCCTTTTCATGGCTTACTAAAAACACTGAGATTACCTATTTCCTCTGTTTTGTTTAGAGATATTTGGATTTCTTTGCTGATAAATATTATTCCTATACTTGTTCATACTGAATTCAATTTAACTTTCACTCTAATTTTCTTCAGAAATAAAGTCCCACTTCTTTTATCACCAAATCATCTTGCTGTTGTTTAGTATGCATACTATAGTTCGTTTTGCCAATAAAGATATTCTGTCACTAGAAGCTTTTAATGCTGAATATCGTATTAATATCGTATTAATTTACGGCAAGAAGTCAGCAACTTTAAAGTGCTTTTCATAATGTATACTTCTATCGAAAATGTTTCTCAAAAAATATAACTGACTATTTCTTAGCAGATTACATGAAAATATTACTTGTCTCAGGAAATTGCATCCGAACTTTGTATTGCTGCATTTGTAGGTTTGCACAAAACCAGCTTTAAATGCTGGTTAAATGTGTGACCTCTGCTATAAATTCCTGGTATTACACTATTTCTATTGTGATCATTCGTTCCCACGTTTTTAGACGGAATAAGGAACAACATTTGATCTCTGGTAATTAAGTCATAGAATCATAGAATCATTTCAGCTGGAAGAGACTTTTAAGATTGTTGAGTCCAGCCTTTATCCCAGGCCTATCAACCAGTGGGCCGTTTCACTAAGTGCAACGTCCATCTGTGTCTTAAACACCTCCAAGGATGGTGACTCTACCACCTCCCAGGCAGCCTGTTCCAATGCTTGACAACCATTTCAGTCAAGAAATTCCTTCTCATATCCAGCCTGAGACACCCCAGGTTCAACTTGAGGCCATTTCCTCTTGTTCTGTTGCTTGTTACTAGGAGAAGAGACCGACCTCCTCCTTGCTACAACTTCTTTTCAGGTAGTTGTCAAGAATGAGAACGTCTCCCCTGAGCCTTCTTTTCTGCAGGCTTAAACAGCCACATACCTCTCAGCTGTTCCTCATTTGAGACGTGTTCAAAATCCTTTCCTAGCTTGGTAGCCCAACTCTGGATCCTCTCCAGCACCTCAGTGTCCTTCTTGTAGAGAGAAACCCAAAACTGCACACAGTATTCGAGGTGTGGCTACATCAAAGCCAAGTCCAGGGGAATTATCATCTCCCTCCTGCTGACAACACTGTTCCTGATACAGGCCAGGATGCCATTGGCCTTCTTTGCCACCTGGGCACACTGCTGGAAAAACCTATCCTCTTGAATTTGGAATATATTAAATAGACTGGTTTACTTGTTAATTTACTTGTTAATATGCAAGCAAGTGGGGATTTACAAGCAAAAATTGTGTTTTAGATATCATACTTCAAATATATTGTTTCAAATTTGTATTAAAAAGGCCAAATGTTCCTTTTAAATGTGATAATAAAGACATGTGACTGCAAATATAGAACTCACTTTGAATGTGTCTTGTTTACTGATAGAATTAATTAAAATACTATATTTTTTTAGATAAATAAATTTGTTAAATTATGAATCATGCATTATTAGCTGTGCAGGAATGAGCTTTATTTTAGTGATTGTGAGGTGACTTCAGCACAGAGGCATGTAATCTTCAGGCATTCTGGAGAAGCTCTTGGAACATGGCAGCTCTTCTAGGATTACTCTGGGGATTTAGCCTATTGCTGCCTCTCAAATTGTATTTCAGTCTTCTTTTTCTTAACCCTTCCTCTTACAATTTATAAAAATCCCCTTAAGACAAAATTTTAGGAGCAAAAATTGTTAGTTATGTATTTGTTAATTTGGAGATATAAGAATTATGCTGAAGGTTGACTGAAGTCCCTGGATATATCTAAAAGATGTGATTTGCTTAGGGACACGGTGTAGCAGTAGGCTTCTAAGTGTGAGATTACTGGTTGGACTTGAACTTAAAAGTCTTTTCCAACCAAAATTATTCTGTGATTCTATGAGTCAGTAGTTTATATAGCTTCCTACCTAAACAAGGTTTTTTATCTAGTATTTTTAAGACAAGAAAAATGAGAGACAACACTATTTTTGTGGTCAGGAGGTATATTCCTATCACAAGTATTTAAAAATAAATTGAACCAAATTGATTCCTATTGCAAATAACTATCAAGCGCTCTGACCCAGAAAGAGATAATAGTAGTGGGTTTTTTTTCTCTGTTGTCATGTAAAAACTTAAGGTTGAATACTTACTTCAAAGTTGCAAAGAACTTAGAAACTCTGATTGTGATCAAGTGGGTTTTTTTCTCATATAATTCATTGATCCATGCTGATACTATGGCTTGATAGCCCTTACTGTGGTTGTAACACAAACCTTTGCACCACAGCTCAAATATACAATCCCTGCCTTATTCTTTCAGGGCTTCTTTACGTCAACTGGCTTGTTTTATTTCTGGTATGTGAGTCTGGAAACTATTCCTACACAGATAAGAGACTGTTCTGCCTAATCAGCACTTTCATCTCCTGCCAGATTTCCACCTATTTTCTAAGTGAATGACAGTAACAGAATTGAGCATATCAAAGTACTAATCACTTACCTGAGACAGGGTCTATTACTTCATTGCTTCTAGCTGGAGGATTAATGTAAGGTGCAGAAAGACCCAGCTGGTTTTTCTTTATTTTCACCATTGTTACATGGGCAATAGGTGGCAGAATTTTGAGTTTGGGATAATAAAATGAGTTTGCTGGGTGACTTGGAGAGGAACAAGTAATCTGTAAAATAATAAGAGGAACCTTAGAGGAACTACATCATATTAGTAAGAAGAAAACTGTAAAATCATGTTTACAAATCATGATAACACTTTTTGGCAAGTAAAATGCACATAATCAGCTTCTATGAACTTCAGTTCACAGAACTACTGTTGGTAATCCCAGAATTTACAGGCATAATGCTTTGAGACAGAGTGTAAGGAATTGTGCCAACCTTTGTGTAATCAGAGATACTGAAAGCATAGTAAAATATGGAATAGTTCAATGGAAAGAAGTAGATGTTACAAGGAAAACTATAAGAGTATTAAGCAATAATATTAGGTATGCTATAGCAACTGTCATATGGATGTAGGAGGCCAAATATGTTGTTTCCAATTTCTCTGTTCTTTTTCTCGATACTCATTAGTACAGTATTTGGCTCTAGAAAAACTGACCTTAAAGAAAGGATTAAGTGAATGCTTAACTATTCAAAGCATTTGAATCAAAATCCTCTATTCCCCACCACCCTTAAATGATGAAGTATGAAGCATATAGAGTTTTAAGAGAGCAAAAGAGATAGAAAGTGGAGTCACAATAGTGGCAATGAAGTTCTCATCTGCTTTCCCTTAGCTCCTTTCCCTGAAATGTAACAGTTTCAGATTTCAGCAATGCTTTTAGCTGAAAACTCCTTCCCACATCACTATTCCCTGCTAAGAATTTTCTTGGTTAGATACATAGTTAATAATGCCAGGACTTCTGTGAATGTTTTATTTTCTTAGTGTTTTAAGAACTGTTTTAAGAGCCAAATTTTCATGAACCGTCTGCATTTACCTAATAAATTTGAAAGATACAGAAAATAAACAGAAGCAGTAAGGGTATTAACTGTGTAATAAATCCATTTACTGCTGTAAATGGATTTTTGGGAGTGCCTGCATTTTCAAAGACAGAAATCAATTTCACAGGAGTCTATTATGTTGTCATAGGACAGTTCTGATTTAAAGGGAGGACCCAAACCATATTGGTATGAAGTGCCAAACTATGTCTGTGCACCTACCTCCGTAACCGTGTCTTGTGGTATAGTGGCAAAGTTTGGGGAGGAAAATGTGAAACCACTATCGGTTCCAGCATCATATGGAAATAGATCTACAGACACTTCTTCCATCCAGTGATCTCCTTCACAGAGATTTAGGCTGTCAATGCCCACAAACCAGTCAGGGCTTGGAACAATCCTTACAACGAATGAAACCTAAAGAAACAAAGTGATCTATTAGAGTTGCATCACTTAATTTAAAAAACTCCAATCCTGCATATAGTATCTTTAATATAAATTTTTCGAAGGATGAATCATTTTGCTGTTCTGCTTTATAAGACCTCTGCACTGCCCCCTGGAATGTAACATGCTTTTTAGTAACTCTGCACTATATTTTTCCTACAAGTGAGAATTCAAATATTTATTCTTGGGTGTTAGTGACATAAAATAAACTTTTTAAAATTAATAAGTACATTTACTTACTAAGGGATGTCTTGAATGCACTTCTAATTCAGTGGAAGTTTGTCCTGTACCACTGGGAATGGCAGCAGCAGAGAAGATTCCGTGTACACTCTGAATTTTCTCTCCAGCTTCTTCTATTTCTTTCATTAATACCCATGCTTCACCCTTTTCAGCAAAATCACGTACACCATTGCTGGCATATTCATTTTTTTTCCACATGCTGTAGTCAGAACTATGAGTAACACCTATTTGAGTGAATACATGGCATGACATAAAAGTCTGGTTTAAATTGTCCCTATTTGTTCTGTTTCTCTGTCTTGTTTCTGAGGTTAAAAAATATGTATAAAAATGAGTGAACACTAAAACATTTGGCTTATCACTGTTTATTTCAGCTGCAACCAATTGAAAACAGAAGTCAATTGAAAACACTTGAAGATTTTTGAAAGCATTGTGGATAGTTTAATTTCTGCATTTCATTCTTAATAACTCTGACTTTCTTTTTTATTTTTTCGTTAGTTATCTTAAAATTCTCTACTTAAGTAGAAGAAAGATCACAGCAGTTAGGAGATTTATCTATTCTTAAAACTGTACATACTTCACTTACCTAGCAATGATGACCACTGTGCTGGGGGCCTGTAAAGTGGATATTGCTTAGGGAAAGCAGTCTGACTCCATTTCCCTGTGAAGATTATACTGTACTTAGCAAGTTCTTCTGCTGTGCAAATAGAATCCTCATTCACAGGCAAGCTGCTGGTGTAACCTAGTATTGTTACGAGTAAGGTCCAGAGAACTTTACAGGAGCAGTAGATAAACATCAGATTTTCCATTCCCTTCCATGCAAAATGAAAAAAGTATGTTAGCCACATTAGTTACTCTAAAAACTGAATAACAGTTACATAATAAAATGTAATATGCCATAAGTTATAACCAGAAAGAAATACTAAAAATTGTTATGCTTCTAAAAACATTACTATAATGCTTTCAGATTTGATATTTCCACGCCATACATTACAAATCTGTAACACTACCTGGGACAAGTGTTTCTAATGAAAATAAAAACATCTTAACCTTGTTCATAGTACTACCTCCGAGAAAAATCTGTTTCTGATTTTCTTTTGAAATCTTATTAGAGTCACATCTTGAATTAATTAGAGTAGCAACTGTGTCTGTGGAAAACATTAGCGGTATATTTATTCTTCTAAAGATTAAATTGCAGGTTACTTTGCCAAAAGAAATGATTTATTTTAAATTTGTGTTCTACAAAGGCTGTTTTATGGCATAACATTTAAAATCAAATACATTTCAAATTTATATAAATGACTTTGCTGTCATAACTTGTGCATTAAAAAATACGTCGTAATTGCTTCCGATTGTTTAAGCTATACAGTAATTAAAACCAATGCTTTGTTAAAAGTTGCTATCACAGACTGTGCAAATTTTGTTTCTAACTTAATATCATAATTGCATCAGATTGTTGAACTCCAGCAATTGTTTAAAATAACAGCCTTAAGAACTGATTTTCAAATGCTTTTGTCATTTGAGAAAACTATACAAATATATTATAAAACACTAATAATATAATAATTTGCAAGAAGAGCTGTGAATACTCACTAAATATTTCCTCTGGAGAACTGGTAGGGGGAGAGCACCTGCTTTTGCTGGCAGCTGAGTTAGTCTGCAAGAGAAGACAGTAGGAGTCTTGCTATTTATGCCTGAAGAGGGTCCCTTTGGTCCAACAATTATTGTAATCTTTAGACTTTCCAGGTTTGCAAAATCATGCCATCTTCTTGTTTGCAATCTTTTTTGGATGGACTATCAGAAGCTTCCTGTCTTTCAACTGGTTCAGGTTCCTATCGGAAGACTGTGATGCCGAATAGACGAAATGCTTTAAAAAAATACCTTGGCTTTGTAATAACAGTTCGAGTTTTCTGCTGCCTTCTCTGCTCTCATTAATGCCTCCAAGCTATACAAATGAACCGATTCCAACACTGAAATAGTTCTAGTGAATACACTTTAAATGAGAAGCATGTTTTCTTGTAAGTTTTATTGTCTGACAGATGCTTCTTCCAAACATTTACAGAGAGCTTGCTCACTCTCACACACCATATGTATGTGTTCAAATAAAAGGGGTGAGGCAGCTAAAAAAGTCAAGAGGGAAAAAAAAAAGTTACATTTCATAATTGAACATAGTCACACAGACTGTGTCTCCTGCAAATATGAATTAATTTCAAGTAGTACAGTGTACATTTTTGTGTTCTGCAGTACCATATGCTGGACGATGAAAAGGCTCAGTAACATTGTGGTTTCTTTGGAAAGAGTGGTTTTGGGAAGCTCTGAGATTTTTCTTAGCTGTCTTCAGAGTGAAAATCCTAAATAAACATTTTATTATTACAGTTAGGTCATACATCCTCTGTAGTACAGTATATAAGCTTACATCACTAAAATATTTGGGAAAAAATATGCATAATAAAGTGACCCGATTAAGAAATAATGTTTAATATTTATTATAAATTATTTTCCCCACTACCTTTCAAGAAAGGGAGAACAACCAAAGGCTTTGTGTCATTCCTTTAAGGTCAACAAATGCTATTGTAGCTGATCAGTAAAGGAAGTTAACTTCAAAAGTTTACAGTGAGTCATGAAGAAAGATCTCTAAGATGATGGTACAGCATATGGGAAAAACAAAAGAAGTTATTTTTCAGACGAAACTCCCAAGCCATCATAGTTATATAGTTTAAGTGACACTTTATTGTCCAACCGGAGAGTGTCACCAAACAACCAGTTTGAGCTTTGTGGTACTTTAACTGGAAACTCATCCTTCCCTTCTGCACCCTACTCCATGGCAAATCAACAAGAAAAGCCAAGACAGGAATAAACTGGGATGTCTGAATGGCATTTCCATTAATTATTCTCCAGACAAAACAGAATCTAATGCAAATTTCAACACTCAGCACCCATAACCACAATTCTGGAAAGATTATGGGAATTCTGTAGCAGGTTAAGCCATCTTGACATGGACAAGCCCGTTATTTCCAAGGCTCCTTCCTCTATCCTATGTTACTGCAACATTTTCCATTATTTATTTATGTTCCAGGAGCCAGACTCCACTAAGAAAAAGAGCAGAAAGACTTTATGGATACTTTCACACCAATTTTTTTGAGGTTGTTCTTGAAAGATTATATTTGAATCAGAGCCTGCTTTCTCCCTCCTAGGAACAGAATTCCAGAGCCATAGGTTCCTTAGAGAACTGAGTCTACTTACATCAGAAGTGAGGGACCTTTCCAACCCATGCAGCCCTCTAAAACTCTACAAACATTCCACAAGTTTTAATATATATTTCTCAAAGCACTGCTAAAATTAGTTAAGGCTTTCTTATTTATTACTATGTAGTTTTAAACTTCAATGGATTTTGTTGTTTATGATCGTAAGTACTGAACTAGCCAACTTCACTTATTGAAACATACTGTGACTCTTTTAGGACAACACTTAGAATGAGAATAGAGCAATTAACCCTGAATCCATCCCACAATTATTTGATATATCAGACCAGTCTTTCCCTTTTGAAGAAAAATTACAGCCAAAAGGCACACCACCAGACTAGATCATTCTGATTCCACAACTGCATGTTACGAATGTGTCCAGGAGCAGGACAATACATGCAGGTTGTATAATTTGGGAGAGATATTGTAACAAAAACAGAATGATAAAAGAAACTGAATCCTTGGAATTCATTAACTTAGGAAGTCATTTGAGGTTTCTGAGTAGAGAGTAGACAAACAAATACAAAAAAAAACCCAAAAAAGGTATAGTTTATTCTTGCCTTGGAATAGGAATGTGCGATGCTTTGTGCTGAGCATCCAAGAAGCTCTCCAGTTCTAGAATTCTATGTAATTGTTTTATCCTTCTTCAGAAGCTCCATTACTCTAATTCATTGAGCTTATCGTACCCTTCCACATCAGATATGCTGTTAATGGAATACAACTCAAGCTAGCTCTTTTATTTTCCTATCTTACTGATGTTGGAATGAGATACTTTGAAGCATTTTATTTTGACAAACCAAATAAAAACCAAACTACAGTGACTGTAATTTTTAATTGTCATTTCTTCTCTTGGTATGGCTGAAGGAAAGGGAAAACAGAGAGAAAAATGCTGGGTAATACTGTCAGAAAATACTAACTTGAGGGCTCCCAGCCTTATTCCTTTAAATAGAAACTACGTTATGCGTAATCAGTCTCTGACATTGCGAAGGACATAAAAACACTAAACGTACTTCATAGATGAGAAAAGGGGAAAAAGCAGGAAAAAAAAAATCCCAGTTTTCCACTCAATGGATTACTTTCATGGCTGAGAAGTGACAGATGCCAAATTTCTGTGGGGCAGCAGTTGGAGAAAAAAATTGCAGTGGGATCAGAACCTATCGTTGCATTCCTTCTTTAGTTCACATGTCCCAGTAGAAAGCATCTGAAAACTCATGGAAAGAGAAAAAAATCCTTCCATCTATAAACCATTTTACGTGTGTATAAAATTGGAGCATTTTCTTTCTCTTTTACAGCAAAAGAGCCTTTGTTTGTCAAATTTCTATCTCTTCAGCTACACCTTTTTACTATCCACACACATACCTGTATAGACCTACATACAAAGCTTGTTTTACTTAAGCATCGTGCCAAAGAGTGCCTTGTCTTTAATTTTACTTGCACATGTGTGCACCTTTTGCTGTTTCTTGTCAAAAAGAGAAGACAGTCTTACACCTCTTGCAGGATCCCCAGGATAAAACCTGGACAGTAAAAACCAAAAATGCTGTCCAGATATGTTTGGGTTTTAAATAAAAATCACTTCTACATCTAAAATAGTCTATATTTTTGGGAATCAAAAATAGTGAAGAAAATAAGGAAAAATCCATAGTTAAAAATATACCAGTACCTTCTGTATCATGTTGACTTAAATCATTTACACCATTTGAAAACATTTAGATGACTTTTCACCATATCATACAGGAATACAGCACATTAAAAAGGAAAAGGGTGTGAATTCCATTTTCATTAGAGAATAATGTAGCCCTTTTTTTTTAGTTATGAATTTTCTATTAAACTCTAAAATGAAGAGAAAGACAATTTAAATAAATGATTAATCTGATGATATTTTCTCTATTTTTATCCAAAACAGAAGCTCCAGAAATCTTGTGTATATACTCCTGATATGTTACTGTATGGTACAATTTTGCTAAAACAATTTCTGTTTTGCTGGTAAGGATTCTACGTGCAACTTTGATATTCATAGGCTGTTTAATATGCTTATGACTAGCTAACATCTCTTTGTCCACCAAGATAAATGTAATATTATATTACTTAAGAAGGATTATACATCCATACTTTCTCTCCTGAAGTTACCATGGATACACATACGATTATGGATACTCAGCGATGCCAAAAGGTTTACATTCAGTCAAAACTCTCTGAGCTCTTCAGTTGTAAAATCTCAGACCTAGAGTGGCAAGCAGCAAAACATTTGTCATAGAGAAACTATGGTGATGGCTTGAAAGCTTTTATAAAATTAATGTCTTACCTAGAGGAATAAAGCATTCTCAATACTGGATGGCACAAGAGTAGTGAAGATAACTTTAACCTCCATTCATCTTTTAGGATGAAAATTTAATTTGCAGATTAAGGTACTGGAGATGATTGTGAACTAGATATGAACTAGATATGCAAGCTAATATTGTATCTAAGAGAGATCTGGTCATTATAGTCCATACAATCTAGAGAACTGTTCAGTTTACCCTTTAATCCATACCTATGTTTGTCCAAAGGAATAACTGATGAGTAGCTCTCTGGCTTCCACTAACTGTATTGGTGATCTCTCCATTGATCATACACCTAGATCTCATGACACATACGTAACTGAGTCAGACATCTCTTTCTTTTGCTGAAACCAAGGCCAAGGGGACATCATTAAAGGCTGTCCTCTAGGTTGTCCTGCTCTGGCAGAGGGGGTTGGACTAGATGATTGTTTGAGGACCCTTCCAACCCTTAAGATTCTGTGATTGAAGACAATAATCAAGGTCCAACCTGTTAGTATAAAATTGCAAATTCCCATTGTATTTTGAATTTAGAAATTACCTTTGTAAGGAGGTTGAGTTTGCAGTTGGCAGGGAGTTGAGGAAGGGATGTTTTGTAATTCAGGACTCACTAAAGTATTCAAGCCAAGATAAAGAAAAGAATAAGGAAAAATCCCACTGTTATTGACACAATGACACTGATCAGCAACAAAAAGCTCTTCTATCATCTGCTGCATTCTTCTGTCATCTGTACGTCTACACAGTAAGATAAACTGGAGAACTAGCCCAGTTAACAGCAAATCTTTCTAAGCCGGCTTTCAGTCAACTTAGCTCCCTCATTTGACTCATTGTTTGACATAAGAAACATGCTAGAACAAGCAGCTCTCAACAGAAATGAGATGAGAGCACACATGTAAGAGTCAATATCCTGTTTAATTTACATGGACATGGCAGTGTAAAAATGGCGTACAGATTGGCTAGTGAAACTAGGGATACATTAGGCAGTGCATTTATTTCCTGGGAGTCTTTTGGCTACTCCAGTTTGCTGAGGCCTCTGGTACTCAAGGTGTTAAGATTTCTGGATAACCACTTACACCAGCACTTTTGGATTCCTGATCTGTCATTTACCATGTTAACACAGAAGTTGTCTTCCACTATATCATTCTCCTTCAGAAATCAAGTACTATTAGTAAAGTCAGAGCCATTTTCTCTTGTTTCATCACAGTGCGTCAGGAATAATATGTACATTTGGTCCTCTTGAGGTCTCACAAGTGTTCAGCAGTTGGAAGATCCTGATTATTTCAGCATCAAAGTTATCTATCCAATTCATCTGTAGCAGAAACCATGAAATCATGTAATCACCTTTATGCGTAAGAAGAGTTATCTCAATGACTACACTGTAGAAGAGTATCAAATTATATTTCTAAATCAGTCACTGTCAAGCTTATATTATTCCCAGTTTCATAATCAGTTTTGTTGATTTTCCATAAATATATTAAATGACAGCTGTGAAGAGCTACATCTTTAATTTCTGTGAATAAGGAGATACTGTTAAAAAAGGAATTGATCTTTTCTGGGAAGTCACCCATATATCACAGTTGGCACATAGCTCTAATTCAGGAAAAGATCCATTGTTTGCTGCCATAGCACAGTATCTTCTTCCCACACCAGTACCGGTGAGGAGTCAATGCAGACATAAGGGTAGCATTATAGTGAGGAGTTGTGGTCCACTGACAAAGTGGGACTACATTTTTGAGATCAAAATATATTTTTACCTTCCCCTGGGAAAGTTATATAAGAAAATCAGCACAATTTCCTTGTTTAAGTATAATTCTGTCATGATTCCCCTTAGCATGATTATAAATACATTCTAATCACATGCAGAAAAACTAGGAATTTCCAATTTAATGATAGCTCATTAAAAAAAAAAGGTTATGTCATTCAAGACCATAATATCTCAGATATTGTAAAGACCACAGGCACTTGCAGTGTTGCATTCAGCATTCTTTAGACCTCACTTACTGCATACCCCTAACCTTTAAACAGAAAGATATTGATAATCTTGAGTCCATTCATTGGACTTCCCTCAAGAAGGGAAAACTTTCAAGAATACTGATAAGCCTTCCAGTGCCTATAAGGAGGTCATCAAGAAGATGAAGTGGCAAATTTTGGGAGGACAAATGACAATGGTTTTAAACTGAAGTAATAAAGGTTCAAACCAGATTTAAGAATCATCTTTCACCATCACAACATTCAAGCAGTGGAGTAGCTATGCCCAAGATGCAGTGCAGTCTCTCTCCTTCAAGGCTTTAACATGAGACTTGATAAAGACTTGAGTGATCTCATCGAATCTCAAAACTGTCACTGCTTTGAGTAGGAGATTGAACTAGACACCTCCTGAGGTGCCTTTTACCCTCAACTATCCTATGATCTTATTTTGTGAAGAAAAAGTGTTTCCAATCTTACTCCAGTGCTTCAGGTAACAGCAAGAAACTTTCATCCGTCTCAGGCTTTCTGCACATCTGGGATTTTTTCTTTCATAAGCAAAGGAATTTAACTATAAAGTTGAGGTTTATAAAGGAGAGGGAGGAAGAGTTGATTTCTGCGGATGACATAAATACAAGGCTATGTTATGAAATGGAACTCAATGCAGAATTCCCTGAGTTAGCACTCTTGCTCCAAAACTCAAGACACTGAAATTAACATGATGAAGATGGAGCTAATTATTGACTGAGAGGTGGGATCTATAAATTCAGAAACATGGTCATGCAAATACAGTTTCTTTTGAGTTCTGACAGCAGATCCATGCAGCTGTCTGCACATTGGTCAATGACAGCAGCTTCCACAGATACATTTGTGGGCTTCTAGAGGACCTCTGGAGAACTAAATGCATGGCCACAGAGTATATTAAGAGAAACTTCAAGACTTAGATGATCCTCTTCACAATAAGTAATATTATCAGGCTTTTCTTACAGTCTTTTGTTAATATTTTGAAGTCAACACCTACAAAATAGATATTCTTAATTGAAAATACTAATACCTTGATGATGAAGAAATCAAATAGCCATCTATCTGCATTTCATAGAATCATAGAATTGTAGGGGCTGGAAGGGACCTTTAGAGATCATTTAGTCCAATCCCCTTGCCAAAGCAGGTCCACCTAGAGCGGGAAAAACATTTAAAATTTAAACATTAAAATTAAACCTTGAAAACATTTGGAACTGGGAGATTATCATTGAGATATTGTGCTGCATATATAAATATTTGTTTTATAACTTGGCGCTAAATAGGTCCCAATGTACAGAAAGAAAATTTCGACTGAACTACTAAGCAGAAGAAGTAGCTTTCATGACATACATACCTACAAGGACAAAAGGTCTTAAAAATAGTATAGAGTGGAAGAAACAAGGCTATTATATATGACATTATTGTTTCTGACCACAGGCCAGTATCTCATCTACAACAAAAAACTTGCACTTCTTCAGAAATAGTGAATGAAATAGTGTTTTCTATTCTATTTGATTGTCAGCAAAACTCAGGGCAATGCACGCTGTAAGAACAATTTGTTTTCTAAATCAATGTTTTTGCCAATATGTCAGAAAATGAAATATATTTTTTAAAGGATTTGCTACTTTGAAATTGAAGAAAATTGGGTTTTAAATAATAGCTTATATAACTTCTTGAAATCGTTACTGCTGTTTCAGATCCCTGCATTATTAATACTAAGTGCCTGAGTGTGAATTTTGTTTATCAATTACTACACTGAAAAAGTGTAGTCAACAAAGAGATCCATTATATTCTGCATTAACTACAAATTAAGGGTAAATTAATATGAGTTTATATTTCAGGAAGCTGCAGTGCTCATTTACTTCTTTTATTTCTAAAACTAAACCAACATCGAGTATCATGCTAGGAGACACTGTATTGCTACAAATGCTTCAATAGATTATTAATTTTGAAGCCCTGGCATAAATATGAATTAACATCAACAGAAACACTCTACAATTATACCAGCATGAATATAATCAGAATCTGACGTATTCTTTTAAAAGATGTAAAGCTCGTAGTGTAATTTCTTTTGTCAATAGAAAAGCAGTTGCCCAGACCAGGTTTTAATTAACCACCCTGAATTCTATTTGCAGTTTCAATTAAGAAAATATATTATTCTTTATTTCTTGTCTTAACCTGTTCTTCAAAGTTACAATGCAGTTTACTGAATATGCTATCAGTTATGGGTTCTGAGAAACTGTTCTAGCATTTGTTTGGGCAACATATTATAATTATAAATAAAATACATTATTAGAAGTAACAACAAAAAAAAGGCATTAAAATATTACACTTACTGTTAAAAATAAGGGTAAAGAAGCACAGAACTGCAGAAACATTACAATGATCATTGACATTCTTCCCTTTCTCACTCCCCACATTTAATTTGCTATATGACAAGCAATAGTCCTATATGATCATTATAATATGACACATTTCTGTCTCTACAATTACTATAATGGAAAAAGTCAGAACAATCAAAACCAGAAATGTAAAAGCATTGATTTACTCATCTAAGTAAGGGGACCAATATTCTACAATGAATAAATTTACTCTTCAATATTTTGTGAAAAAAAAAATATCCTATTTATTATATGGAATCACAGAAACATCAATTGGGAGAGACCTTTGGAGATCTCTTGTCTAACCTCTTATTCAAAGCAGGGCTGTCACCTAACTATGTCAGGCCACCTCTGCCTTTATCTGATTGAGTCATGAAAAGTACCAATGATGGAGGTTTCCACTACCTCCATAGATAACCAATTCCAGTGCTGCACCACTGTCCTTGTGGAAAAGCTTTTTCTCCTCAATAACACAAACCTCCCAAGGTGCAACCTGTGGCTGTTGTCTACCATTACCAAGCAAAGCTTCAGCTTTGCTGTCCTCAGCAGGAATCATGTTTCAACTGATTGGAGGCTGCTATTAAATTGCTCTTGACCTCCTCTTTCTAGTCTAAACAAGCTTAGATCCCTCAGTCTCTCATCATATATCAGATACTTTATTCCAGCTTGCCTCAGTAGCCTTCTCTGGACACTATCCAGTCTCTCAACATCTTTCTTGATTTGGGGATCTCAGACTTAAATATTCAATCTGGCCTCACCTCTGGTGAGTACACGGTGTAAGACCTCCCCTCAGTCTGCTGACCTTGCAGCTCCCAATGCAGCCCAGTATGTGTTTTGCTTTACTCACAATAAGAACATGTTTCTTGCTCTTATTAATGGTGGCATACACAGTAATCCACAGGCTTTTTTGAATGTTGTTGCTCTTTAGTCAGTCAGTTCCCATCTTGAGTTGATGTATGGGGTTATTTTGACACCGGGACAGAACTATGTTTTTGACATTGGCTGGCTTCTCAAGTTTAGGAAGATCTGACAAGAGAGCACATTCATTGTTTGTCATATCAGTCACTCTGCTGATTTAGTACTGTCATCAAATTTACCAGTGTTACCCTGTTTCATCAAGTTTATAGTGCAATGATGAAAGATGAAAGAGTAAAATGTCCTATGATGTAAGGAAAAGGCTTTTACCTTGTGTGAAATGTGCCTTTTCTGGAAGTCTGGGAGTCTTTGGGAATTCTCCTTCCAACAAGCCTTTGGTAGTTACCAATACTCTGTTTAATACATTGCTGTTGCATTCTCTACTTTTAATGTTCACTGTTTTGAAAACTACATCAGCATTTGCTTTCCCTGCTGTTCTGATGTAGAAGCAGATGTCTCTATCTTAATAGTGGTTTTCACACTTTTCTTGGCCAAGTAACTTTTGGCAAATTAGATTGTGTAAGCAGCTTACTTCTTGTGAGTAAAATGGAGATACCATGATGCTGACAGTGAAAGAATTCTCAGAAGCATCAATCTGCCAAACTTTGGATCATCCTTAGTAAAAATATCAATATTTATCTTTTGGTAATTATCCCAGTGGTATAAAAACTGATAGAAACACAGTCGATTTGTTGCATCTGCAAGTAAGCAAGTCTCCTGATTCTCAGGATGAGAAGCTCCTTTTATAGATGTTTGGAATGATTACAGCAGTGTCTGACCTACCTTTTTCCCCATGATAATAATAATAATAACTGAAAAAATAATTCTGAAAGCAACAGCTTGTAAAATCTACTGTGAACGGAAGGTAAATCTGCACGTTATATCACAAACCTCAAATGATTATCGCAGGCATCTCATCATTTCACAGTATTGATTTATTTATGCTTTCTTTGTTGGATACCTCAACAAAGTCCCATCAAATATAGCAAATTAGACAATCAGAATTACACTTATTGTCGAGCATTACTCTCTTACACCAATACATTCACATCTCAGCTAGCTAGTGCAATATAACAGATAATAACACAGTAAAATATAGTGCAGATTTGCTCAATAAAGGTAATGCAGATATAATTTAGGTTGTGATGTGTATACAAAACATGTGGCATTTGGATCTTGGTTCAACTTCAGTAACACTGCCAATTATCACAAAACAGGAAGGGAAGAGGGTTAAAAACTGCATAATGCTTTGTGCTCAGTTTACAGAAGGATCAATGTCTTTAGTTGATAGTTTGGTCCTATAAATTATGCATTTATTTTCCTGGATTGTATTAGAATTTCTTGACGATATAGGACAACAGAGAACTTGGCTGACTGTATGGGGGCCCATATATACATGAATTTGTACTTGTGAACCACAGACTTTATAAATAAATGATCTCTTAAACAGAAGAGAAAATCTATTTTGTTTGAAGTGTACATTTTATGATAGATGCTGGCTTGGTAAATAGAGATGTTTGATTTTAGCATCTAGAGATAGAAGTGTAGGCAAAAATTGAGGGAAACAGAAAACAATATTAGAGTATGTTCTTATATCTCTTCTGGATGAGTTCCTGTGTGACCTACTCTAGGTGGTCCTGCTCTGGCAGGAGGGTTGTACTGGGTGGTCTTTTGAGGTCCCTTCCAGCTCTTAAGACTCTGTGATTCTGTGATTGTGCTAGCTAGATACTAGTTGTCATGACTATTTTGGTCAAATTCAAGAGTTAAAATAATGAACTTATTTTTCCATGGTTTCTGTCCATTACAGTAGCTATTTGTCTCCTTCTAACAGCAGGATTGGACAAATAAATTATATCAGGGACAATTTACTAATATCTCTGTAGTCATTTCCAAATAAGGGAGGGAGACTCCCCATCCCAGAAAGCTTATATATAAACATTTGCCTTCATGAGATTTTGATGTGTCTCTGAGGAGGTCTGAGCCTTGAGGTAGTACTAACCAATCTTAACGGGAGAATGAGCATCTCTCAAAACACTGAAGTGATTCTAATCTCTGTGTTTTCTTAGAGCACAGATGATCCCTTAAAACAGAGCAAATGCAAATCTTCTGGATGATGTAGAAAACTAAAAGTTTTGAAAACAAATCTTCCCCGTTTTCTATTTCTCTCCAGAATGAGCCTTTCCTTCCAGATGCTCTGGAGTTCAGCAATTTGCACTGCCTTTCTGGGGTTGCAGCAACCTTCACACAGTCTCCCTCTGGGTCTCTAGGAATGTATCCTCTCCTTGACCTCTGAGGCTTGGCTGTAGATCTGCTTCTTTGCAACAAGCAAGACATGTGCTTTGTCAGGAGTCTTAAAGTCTGCATGCAGACGTTGTAATCTCCTCCTTTCCCTCCCATCCATCCACCTGACACAGATTGCCACAGTCAGGAAAAGCAGAGGCAGCCTTCTTCACTGCTGTTCTGTCACACAAGGAAAGAAAAATAAATAAGCAACAACCAGAAAGCGGAGACTAATCCATGAGAAAGAAAATCAGATTTGTCATCTGACATGAAGTCAAAAAACAGTAGAAAGTGAAGGCACGTGACCTACTCTAGGTGGTTCAGCTCTGGCAGAGAGTTGGACTGGATGATCTTTCAAGGTCCCTTCCAATACTTAAGATTCTGTGATTCTGTGATTATGTAGTGCTTCCATCTAAACTGCAAATGCTTTCCTAGTTCTCAGGCTGGCATACACCTTGTTCATTTTCCTAACTCAGGTGAGAACTGAAGTGAGACCTGGACTTGTCAACACTCCTTAAGTCTTGTTTTCTGAAGAGCGAAGATGAAGGTATTTGAGCTGGAATGGTTCAAGTTTATGCTTCATCTTTCAGATTCTGGATAACACAGGCATAGCCCTGAATGAGGATGATATTAATATACAGGTATTAGGTAATACAGAAAAGCGCAGATGGATAGATCTCAATAAATAATTCAAATGCATCCACCTCTTTGACCTCTCTAGTCACCTCTCAAAGATCTTGTTGAATAATTTTCTGTCCAGCTTCTAATATTGCTACCTGTTGTCATGACATCTGAATGCCTCCTAAGATAATAAAACACAAGATTAATTACAATCTGTGTAGGTGAATAATAAAGCATAATATTAGAAAATTTCTGCCTCAGCAAAACTCAGTGAAGGAGGTAGCTCTTAATGAATTTAGGCTTTTGTAGGAACATGACATTATTATGAGTTGGCATTCTCACCTGCAACAGCAATGGCACTGTTAGATAATAGGGGAGAAAATAAACAGGAGCGAGGAAGGGAATCCCTTTGGTAATACAAATGGTTCTCTCCTAACCATATCTCATCTTTTTTTAAAGCCCTTTTCTTCAGCAGCATTCTTTGACTGTCAGATTTCAAATACTCTGTCAGTTAGGATATTCTACACAAAACTGAGGAATTCCAAATCCTGTTTCTGCTGTTTTCTGCCAGATACAACTTTACTTAATTGTGAAAGACACTGGGACTGCTGGGATTGAGAGACGTATCAGTCCATACTTACTTCTCACTGCTTCATCTTGCCATGTTTCTTGTTGTTTATACATTCAACAGATATGTTAGATTCATCATATCTTCACAGCATTTTCTCATAGAAGGAATTTTCCTTGTTGGTGTTTCCTTTAGATACATGGGAAATTCTTTCTAAAGCTACCTTGAAAATCTATTCCACTTAACTATTTTTTATCCATGGTAGCAAATATCTTGGCAGACACTAAGTCAGTCATGTTCATGCTCAAAATGTCAAGGACTGTTGTATTTTACTATAGAGATCTTCCATATGTCATTGATTGTGATTTTTCACTAAAACTCACTCTGGGACTGCCATTATGAAGCCATTGATAGCATTTAGGATTTAGGATATATGTCAGGTTGTACTAATGAAACATTTCCAACTCCAGCTTTTGAATTATAACAACCATTCATAAACTCCATTTCTGACAGGACAAAGACTCTTTATGAAAAAGTGGAAAAAAAATCCATAGTAGACAATGTTTGTAAGATCTGTAGACATCTTTGTTTCACTTCCCAGTCTTCCCAGATCTCAAGGGAAATCCAAGAGAGAGGCTTCAGAGATCAGACTGGAGAATGTAGAATATGTCCCACCTTTTATATCCACCTGTTTAATATTCAGACAAGGAAGACAGCATTTCTCTAGGGAAACTGCAACAGAAGTTTTTGGTAGAAAACTACAAAAATTATATGTGCTCTTTGAATTTTGAATTTTTTTAATTATACTCAAGGAAGTCTTCCTGTTCATAAGCAGCCTTCTGTTTCTGAGATGTTTAGAGATCCCCTTTCCTGCATGGCAGAAGAGGCAATATCAGAAGAGGCTAACAAATCAAAAGACCATGATTTTTTTAAAGAATGGATCTTGCCCCCAAATCTGGAAGCCTTCAGAAATTTACATCTGGAGGAAACAAGAGACCATGATATTTAGGATATATAAAATTAACAAAAGTAAACTGTGAATATTCTCACCAATTATAAAGGAAATTTATATATGTGTTTTGTTTAAAAGTATTTTGTTAGTGTAATATGAAGTGTTAGGCTTGGATCTCATAAACTACCTGCAAAGCTCTAGTAATAAAGTAAATGGAAATATGTTATAAGCATGATAGTACTTAGACTAAAAGAACAGCTGAGGTGTGCATGTACACTACTGAGAGAAGCGTAGTATACTTTTATGAGCCTACTTCAATTTATCTATCAGAGTAGCAGAATCTGAAGGGACTTATCAGGATATCACAAAAGCTTTTGGCAGTAACATCTGGAAAATCTTTAGAAGTAACTTAATTTTCTATAGTGAAAAAAGACCCTCTTGGGTCCTCTGTAGTACTTCTTACAAATCATCAAGGCTTGAAGTTTTCACTCAGACACAAAGATACGGGAAGGATGTGGATTAAGACTTCATTTCACTCAGTAACATGGAAAAAAGAAGTAGTAGAAATAGGTACCTCATAAGTGAGGTCCTAGAAAATTAATAATAAATGTAAACATGAATACAGAAAATACAGATAGAAAAAACTAATTTTTTTATCTGAAACCCATATATATTTTTCATGATGTACGACTAACCTCAGACCATATTATATTCCACTGGATGTTTTTAGTGTCTGTTGTTTACATAGTGTATTTTGAACTGTGATGTAATATTTCAAGGCATGAAAAGGCTATTAGGGTAACAACGACCCTTTTTTGTTTTCCCCTGCATTCTTTTGCTGACCTCTCTTGAGTAATGCTCATGTGCATTTGTTACTTTAGTATGTCAGCATCACCAAAGCACAAGGAAAAAAGAGGAAATTTAGATAGTGTAGAAACTCTTGTACATCTGCAGTTGCCACATGGATTATTTTGCTTTGGGTTTGGTTTTTTTTCCATATGTACAGTGATGAAAGTTCACTTCATATTTTGGAAAAAATTAAGACATTTAGGTTAGAAATATTGGTACACAGAGCATCTTTCATATGTCTGTGATATTTGCCTGGAAAATGTAAGAGTGACAAATTAACTCATCCTAAAAAACAACACAGCAGTTAGTGGCTTCAGTAGCTCCAAGAGATCTTTGAGATATTTACACATCTGAAGCTCTGAATTTTATTTGTTCTTTGAAATGTTAATTCCTCATTCACCTTATTGAAGTGTATTTAATTTAATTAAATGTTTTTAATTTCATTCGTATGCTTAGCAACATTAAAATGAGACATCTCCTTTTTCATTTTTTCATCCCAAGGAAAAGGCATGAATATGGGAGAGCAATATATTGAATGGAAATGATTGCTTTCTCTCATAAACTTACCAAGAGAGATTCAGAGTATAGACTAAAATAATTTCAGAATATAGTAATATTTTTCAAAGTTGGACAGGTGCTAAGTCTTTTGTTTTGTTAAGTCACCTAACCCTCCATAAATCAAGTATATCCCTTCTCAAGTTGTTTCTGTCCAGCTTTTCAATGGGATATTTCAAAACAATCTTACCATACTATTCAAATTACCAAATCTGCTTACAAATACTAACTTTTTAAGGAAAGGCATCAACATTCTCCATTTTTGCAGAGAGAAATCCAATTATTTGTACGTTTCTTTGTTGTTGTTTTTTTTTATTCTAGAAATCACAGAGTGTGCCTACATCAGCATTTTAGCTCAGATGTCATCTTTTGAAGCAAATTTCCTTATCATTCCCATTTAATAACATTTTCATTCATATTATGGACTGGTCTTACATCCCCACACAAACTGGATTTTGGAATGAAAGTGGATAGAAGGTGAGCTTTGGCAAGCATTCAGTCCACAGCATGACCACAACTAGCCAGATCTACTGCAGACTGCTTCAGCTTGTACTGGTCTTTGCTGCTTGATAATTTGGACACAGTTTCCACCGGACTTTGACTTGAAAACATTCACAAGATGCAGAACTAAATGCTCAAGTGATTTAGGCATTTAAATTGTCATTAAAATATATGTAGGACTGAAGGATATGATCTTCTTTGGCACTTTACCAAAATTTCTTTAATTGGTTATCTGCATCTTAAAATCAAGAAGCATCTTTGGCAATCAGAATTTTATGTTTCTATGCTGCAGTTCCACTTTCTTAAAATAAGTATAATTGATAATACCCAACTTGACAGAATGTGATGGGAATAAATATATTAAAAACTGTAAGCTCCTCAAATCATAGAATAAGAGGGTTGAATCAATCCCTAACATAGATTGCTTTCATATCACAGATCAAGGTTAAACAAAGGCTAAAGCTCTGCATGCATGATTTGCAAATGCAGTTATGCTAATAACATGATGATCTTAATTAGATGATCAGCTGCATATCTGACTTTTGATAATAAGTTCTAATGTGACTTGCTAATCAACGTCAGATATGGGAATTGAATGTAGAATTTCTGACTTGTGAATCCATACACTAATTGCTAAACCAGACTGCCTCCCTAATGTCACCCTTCATTTCAAATCTATCTCCTGCTTGTACTCACATCATGTATTATTTGAATAGCTTTTTGTAGATCCACAGACTATTAAGATTAGAATAATCCCCATAATCATATTATCCAACTTACGTATGACAAGGAACAAAGAAATTTTTGTTATTTCATATTGGAAAATCTATGTTTTTTCTTTTTACCGTAAATTTACATTATCAGTCTTATTTTTTGACTGGGCTAGAGAAAATTATTTTCAACAGCATCTAATTTTAATTTCAAGATTCTGAATGATGGTTCATTTGACCTTTTCCATGAGAAGAAATGTCTATTATTAATTGATCTCAATGCAGTGAGATGCTCAAAAATAAGGTCAGATTCATCCTGTTTTTAAAAGTTGTATTTAATTACCAGTTTAAATGTTTCTGACTTCTGCTTTCAAACACAATAATATATTTGTATGCCTTTAACTGCTAGATTAAAGGTTGCTACGTCTCAGATCTTAGATTGCTGTATAAAGGACACTATGAAAGAAAATTAATCACTTTAATCACATGGCTTAATTTACTGTGGGAAGTAATTCAGATAGCTAAAAAAAATAGCATCATTATTTTTGTTTTAACTGTTTTGTTTTTCTTTTTGTCAGTAATACAGACAAATCTTTAAAAGGAACTATCACAAAAATTGATTTTAAAGTTAAACTGGAAGATTTGCCTGGATTCATTCTTTTTTTTCCAATTGACAATTCTTGTACTCTATACTTGAAGAGCAGAAGAAAAGAAAGGAAATAAACCATTTTTTCTTCCTGAAACCAAAGTATTTGTCAGCAGTTTCTTTGGGTTTTTGTCAACACATCAGAAAATCATCTTAACAACTGGAATTCCCATTAATTAACTCCCTGGAATAAATACAGCTGTCAAAGCAAAATAGGGTATTGTGGAATTTCCACACACAATAAATCGTTGCCACTTCAATGGAAAAATGTTAGAATTAATGAAACTGAATAAGTGCATGAAGCTGACACGACAGCTCAGTGAATCTAAGCTTCATTTATATAAAAGTATTACATGAAATAGTTCCAAAATTTTTATCAATTGAAAATATTCATATAAATCTAAAGAATAAGACTCTAACTTACAGAAAAGACAGAAGGAGACATTTTTCCTTCTGCATGCATACAATGGTACATATGCAAACCTTAATCTGAAAAAATGAAAAAATCTGTTATATCTGTATTTAATTTTATCTGCACAAAATTAAATGTTAATAGATTGTGGCCTAATTGTAACATGATGTGCTCTTTTTTATCGTATGCAAAATTTTGGGGAAGGGAAAGGGAAAATAGCAAGATGTTTCTCATTAAAAAAGTCTATGTTTGCTGCTGCAGCTGCAGCTTTGGCTTCATTTCATAGTTTTGAGCTCTCAAAGGGCATAGAAAGGAACAGTAATAGCCACTATGGCCCCAAACATATCACCTCTTAAATACAAATGGAAAATTTAAAGAGCAAGAAAATTAGACTTGGTTTCTCTTCTAGTAAAAAAAAACCCAAACCCTTTCTCTAAAGAAAAGAAATACGCATTTAGTTATATAGGTAAACCACTGCCAGTGAATCTAATTCCAGAAAGGAAAATAACAGCTTTTCAGTAATTTTAAAAATGTCCAATTTCATTTTTCTCTCTTGTAATGCACTTTTCCAATCAGTTTACTTTTCAACAGGCATCATGTACGATAAAGAACTATATGAGCAGAAGTTCAATTCCCACAGTGGAAAAAACCTACCATATAAGTCCTGTGAATATGTGCACATGTATACCAAAAGATTCCATATCAATAGCAGTAATAGTCACCCTGCAAATTATGGAATAATGTAATAATGTAAGAAGATTAATTTATCAAGAACTTTCAACTCCTCACTTTTGCTTTGCTCATTAATCCATTCTTCCTAGGATGAGTGAAACAGTGTCAGATATGCAGAAATCTATCAAATGGAGGAGTTCTATGAGACTGAACAAAAAGCTGAATTGTAAAGTGAAAATAGCTGGCAAACAAAGAAATCTATAAGGCAGTTCTGAAACTTAAGGGGAGGGAAGATTTTTTTATTTCCTAAACACAAGATTAATTTCTCAGCATTTTTTCTTAATTAAAGCACACTAAATAAAACTAATTTTAAAGATCTGGCAAAACAAAACGCTACAAATATTGGGGTGGAAAATGGAAAATAATGAACTACAGATAAACAGCCTTAATCATAGCTCTTAACTGTATGCTGGAAAGTGCTTGGTGTTACAAGGTTAGTTTACAAATTTGAATGGAATGGAATGAAATCATTTATTAAATAAAGAATGAGGAACTGGAAAATAACAAGTTCTGAAGACTCTAAACAAAAAAAATTAATGATTCAAAGAACAAAAGGTCAATATATTTTATTTAGAGAGAATAAAAACCTGTATTAATATATCCTATAATCCCAGTGATTAATATTTTAGAAAAGGAAATTCTTTTTTAGTTTCATAGCGCTACAGTATGAAAACTAGCCACATACATCCTACTGCTATCCTTCCAGTACATTCTTAGCCTAAACTGAGAAGGTCTGAATTACGTTTCTACTATTTACAAGGTTAAAGAACAAACTACACTTTAAAATTTACCAAAAAAAAAAGACATCCAATTTTAAAATGCTACCATCTAGAAAATCCTCAAAAGTCAGCCTCATGTCTGCAGGAATTATACAGAAATATTTTGTGTATAATTAGCACTCTGAAACCACTGCTTACGTACCAAATTTGACCTTGGTGCTTAGAGGTAACAAAAGAAGTAATATCTCCTTTGTCCAGCCATTATAAATACACATCAAATATTGCAGAGGGAGCATCTGGTTTTAAGAGGCACTTACTTTGGAATGACAGACTGAGACATGTAATGTACGAAAGTGATACATTTTGATTTCTATTACTGGCCTTCACAATTATCATCAGTATCTCTACAGTGTGTTTTTCCTACTCTGCCAAACAAACCATATTTCTGTTAATTATATGACTAAATTAGTCATTCCAAACTTAATACCTCCTAAAGCCATCAGCAGATGTTCCCTTTATAATCATTGATGTCATTCTATAAATGATTGAAAAGGAGATGTTAAATGGAGTGCTATGAGTAAATGCTAACTTTGGCATTCTTCTTGTCTAACTTTAGCTGTATAACAGCATAGCATCTGGCCTGTCTCAGTCAAATGTGCTGTCTCCATAGACAGTGACACTTCCAAAAGGAAGCTCATCCTGTCTAAAAACACGTGGAAGACACAACCCTGTCAACTCTTCATTATTTCTAGAAACAGCCTGATTATTAAGACCAGGCAAAAATGTTACCTTTTAAACTGTAAACTGGTGAAAATGATTCCATCTTTCAACTGAATATTGTGGCAAACTGCAGGTCAGATTCCATTCTTAGTTTCAGCTGATGTTGGTCTACTTTTCAGTCTGATCCAAAACCTGTCCTGTCTTGCAGGAAAAAGGGTGACTGAATGGTAAGTGATGCTTGTCTCAGCCACTTCCACAAGCGGCCTCCTAATCAAATGCAACAGACACATGAAGTCGGAGAGAAATATTCTTAGACCATTGATGCTTATTTTGAAGTCAAAATCAACAGTGATGAACTTATCACACACGAGATCAATGGAAATGTTCAATGCAATGTTTTTTAAAACGTGGAGGATGCAGATAGAGCAGAGAGGCAGTGGAAGCAAAAGGGATTTACTTGGACTTTCAGTTACATACTTTAAGAATGCCATATCTTTTCTGTTCTCTTCCTTGCTGCTTTATCAATCTGTACCACAATTTACTACTGAATGAGTCTGCAGGAGAAAAAAAAAAAAAATTACTGTTTTCCCTCTAAATAGCTATCAGCATGTTCTTTCTCTATAAATCCTAGTGAGATCCCTGGTGGTAGTATAACTGTTAACAAATACAGAAAGTGATATGGAATAGCTCCATTTCCCCAGCATATTAAAACTACAGTTGTCAACATTTAATGTCTCTGATATCCTTAACCCCCTACAAGTTGTAGAATTAGCTAAAGCTTTGCCTCCAGGTATCCCATCAGGATGCTCCAATAGAGAGATTTACATTCAGTACAACTCTCTAGGAGTAAAATATCTTTTTTGACATACTTAATGCGTCATAATAACCGCAAATTTATTGTATCAAGCATTAACCACTTTCTCCTTCATCCATGCCTGGAGCAAGGAGGAAACATCACTATTACCATAAGTATGCTACACTGAATGAACAAATATGCAGAAGCTTTACTGCAGCCTTCAATCATTTACATTATTTTTAAATGATATAATTTTAAAATATGTTCTGTTTAGAGTCATAAATGAGAATGGAACAGATGGTTAGAGCTTAATTTCGAGTAATTTGTCTATTAAAATATGCTGCATTGCCAGCGAGTCTTCATTATAACACTAACTCATTACAAGGGAGTTATAATCTATGGGGTGGACAGAAAGGTATTAGACCTTTAGGAAAAGTTTACAGTCTTAGAGGATTCACTAGGAGAAGTGAACATAGATAAGTGTTTCAATATAAGTTTTTTGAGCGAAAATTGGGTAAAGTAACAAAGAATTAAATTATTATTTATGATCCATTCAGACTTCCCAGTTTTCCTAGACAGAAAGAATATTCACATGCACAAACAAAAGGACCTTCTCTATATAATTTTATTCATGGATTTCTTAGTTTGCATTGACTTTTAACTGTTTATTAATGTAGAAGATTACAGTTTTGCATTACAGTAATAAAGACATTTTTAGAAGTAATTTCTTGGTAGTATATTGAATAAGCAAATGATGCATATCAGAATTCATTATTGCATTTTTCTCTATGTTAAAAATTTATTTTAAAGCTTTTTATTTTTAACACAAAAGCCCAATAAGGCTGTTAATGTTTTCAGACTGTATTCGAATTAATTTTGTATCCATTATCTATGTTTAGGGATAAGGAATGAGCAACAGGGAGCCAAGAAGCACACACTGGATATAACAATTTGGGTTAATCAAAGCTAAAGGTTATGTGAGGGACTTTAAAGGTACATAGAATATAGGAAGCATAAGATCCTTTCAGATTCCTGCCAGCTGATATAATCAAACTGACACGAAGTGAAATAAATCTTGTGGGTTTTCCTATACCTTCTTGATGTCTAAGTTATTTTTCATTCCAGGAATAAGATCTTTGTGTTATTGTGATCAGAGTAGCAAAAACTTTTACTTCCTAGTGGTTGTTCAAAAAATAAACACATAGTCACAAACAAAATTATGCAGAGGATTTTGCATCTATTGTGAAGCTTGTTTTTTGTAACTCTACCCATATATACACACTTTATATATAACTTTATCAAGAAATTGCTCATGTCTGGTGGTGGAACAGCAGCAGTAAGCAATGTACAAATATACTGAAAATTGCAGTATCATGTAAATCTTGTAAATATGTAATTGTGACAAAATGTTGGAATAATTGACTAGGGATGATTCTGGGGTGACAAGTTCACATCCTCAAGCATTACCCATTTGCCTGGTCATATGTGTCTAGAAAAAAGGAAACTAGTTTAGGAAAGAAGAGTCCTAAACTTTCATTTGCTCCCAGCACCAATTACATAATTTTTCAATGACTGTGTAATGCCTGAGAAATATTCTCATATCCAAAGGCAATTTCTGATCAAGATATTTTAGAACTGAGTTACTGATGAAGAGCTGCTGTGCAATGTCTAATTTAAATGTGTTTCATTTGATGTAAAGAATATTTGTCTTTCCAAAGTGACTTGATAAATTAAAGCTTTGTTCAGTTTAGAAGTTCACACACAAATATTACTAGCATGAAATGGAAAAAAAAAAAGAAATTAAAATCCATCCTACAAGACTGCAAGTTTGTTTTTAAAAGTAAATACTAATTTTCACATAATGGTAGTTTCAATTGATAATAAAAGCCTCATCTCTTGCATTGTCTAAAACTAGAAAAGGGAAGAAACAAGACAACGTTGCCTTCTTCTCATGCTGAAGCTTGTCAAACATGTATCTTGTTAAGCCTCCTCCCAATACATGAATAAGTGTCTAATATTCCCCATAGATCTCATCTAATTTATAAAGTGTATTTCATGAATATTAGCTGATGTGGTTTATCTTTATTTCCAATAGCCAACCAATCCCTGAAGAGTAAGACATGGGTGATGACATTTGGTATTATATTAAGAGAAACCAATTGCAAAATTTTACCTGTAGTATGGACTTTAATTTTTAAGCAGAAATAAACACAAACAAAAGCCAAACATCAGAACTTGATGAACTAAGAAAAAAAAAAACAGTTTAAGATTGTTATGAATAAAATTTCAAGTTACTTCTTGGTATGCATAAACTATTTTAATAAGATAATGATAAGAACTAAGTTTTGAAAGTGTATGAAAAACAGGAGAGAGAAATCTAGTTGTAGCCTAGTGACTACACAGTGCTGTACAGATACACATTGCACGGCATGACCCACATCCTTCAGGGACCGTCTCTAGACAGAGTGGACTTTGAAGAAAAAAATAGCTTCAAGATAAACTATGAAAGGATTAGTACCAGTCCTAAACGCTAAAAATAGTAATGTGAATAGACACGAACCCAAAACTATTTGTTTACCTAGTCACAGAATCACAGAATCTCAAGGGCTGGCAGGGACCTTGAAGCGTCATCTAATCCAACCCCTATTCAGTAGTTCTCCCCTAAAAACATACCATCCCCTACACTCTCTAAAGTTTCTGAAGATGGAAATGTAAGTTCTCTCCACTTATGTTTGGCCTCCCTGGAAGATTCAGTGTTGCAGGGCTATTAAGTGGGGAGTGCTCAGCACCCTTTCCATAGGGATTAAAATGTCTGAGCTTAATTTTGTTCCAGGCTTAAGAGCAACTTGTAAATAAAATGCTCTGCTCTTTTCTCTACAGAGTGACAACACTCTAGAGAGTGACAATAATACAGAACTGTACAACAAATTGTTTCTGGAAGCAATAATAGATTTTTATAAGTTTCATAGAAATTCATTCTTCTCTACATTACTGTTAAAAAATGATGGCTCCAGATGATTAAATGAAACGTGTGTCAATATTCAGTGAGATTTTATAAATTGGAAACTTTTCACCTAACCAAAGCAGAGATTTTTTTAGTTTTATTTTATTTGAATAGCAAATATACAATGAGATTTACTTTGAAAATCTCTTAGAAAATGGTCAGGATAATGTCTCATAAAAGTCATTTGAATACAAGACCAGTAAAGCACTTATTTACTCCAGTATTACTTTCCAACTGGTAAGCAATTTCAAAGTTACATTTTTTCACATGAGTCTACATCATAGTTTATATCTTAAAACACTCAGCTTACAAATTCTTCCTTTACAGATATAGACATTAAGATTCATAGCAGCACGTAACTGTGTAGTGGATGGGTGAATATTTGTTCGATGTACAGATAAAATTAACATCTCTGCCACCTTTTCTAGGTGGACCTGCTTCTGCAGGAGGATTGGACTGGATGATCTCTAAAGGTACCTTCTAACCCCTACCATTCTATGATTCTATGTCAGGGTCCAGTGGGATGAGCACTGAGAGCTGTGGAGGATCCCACAGAGACCCACAAGTCGGGGGACAACCTATTGCCAGGGAGCAAGGCAGGCTGGGGTCAGTTCATCTGCAATCCAGTGCATTGGACATCTCCTGAGGACAGGAACAAGCTGGAGACAGGCTGAGACATCAGCCCACATATCCAGTCCAGCTCAGTAGGGCCTAAGGTGGCAATGACAGGGCTTGGGCAGAACGTGGAACCAGCCACTGAGGCAGGGACTAATGTCTCTGGGTTGACCTGAAATGTGGTCCTGGGCCCATGGATGCGGCATGAGTAGGAATGCTGAGGGCTATTAACATCTGCTGGTGTCCTCAGGATCCTGACAGTTTAAATCTTTTTTTTTTTTTTTCTATTTTCTTTAATGAACAGAGCAGTAGAAGAATCATAAAAGCAAAATCATGTTAGCAAGAGTAAGGCTTTAAGTGCTGGAAGCCACTTGAATAGAAACATTTCATTGTCCTTGAAAACATTTCCTATTCTTTTTCTTAACCAGACTTGAAAATTTAATTCCTAACAAGATTATGAGCTGAATTTTTATCTGAGCACCAAAAATATCATTAGCTGCATAAACCTCTCCAAATAAACACTTCTAGTTTCTGTATACTCAAAAATTGATATAGTCCATTGATTAAATTCTTTACATTGAACTGAATAATAGGTTCTGGTCCAGGGTTTCTAAGTAATATCTCAGTCACTTGAAATGAGACTCAACACCATTGACTGCATCCAGTGACCCGAAAATACATTTTCCCCACAGATTTTGTTAGAGCCTTCAAGCATCAACCTACACATTTTTTATGACAATTGATGTTGCTCTGTAATGCACATCACTCTAAAATGTTTTAAAGTACCCTGTATCAGCCCTGAAGAACAAAAATAATAGCGAAAGCCATTGTAGGAAGGAAAAACTCTCAAAACACCTCACATCTGCAATGACTGTGCCCAATACACAACCCATACAAATTACTGTGAGAGGTTATATTAATGTTGAAGTTTTGTTACAACCAACAACAAATACGTAATTTAAAGTCTTTTATTTGGAGGAAATTCATTAGAATGACAACATAATTGGAAAGTCTTAACTCACTCCCCAAGAAGAGGGTGGCAGTCACACTTCACTCACATCAATACAGAGTTTGTGAATACATAATTAACTCTTAAATGCAAGGCTGAGGGAGCTGGGGCCCTTTAGCTTGGAGGAGACTGAGGTGTGACCTAATGAATGCTTACAAACACAATGTTTACAATAAAGAGTGAGTGTGAGGAGGATGGAGCCAGGCTGTTCTCAGTGACGTCCAGTGTCAGGACAAGGGACAATGGGTACAAGCTCGAACATAAGAGGTTCCAAAGAAACATAAAGAAAAACTTCTTCCTTGTTCAGATGAGTGAGCACTGGAAGAGGTTGCCCAGATGGGTCGTGGAGGCTCCTCTGGAGACATTCAAACCCCACCTGGATGAGTTCCTGTGTGACCTACTCTAGGTGATCCTGGTCTGGCAGGGAAGTTGGACTGGATGCGTTTTCAAGGTCCCTTCCAACCTTTAAGATTCTGTGGTTCTGTGATTCTATAGGAAAAAAAAGAACTAACAATGGCTTTTTGTCTTCTAGAGAGTCTGTAAAAACATCACTGAGCCAATGAGCTCATGGCAACACAACAATATGAAAATTTGGTGTTTGTTCTAGTGTTGGAAAACTAATTGAAACTTTTTACAGCTATAGTGAATGTAATTTAGTACTTGCATAATTGTGCTAGCTGGACAAAGCATAAGTGGAAAGTAGAACCTAGTAAAGAGAATAATTTAGGTTAAGAAACTTGCAAATGACATTACTACAAGATAGATGTTCTGTCTTTTTGATGTTGTAGCAGAATATACGTGAAGTCAATGAGAATATCTAGCAGTTTCTCTTTTTTTTTAAGTTTTTATTGCCCTAGGACCAGTGACATTCCCTGGATATCTCAGGTTTTTAACACAATTTGAGCTGCTAGACTTGTGCTGAAGTGCTCAGCATTTGAGCAAGCTGAGATGTCTCTGCACCTGCCTTATGTCTGTAGAGTGGTGGGACTGATGACCTAAACATTTTATGATTTATCTTGTTTGTCAGAAAGCTCAGACAACACAGAAAACGACAAAAGTTGGCAAGCCTCTGGAAGGTATTTTTGTATATTTTATACAGAGAAAGTATCTACATCCTTGCTATCAGTACTGTCTAAGCTAAATGTATCGATTAGATGAAAAACAACCCACCAGCTTAAGTCACCAAAATATCATGATAAAATATCATTATAAAAATGTGTATTTTTTCAGTCTCTGAGTGAGAAATTCTGCTGATTCAGATGGGAAAAATAAAAACCTTAAAACATAGGTAGAGCTGAAAGAGAGAAATGTTGGCACTGGGAATAGAGGAAACTTCTTCCAGAAAGTAATAAGAGTATGAGCAAAGGACCCCATTTAGTGAAAAAACGTGACATCCGTGGAAATTTAAGTAGTAGCAATTCAGAACTAAAGCTGAGGAGCTATTACAGACTACAAATCATACTGAAGTCAGTAATACACAATTGTAAAATAATAGTAAGCATTATATTAGAACATATATACAGACATGAGAGACTATCTATGTCTCACCACTCTGAACAGTGGTCAGTTAGTGTACTACTCCCATTTCAGAAAGCTATGGATTGGCAAGACTGCATGGTTAGATGCACCCTGATGCCACACTATTAATTCCTGACATAGCTGTTAGGCCTTACTTTGACTGGACACAGAGCTACACTGCTGTGCCTCTAGGGAAAGGCATAGCTAATGTATTACATGTGTGAGTTGTCTTCTGACCACTGTTATCTATAATGAACTACATGGAATGGAAACTCAATATTTTCCTTAATAGCCCTCTGTAGTTCTTGACTTGCAAGAATGACAAGAAGAATGATGTGAATCTGACTGTGCAGCTCATCAAAATATTTGTCCTGCAGATAAGAACCCACCCTTGACAGCACATGGCCATTTGCTCTTCTCACAGAAGCAGTGATTTTTCCTCTGTACCTTGCAATACTAACAGTTCATGAATAGCATCCAGATTTACACTAACCTCGCCAAAAAAATTATTCATGAAAAGATCATCATAACAACATATCCAATTCAAGTATTTCTAAATCTCTTTGCTTTGCTAGGGCTGAAGGTCAAGAAACAGCTTTCAAGTGCACTGAAAGTCTGGGCAGAAGAGCACTGAGGGACTGAAGGTCAGCAAGTGATTATCTCCTGTGAAACTTAATTCAAAGAGCCACAAGTCTCTCTATTCAGATTCAATTCAGTCTTTACTGAATTCTCAAAATCAAGCTCAAGCTTATCTTTTTTTGCATCCCTAGATGCAGTATTTTTGCCCATTGGCAAATTTCAAACATTATCTCAGCTTTTCAGATGACATTTCCACAGATTATTATACTGCAAAGCCTTCAACTTGTACTGTTCATGGTCTCTTGTGTGGGTATCATCCAACAGTTAATCCCTTCTTAGGACCTCTGAGTAATTTGAAATATCAATAGAATAGCCTGGAGCAGGTTTTGGAAATTTTTTTAAGTCTCTGAAAATATGGCTTACAAAAAAAAAAAAAAAACACCAAAAAACCAAGCAAATCTCCCTGCCCCCATCAGTTCTTCTTCTTGTTGGAATAAAGATAGAGACTTATTTCTATGAAGGGAAGTGAAAAAAGAAAATCCAGTCTAATTTATGAACCACAGGCCGATGAATATCACGTAAAAGTTAATGACTGAAAACCTTAACAAATACTATATTTACAATAAGGTTACAATTTTAGCTACTTATTCAGTCACATAAAGATTGGCTTCCTGCCTGTCTCCTGCAGAATAAGTCTTCTTGACGTATATCCAGGCTCCTCACAGGTTTTTTTATTGCCTTTTATATACTGCTTTTTCTGTATCCTTTTTCAAGTGTTTGGTAAGTTGATGAGCCTACATGTTACTGGAATGTACTACTTACTGCATATGATTAACCATCACAATCCCTCCAACTTGATGGTCTTCAAAGTGTTTCATGTCTGTGATGCCATCAGTGGAATATACACAGTTACTTATGTCTTCAGTGTTTGCTAGTATCCTAATAGACCTTAATATACATTACCTTTTATTTTTCTCCTGCACAGAGCCAAGTGATATCCAAGAGTCTTCTTGGTCCTTTTTTTGAGACCCTCTGGCTGTCTGACACTACTTTGCTGTGGTTTTCAGTCTTGCAGAGACATTGTAGAGTACTTGATAACATTTTCTCATGTTCCATTGCACTGTGTCCTCAGAAGTTTGCCCTACATTGTATTTTCACCATAAGTAGCTTTTTTTGAATAGCTTTTATTTTACCCTCACAGCATGGAAGTTTCAAAAGCATGTTTCATGACCTTTCAGATACAGTTGGTAATGCTTTTTTATAGTCATTTTCTAATGTCTCTGAGATAAGACTCTAACTGAAATTCTGCTATTATTCCAGATATATTTTCTGAACATATTAGTTATCTGCTACTAAGAGCTTTGGCCTGCTTGCTTCTATATTAATATTCTTTTTCCTAATTTTCCATTATAAATTACACTTTCACTTCACTATAGTGGCATTTTAGGGTTATAGACATGATAATGATTTCCCTTTTTTAAAAAATATCTGGGTTTTGTGCACTTGACAATTTACTCAAAGTTTTTTCTCACTAGTTTGAAACAGGTGCAATGAAAATATCAAGAGTTGAAATTATGCCTTTTTTGTTGGTAGCTACTTCCATTGTTAGTAGTTATAATGTGAAAAACATTCTCTTCACTCATAGTTTTACAGGCTGTTTGAGGAATGGTTTCTAGCTTCATCTTACCTCTAGATGTACGATGTCCTTGGTTTCCTTGTCTGTTGGTTCATGGGATTCTGAGGTGGTTTAGCCCTGGCTGGGTGTCAGATGCCCACCAAGTCATTCTATCACTACTCCTCCTAAACTGGAAAGGAGAGAGATAAATATAATGAGAGGTTTGTGACTCAATATAAGGACAGGGAGATCATTCAGCAACTAGTGTCACAGGCAACACAGACTCAACTTCTGGAGAAAAGGGTTTGATTTATTAATGAACCATCTGAACAGGGAGATGATAAACAAAATGGAATCTTAAAACACCTGCCTCACCCCTCCCTCTGCCCAGGACACTCTTTCCCTCCCTCCCAGCAATGCAGGGGATGGGGGATGGAGGTCATGGGCAGTTGATTACAGATGGACTTTGCTGCTTCTGCTTCTCAGGGGGGGACCTCCTCACACTTCCCACTGCTACACTGTGGGGTCCCTCCCACGGAAGACAGTCCCTTACAAACTTCTGCAGCGTGGGTCCTTCCCATGGGCTACAGTTCTTCTCAAACCACTCCAGCATGGGGCCTCCCACAGGGGCAGCTCCTCACACCCTGCCCCAACATGGGTCACCCACCAGGAGAACAGTCCTTCAGGTACTGACTGCTCCAGCCTGAGTCCCTCACAGGATCACAAGTCCTGACAGCAAACCTGTTCTGGCATGGGCTCCTCTCTCCCCACCGGCTCCCAGGTCCTGCCAGGAACTTGCTCCAGAATGAACTTCCCATGGAGTCACAGCCTCCTTCAGGCATCCACCTGCTCTGATGTAGGGTCCTCCTCCATGGGCTCCACCATGAACCTCCACGGGCTTCAAGGGCACAGCTGCCTCACCATGGGCTACACCACAGCTCACAGGGGAGCTTTTCTTTCAGGGCCTAAGCACCCTTCTTCCCCTCCCTTGTGACCTTGGTGTCTGTGGAGATACTCTCACATTCTCACTCCCTGTTGCGGCTGCAGTTCAGCAACTGCCCAGCAACTTCTTCCTCTTCTCAAATCCATTAATCACAGAGGCATTACCTCAGTCACTAATTGTCCAGGCCTGGGTCAGCTGTGGGTCCATCTTAGCATTGACTGGCATTAGCTCTATCAGCTACAGGAGAGGCCTCTAGCAACTCTTTGTTTAAAGAAGCCACCGCTATAGTCCTCCACCCCCCACACCAAAAAACCCGGTCCAGGCAAAACCACTACAGCTTCTTACCAAAAGTCTGTATTTGTCCTCCGCCTCCTGAATGAGTTTATTGTAGAACAACACTTGGCCTCACTGGTGTAATGTTGCCATTGCTATTCTTGGCATTAAATCACACCTAGCCCCATAAACCAGTGGCAACTGGTTAGGCATTGGTCTAATAGCATAGTTGCAAACATAGACATGGAATCATTGGCATTCTTCTGGAAAACTTCATCCTCAGCGTCTCTGTCTTCCAAAGTTACAATGAAGTAATCCTTCTCTTTACTAGAAATATTTACAGTCTTCATGACTACTACTTATTTTTCCCTTCTTGAAATAGCATTTCAGAGGATATAGTGATTCAGAGGATATAGTCATTCTCTTTCTCACATATTGTGCTTTATTGCCTAAATATAGGGCATTTTTCCTTATGGTTTTCTGCACATTGATTTCCACCTAATGTGCACCATGACAAATCTGCCTGCAAGTCAGCTCACCTGTTTCCCTTCTTGATTCTCATGGTTCAAACTTTTTGTATTTTGTGTTTATTATCCATGTATTTATGTTGGTATCATTTTTTTTTTCGTATTAATTCAAGGCCCTTTTACTGTGGCTTGCTTTTAATGTCATGTCGTGTGGAATGACATCTCTTATGAACAATTCTATCCTTGGTTAGGTATTTTGAATATTTCCAAAGTTACCTGTGGTTATTGGATTCCTAGAATTATAGAACCATAGAATGGTAGGATTGGAAGGGATCTTTAGAGTCCAACTCTCCTGCAGAACCAGGTCAGTCTAGATCAGGTCACATAGGAATGTGTCCAGGTGAGTCTCGAAGACCTCCAGAGAAGGAGCCTCTACAACCTCCCTGGGCAGCCTGTGCTAGGGCTCCGTCACTTCATTGATTTGGACTTGGAACCTGGACTTGAGACTAGCTTTGGAGAATCCTTTTAACTACAGTATAGATTTCTGTAGATACAGATTCCTGAAAAAGCCTTTTAGGTATTTTTCCAAGTAATGACACATTGCTGATTTATCCTTTTGCATATTTGCTATCATTTTTCTGTCTTCATCCCTTATTATCTTTGTACAGACACTGGTCCTGTTTCCTCATTGCTTTCATGCTTGTAGAAGTAAGATTTTATCTAGAATGTCACCATTTTCTGTAACCTGAGACTTTCCATGACACCTCTTAACTTTGTTTCCAGTACTGATTTGTTTACTACATTTTCCTGTTTGATGATGCTTTTGCTATGCTTCATTTAATGTTTGCTAGCTTGTGATATGAAATACTTAAATCCATGTAAAACTAAAAATAAGCCTGACATATGCAGATAGCTAAAGATTAGTGAGATGAATTGCATCAAACCTATCAACTCAACCATAAGCTGCAACAATTGCTACCAGAACCACTGTTGCACAGGCTCTGGGATATTTTTGTGGTTCTTACAATTGTTCATACTGTAAGTGGAAGCAATGAAATCCTATAAAATCATGTGTATCAACACCTTCTGCATTTCCATATGCTGAGCTGCATAAAAAGAAGCCTAACCAGGCAGTCATGAGAGGGAGGTGATTCTCCTCCTCTACTCTCGTAAGATCCCTGCCTGGTATATTGTCTCCACATCTGTGGATGGATCTGTCAGGCCCAGAGGAGGGTCAAGAAAATGGTCAGAGGGCTAGAACAGCACTCCTGTGAAAAAGGTTGATAGAGTTGAGGTTATTTAGTTTGGAGAAAAAAGCCTCCAGGTAGAACTCATTTTGGGCTTCCAATATATTAAAAGGGCTCACAAGAAAGAAGGAAAACTTTTTACAAAACTCTGTAGTGACAGCACAGGGGGCAATGGTTTTAAACTGAAAGAGGGTAGATTTACACTGGATATATGGAAGATGTTTTTAACAATGATGGTGGTGAGGCACTGGAACAAGTGAATGCTGTGGATGCCCCATAATTGAAAATGTTTGAAGTCTGATTGGATGGGATCTTGAGTAACTTGATCTAGTGAAAGGTGTCGCTGGCCAAGGCAGAGGGATTGTACTAGGAGACCTTTGAAGAATGTCCATTGCAACCCAAACCACCATTTTATGATTCTATGATTCTGTGGTTCTCTGTCACTCTTTGAAGAGGTTCATAGCTTGTCTGATCCTCCAAATGCTTATCATCCCTTTATACATTTCCATTCAATCCAAATTGTTCATCAGAAATACTATTGACATTATTTTGTGCTTCTTTACTATGATGTGTAAGTTTGTTCAAAATGAAATTTTGTAAGTAATGTATAAGTTCAATTAACTTTTTCCTGTAGTCCAGAAAGTAATTCCTAACAGGCAGGAGAGTTGTCAAATTTTCACCTGTGATCCACCCAATCAAAGCTTAGCTGATTTTAGTTAGGGACTTGGATCAGGAGCCATTTCAAGTGGACATTCTACCACCAAGACTGTGGTTACTGTAAACTGGGATTCTCATTTCCCCTGAATGCAGCTTTTCCACATTACATAAATAAAAGTTTATTGGAGCAGCAAATTGGACAAGTGTCTGCATACTCAGTCCAAGTCTTTTAACCATAGCTCCTTTAAATAAAATTAAGAGAATATATCTCTCTTGGACTTAGAACTTTCTGAATTACATTTCTCTATTTCCAAAACAATTTCAGTAAGTTATTTTCTAGGGTATTAGACTGTCATTAAAATTCAAAACAGAAGAAAATTGCAGACTCTGAAAAAACTCTGTAATCATTAAGGCAACTGTAGAGGAAACAAGTTTTATGCCTTGTAGATGGACACTAATTGCTCTATCACTTCCATACATGATAAATGTTTTATACAACATAGATCTTCATGGATATATCAGTAGTTTATTCTTCTGGTTGAGCTAGAGATTATCCAGAGGATAGTGACAATAATATTCAGAATTCTGGTGTAGCCATTAGCCTTGTTCTATTTTATATTAAATCACTCAAAAAGCAGAAGCAAGAGATTTCCAAACACCTAAATATTAGTTGTAGACATTACTAAAATTCATATGAAAATCTTAGATAGTATTTGTGATAGGGCTACAAATCAGATTCTGTCAAAGTCTTTCTCTTTTCTCATCTTCTCCACTGAAATAAAAATACATTTTTTTTCATCTTTTAATATGCCAAAGAGGCAATATCACGTATTATTTGAGCTTGACTTCTCTCTTTATAGAATAGTAGTATTGCTGGGCATAAGAAAAAGTTCTTGCCAGAATTATCTTGACTGCGACCTTTTATCTAAATATAAGGCTACAAAAGTAGGAACTACAGAGGTCTTGAAGGTCCATGTAATGACATTCTGGGAGGCAACACAAAGGCAGAAATTGCACAGAGCTATTCAGAAATTAATTAAAATGATATTTTTCTTTATACATACTTGATACTAATGCTTAATATTCTGTGCAAGGAAAAAATTCTTATTATGTTTGGTAAGAGCCTACAAATTTAGATGGGTATTAGAAAATAACAGAAATTTGACAGTATGACAGGGTTTCTTAACTCTAACACAATCTCAGAAAGGAATACCTTAAGCGGTGTTGACAACTTCAGACTTGTCATATATAGTCTAAAATGCTTATTCCAAATCTTCAAAGCTTCCATATTTCTCATTATGTATATTTTGTAACATTATAGCACAGTGCTTTAAAGAAGCTGCAATCACAAAAAAAAAAAAAAAAAAGGTAATTTAAAGCTAAACATAATCTAATCTGAATTTATAATCAAAATATGTCCTATGAAAGATTTGAGGAAGGGGAGGAAAAGACAAGAACAGGACATGAAATACTATGTCATGTTCAACACTCAAGCACAGGAATTGAAAAAAAGAGCAATTGCCTGAATTGTTCCATTTTGCAATCATGTCATTTTGGACTACAGAAGTGCCTAGAGCAGTTACCATCAGTGATTCTGGTAAGGAAAATATAGCACCAGCAGTCTCCAACACATGTCAAATTTAATATCAACTGCAAAAGGCAGCCAATTTCACAAACTAGCTGAGATACTGGAATATATAAGTCACACCATTATCATTAGTGGGTTAAGATTGCTTAAAATCTGTTGGCAGTTTCATTTTTAACCCTGTTCCATTTTTTTGTAGTAAGCAACTTTTAAAAGTTTAACATTTTTGCCTGTTTGTAAAGCTGGCTCTTATTAGACTTTTTGTTTCTTTAAATGTGGCACTCACTAAAGCCAAATTACCACAGCACTCTTGTACAGTTCTATGCTTGACACAATATTCAGGAGATGAAGGAAGTTGTCCTGCTTCTCTGCACAGAAACTTCAAGGTTTGGTTGTGGTCATTACCGGTTAGAAAGATCCATCTTCCTGTAACAGTCACATACCTCTTAGCAGGCAGTAACATACAAGACCCTATAACTATCTAACATTCATATGTTGTCTGAAGAAAGACACATTTGTATGAGAAAGGAGAAAGAGATGTTATAAAACAGTTCTTTTTTTCCCCTATGGGAAAAATCCTTACTGAGGTCTGAATTTTCTTTACTTTTGTGTATTTCATCCATTCCTCCACTCAAAACAAAATCTTTGAACAAGATCATTAGGCTTAAGGATGGTTTTTTCAGCATTACTGACTGGATAATAATGGAAAAAGGTTTCAGACAGTGCTATGAATAGAATGAATAAGAGAATCTTAATATTTCAAGATGGAAACGACTTTTTAATTCATGATCTCCATCATTTTGATCAAGAGACGACTCTGTAAAGGGAGGTCAGATTCTTGGATTGAGTTGTTTAAACTGTAGTGCCTTCAATTTTTTCTCATTAAAGAACTAAATGTCTTTTTTATAACATTATCTCCTAAAAAGCTTTATTTAGTCAAAAGTAAACAGGAGTCTTGCTATCACAGATGGCATTTATACTATGTCAGTAAATAAGAAGCAGAATACTTCAGCTACTAAGAGAAACGAGACATTTCTCTATCTACAGATTCCTTTTGTTATGTAAGTGTTAAAATATGAAACTATGCAAAAAGTTTGTGAATAAAACATTAAAACAAAGCATATCTTTCTTTTTTTGTTTGGTAGAACATAAGGGAAAAGTCTCAAACCCTTGTGCTTTCAGTTCTGTTAAGCAGATGTGTTCACTCACGATCTCCCACTTCAAAGATTTTTTTTCCTACAATATTTATTTATATAAATTGCTGAACGTTTTCTAGCTGCCTTGTACTTAGTGCTACTGCAAAATACATTTTTAAACATCATAGGAAAGAGGAGATGAATCATTTTCATTTTTGCTAGTTCCAAAATATTTTATAATGACTTTAACAGTGCAAGAATCTCTGGATTACCTCTGACAGGGGAAGGGGGTGGAGGAGGGAAGATGTTGTGGGGTTTTTTTCTCTGTATTAACATCAGTGGAATCATCTGGAGTTCATCAAGTATAGGTCTGTTTCTAGTATCAGCATTTTGAAACATGCTTTATGTATTGTATGAGGCTACTCAACTGGGGCTTTTTTTCCCTCAGCTCAGTCTCACTAACTGAGTGAAATAGACTGCTAAGACTTTTACAATTTTTTCCCTGTAGCTGCCATAACTTGCCCATCCACAGTTTCTTTCTTATGACAACAGCATTTCAGATTTCATGAGACAGTACTCTGCAAATAAACAAGATGACATTTTCAGTTGAAAATTGGCAAAGTATGTTTGCCTTATAAAGCCACTCGGTTGTTCATATACATCAGCTCATCCAAGAGAAATGCTGGTAAAAGATATTTCCAGCAAAACTGTAGCCCATTGTGTACAAAATAAAAATAAACTTGTGGTAGGATATAGCCAGGACAGGGAATCAAGATTATTAAATATTCATTTAACTGTCTTGTCCTGTCAATAAGGTTGCATTGGAAAAATATCGCAACTAAACGGAGGATTTTCAAGGCTTTCTTGAAATCCTGCAGACTTCACAGTCCTGGCAGAAAGCAGATGCTTTGCAGTGGTAGCCAGGGCCTCTCTATGCTACTGACACAGTAGCATGGATCATTCTGAAGCTATGCTCCTGTCTGCATTGTACACATCTGACCTGAATTCTGATTTAGAGAAAACATTAAAAACAAAGTAGAATCCTTACTCTCTGCCACCCCATGAGTCTCAGAAGCTTTTTTTCTTATCCATCAGTACCAAACTTTCCCATCAATTTCTCTCAACACAGTGGTCAGATGATGTAACAAGGAAGTGGTTTATTACCTTTTCTAATTAAAAACCTGAAAAATCTGCCTCAGAAATCTCTTATCTCTGAAGAACTTCCATTATCTGACTGTAATTTATGCTAAATTTTCCTGCTTTGAACACTAAGAAAGGAACAAATCTTTGGCTGACACCATCCCAAGGGCTGGGACTCACAGAATAGCTGAGGTGAGAATAGACCACCTAGTCCAACTTCCATGCTCAAAGGAGGATCGATTAGAGCAGATTACTTGGGGCCCTATCCAGTTTGATCTTTAATTTCTCCAAGATCTATACCTCACAACTTCTCTGGGCAACCTTCACCAGTGTTTAGCCACTTTAACAATAATTATCGTTGAATCATAGAATGGTAAGGTTGGAAGGGTCCTCCAGAGATCATCTAGTCCAAGAATTATACTCTTGCACTGAAAAGGAATTTCTTGTATTTCCGTTTATGACCACTGCCTCTTTTCCTTTTGTTGTGCAGCATTGAGACGTCTGGCTTCACCTTCTTTACATCATCCCATCAGTATGTATAAACATTGATAAGATCACCCGGTGAGCCTTCTCCAAGAATAACAAATCCAGCTCACTCTACCTTTGCTTGAGTGTCCAATGGTAATAATTTTTGTTGAGCTTTGCTCAACTCACTCCAGTATCTTCATGTCTCTCATTATTAGGGAGTACATTGCTGGACTCTGGACTCCAAATGTGTCTCACCAGTGCTGAGAAGAGAGGAAAGATCACCTTTCTCAACCTGCTTCCTAATGCAGCTCTGACTAAGGTCTCTTTCTGCAAATCTGCTTTCCAGAGTTAATCATGCAAGCACACTTGAAACAGTCAGGGTCTCTCCTGGCATTTTCGTTGGTTCCTATGTAGAATGGCAGCAGGAAATGATAACACAAGGGCCATCTATACCTGGGCAACCTCTCTACAATGTCTCTGATCTAAACTCCTAGTGATCATCACACCTCCCTAGACAGCAGGTATGGTTATCACATGTTCAGTTGTGAGATCCTCATTACAAGAGCTACATTTAAGTGCTGCAGCGTGTCCAGAAATGGGCACTGGAGCTGGTGACAGGTCTGGAGAACAAGTCCAATGAGGACTGACTGAGGGAACTGGGATTGTTTAGAGGCTGAGGGGTGATCTTCTTGCTCTCCACAAAAGAGGCTGTAGTAAGATGGGGTCATAGAATCACAGAATCTTAAGGGTTGGAAGGGACCTCCAAAGATCATCAGGTCCAATCCTCCTGCCAGAGCAGGGTCTCCTGGAGTTGGTCACACAAGAACTCATCCGTCTCTTCTCCCAAGTAACACGCAACAAGATAAAAAAGAAATGGCCTCAAATTGCATCAAGATTAGATATTAGAAAAAATTGCCTGTTACATTCACTTTCTGCTTACTCCTGGTGGTCCTGCATGACACAGGCTCATCAGAGGCAGTACTAACTTCTGGTGAATCAAACAGTTCTCCCAGTTTGGTGTCATGAAGGAATTTGCTGAGGGTACACTTTGTACTTTTCTATACTTTTTTGCTCAAGAGGGACAGGGAACAGCTGGAGAGAGTCCAGCACAGGGCCATCTAGACGATCAGGGGACTGGAGCATCTTCCTTATGAGGAAAAGCTGCAAGAACTGGGGCTGTTTAGTCTGGAGAAGACTGGGGGCGGGGGGGGTATATTTATAAGTATCTAAATTGTGGATGTCATGAGGTTGGGACATCCCTTTTTTCAATGGTATCTAGCTACAGGACAAGGATTAATGAGATGAAGCTGGAACACAAAAAGTTCCATTTAAACATAAGAAAAAACAATTTAATTGTGATTGTGAGGGAGCCCTGGCCCAGGCTGCCCAGGGAGGATGTGGAGTCTTCCAACCTTGGAAGCCTTCAAGACCCACCTGGACACATTCCTCTGCAACCTGATCTAGGTGAACCTGCTTCTGTGAGGGAGTTGAACTAGATGATCTCTAAAGGTGCCTTCCAACTCCTACCATTCCTACCATTGATTCCATGATTCTATGTTGAACAAGACTGGCCCCAGAACTGTGGAGCTCCACTGGCTACAGGCCTCTTGTCATCTCTGATGCTGTGCAGTCTGTCAGCCTCTTCCCATGGTTGTTTTACCTTTGGACACAACTCCTCCACAAGCTCACAGCTTATCCAAGATAGAGACCATCTTCCCCTGTGTCAGAAAGACTGGACCCTGTGATTTCTGCCTCTTACAACACGCTTGAGGTAAAAAGGGTGTACAATATGTCAACTTCAAGACAGACGTGTCCTGCAGAATACAAATCTGATGGTATTGCACATCAGTTAATGGTAACAGGATCTCCATGGTGTAGCAATTTCATGTGTTCACTCACAAGAGCAAAATGATTATTAAACTCAGCTTAACCAACAAGCAACACTGTCTGAACACATCACCCCAGTCAGATGCAGGCATCCCATGATCTTGCAAAAATTGCCAATCACATTTTTATATTTTCCACTTTTTTAAGCCAGCTGCCTTGATTGCCTGCAGCCTTCCTCACAGATGTAGCTGTTGCCTTCCTTGACCTCTGCACTGTGCTCTTTCTGTTTATAGTCTAGGCACTGTGAATGTGAGCATCTTCTTAGACGTTGTTTCATATAAATTTATAACATCCATGTGCTCTTTATTTTTATGTCTTATTGACTCCTGGTCACATTTCAAACCTTAGATAAAAATCGTGTGTCTTGTCATTTTAATTTCTGTTTCCCCGTACTATCAGTTAAATAGGACTAGGGTGGGACTTTCTTCTGTTGCTAATTCTGTGAAGTATTTTAAGATATGGTCTGTGAGAAGGAAAAAACAGTATGTGAAATAAATCTGTTCTCTATCCTTTGCACTCAGACTTGTAGTTTCAATGTAATCTTCTAATTTACTGATTATAAAAACCCATGACTTTATTAGTCATTGTAATGCTGCTAACCTCAGGCACTCAAACACTCTGAGTAAAACTGCAGAAGTTCTACAGCGATGCTTAAACCATGAAATCTAAAAATATATACATGAGGACACTTCATTTCCTGGGTTAAAGCCTCTAGGGCATATTGAGGTCAAATTTTCAAACTTTTTGTGCAAACAGGAAGACTATAAATAAATCTTTTTTAACAAAAGTTTATCTAGCTCCTTCCTTTCAGGATCATGGACAATGAGAATCATGCTAGTCATAGTACCATAATAAAAACTGTCAATATTGCCATTTTCTTGCTAGTAGGGTGAAAAATGCTGTTTTTACTGCATGCTGATTTTCTTTTTTCCAAGTCAAGATTTGCAGATAATAATGAATCAGGCTCTATTTATTTCAAATATGAAGGACATTAGGTCATGTTACAAAGATGGGGAATAAACCCACAGACAAAAATTGTTTCAAACAGAGGAAAAAAGAAATACCCTCTGTGGTGGTAGAGATTTTTTATCTATGAAGTTCAGCAGTGAAGCCATTCAATGGCACTAAAGCTGAAACTGATAAGGCTTCCAGAGAAGTAAGAGAGGGAAAAAACGTATAAAGGAGGGGAAAAGCTAACAAGAAGCAGTGGAGTGTCATTTTAGAAGGTATTTTCCACCATCTCAAGCTCTAGCCATCATCATTTGTTAACATAATTGGATAGTCAAGTTACATACTTGGATGGTTTTGGCAGTCTTACTGTCTCAAATACAGCTTTCACAAGCTACATGGCCTCTGTGCAGTTGAATGACAACTAATCAAGTGGCTGCCATCCAGTCAAGGAATGGAAATTATTATGAATAATTTGGGGATGTATATACACACATAATGGTAGCTATGTGGCTTTGTAAGGCCAGTCTCTCTTGAGTTACAGCAAGATAATTATTTTTATGAAGGAGGAATGGATTTATAGCTGTAATTCAGCTATTTTTATTCTTAACATATAGTGATGTTTATAGTCTATTCATACCTAAGCAAACTCAGTAACAAAAAGTGTAGGGTCTTCAGCACAAAGGCTTGATCGTTTGATGAAGAGTCAGATAGGCAGAAAGCAGATGGAAGATATGTTGTCCTTCTGGGACTAATCTGATCAAACACATAATTACAAATACTCTCAGATGTAAAAATAGAAAATACTCTGGGATATCTTCATTCCTCTCAAATGCTACTTTGATTAAATTTACTTCTTTTCGTGGGTATTCTACCCATGCTGCTTCTTTAAGTGACATCCAGCTTAGAGAATCACCAAGTATAATGGAAAAAAAGTAGTCTGTTTGAGCTAGAGTCACAAAATGACTTATGAGCTGCAATAATGAAGCATTGTAAATCTAATTTGTTGGGGCAAGCCACATTCACAACCCCATATGAGGTGACCAGATTTTCAAAATTATGCCATGGAAGTATTAGACATCAAAAATGAGATTCAAAACAGTGAAGTCTCTCGGGAGGGAACCATATAGAACTGAGGAAAAAAAGGAATAAGAACACATCCTAAATCTTGTCACTTTTTAAAATCTGCAGAGTAGTCCCTGAGTTAGGGAACATTTCCTGAATACAGGTATCTACCACTTCTCTTTCAAATAGATGAGCAGAATTATTATCTTTTTTTTTTTTATGTCCAACAGCAGTAGATTACCCCATCATTACTCCTCCATCCACATCACACTGTAACCCCCAGTACAAATCTGATTAATGTCTTCATCCTGCACCAGGATATGAAAGAGACAGGCTGAAATGCTGTCCTCTGTCTGAGGACATTTCAAACCACATCCTCCAACTTCTCTGGAGGGCGTCTTCAGCACAAGGCAGTTATGAACCAGATACGTTCCCCTTTCTTCTGGCTGAAAATACTCTAAAAAATTTACATTGTTCTCTAAAATTATACAAGAATAAACAAACCAACCAAGTTGTATTGGAGCAGAAAAAGCAAAACATTAAAGTGAGTCTTCACCCTGATACTCAGGACAACAGGAAGGGAACATTATCAGATTCCAGTTTCAGCCTCAAAGCCTGCTTTTGCATTTTTTCTATGTAAAATGTGTCTACTATTATGAATTCACATTTCAGTTGCCTTATAAATAAGGGATCTATTCAGTTTTCATTCTTCACTCATTTTCCATAAATGGAAACAGGAACAAGTTTCACAACATGTCACTTCCTTGCAAAAACTGCATGAAAAAGAAAAAAAACAGAGAATTAATCTACACCTAACTCACTCTAATATTTGAAAATAGGCAATAAAAATATCCATTAATAGCTGACAGAGTATAGTTCAGTTCCTACAACAAGAAATCCAGCCTGGCCACACATAGTTTTAAGAAATTGCTCCCTTCTTTTTTAACCAAGTCTTTGTAAAACAAACCAAGCTAACATATAGAATAAAATTAAGCTTAAATACCATGGTAAGAATAAGGAATTTGCAAAACAATAAAATTCAAGCACATATTTTACCAAAGTAGGGGGTTTTCATCTTTTCATGTACTCATGGAGATTTTCCTAAATGTCACATAGCATTTTTAAAATCTGGGGACATACTGTCTTTTATTTCTGATTCATATTTGGAAAATAATGAGATAAACTCAAGAAAAAAAACTTATTAGATTTTATTTTTTAGAATAAATAAAATATTGAATTAGCTGATTAAAGTTGGAAACAGACATTCTGACCTCAGCATAATTAAAACACCCTGCAAGTCATATAGTGAAATGGTCTCGGCTCTAGGTAGTGCTTGTTAAGTGTGTTCTGTTCTTTCCATAAAAATATAACTTAATTTTCTGTATATGGTTTTAATTTGCTCAAGTGTTTGCATAAATCACCAGTATTATATTTCATTTTTCCTGAGGAAAATACAGTTGAATTTTACATCAAGAGAAGTTGACTTTTTCATTCTTTTTAATTCTTTACCCCACCCTGCTCAGTGAAGCTGCAGTTTTTCCTTTTGTATTTCCAAGTCGATACCATCCAAATACAGGCTTCTCTTTGCTGCAATATTTATGTGCAGCAGTGTCTCCTAGGAGCAGTAGTAATCCTTGCTAGCCCTTACACAAATCCTAATCAGAAGGAGCAAATTATTTAGGTTTATCCTTCTTGTATCTCACCTTCTTCCTCATAAAATATCAGAATATCTCAAAGATCAGGAGATGAGTAGGTCTTTGCTCATTAATCTGTCCTTAGTTCTGTCCATCCAAATCTCCTCCTTCAGCAGGATGCTGAGAATTCTGGCTGTAAACACCCAAAATTCTTGAGTAAAACCATTCATATGAATGATACTCCTGAGGTGCTGAAAGTTAAATATGTCCTTAAGTGTTTTACTGGATAATGGTTGCAACATTCAGCACTATTTGGGACCAAGATCTGGGCAATGTCCTATACTTTTTATACCTAGAGAAATTACCTAACTCCTTCATGTAACAACACAAGGATCAGCAGAAGGGTCTTCTATCTGAATCAGGAAGTTTAGGAGGAAATGCATGAAGAAGGAAATATGGTCTGCATTTTTCAGAAGTTAATAACTTATATTTTTTTAAAAAGAGAGGGAGGAAAAAAGCATGTTTCTAATTATGTCCACTTAGGTCCAAATAAAACTTTCCCATAATTTTAGGGCATAGTGGTTTAAACTGTACAAGAAACTTCATGCTAACTCCAAAGGTGTAGATAGAAATACTCATGAAGTGAGAGGTTTAGTTTGGAGATATTCCCACTTTACACTCTTTCATTAAATAAATAAGCTCCTTTGATATAAAAGTTTTGCTTTAGTCAGTCTTCCAGCTGTTCGTTTTCACAGAACTGGACGTGATGTGTCAGCCTGTGGTCACAGTATACATTAAAGACAAAGTGCTGAAGATACAGATGCAAAGCCCTTAGACCCCTAACCAACAGCTAGAAAAACAGAAAAGTGAAGAAAAATAGATCTATGTTAAAGGATTGTCACTAGCATGAAACCAGACACTCAATTCAATTCACACTGATATCGTCTTTATCTTGGACTCAGTTCACTGCTTTATAAGAGAGGTATAGCAATTCTGACACCTACCTGTATTCAGCATGGGGTTTCAGGGCAAAATTGCTATAAAAAGGAAATAGGCAGGAAAAGGGACAAGGCATACCACAAACAACCTTCATTACTTGTGTATTATAGCAGGACAAACTTGACTCATAAGGCAACAGCCTCTAGACTCATGCTAGTGTCAACACAAAGGACCTGCTTTTCCAGTTCATTATGCTTTACAATATCATGCTTATGTGAAGAAATTGGAAATTGCCTTACTCACTATGGTAGCAGTTTGCACTCACTTTGAACAGGGAAGTGATGGCTTATGGTAGAATGGAGAATGTCCATCATTGCACTTGTGCATCTGCTTTGAGAAGTAGAAAGTGTTCCAAAATTTCCTCATCTCAACAAGAGGTCAGGCAGTGACAACAGACCTGTGTTCTTAATCCTTTTCCTGTAGGTAGGTACAGCAGTATGTGTACATATACTTAAAGAAAGAGAGAAAAGTCAAGTTATTTCTGACCAAGGAATGCATCATCTTTCAGGCAGAAAAATACTCATTGACCTCAGCAGTGATGTATATGTTTTTTAATAAATGCAGAATAATTTTTCATAGAATGGTAGGGTTGGAAGTGGCTTTAGAGATCATCTGGTCCAACTCCCCTGCAGAAGCAGGTTCACCTAGATTAAGTCACATAGCAATGCATCCAGACAGGTCTTGAAGACGTGCAAGGAAGGAGACTCCACACTCTCTCTGAGCAGCCTGTGACAGGGCTCCCTCACCCTCACAGTGAAATAGTTTTTTCTTATGTTTAAAGGGAACATTTTGTGTTCCATCTTCATCCCATTACCTCTTGTCCTGTTCCTAGAAAAACAGGAAAAAAGGGATACCTCAATCCCCTGACATCAACGATTTATATCCTTGTAAATATGAATGAGATCTCCCCTCATTCTCCTCTTCTCCAAGCTGAACAGCCCCAGTTCCCACAGCCTTTCCTCATAAGAAAGTTGCTCCAATCCCTCAGCATCCTGGTTGGCCTGCCCTGGACTCTTTCCACAAGTTCTCTGTCCCTCTTGAGCTGGGGAGCCCAGAACTGCACACAGGACTCCAGATAAGGCCTCACCAGGGCAGAGGAGATGGGGAGCAGAACCTCCCTTGACCTGCTGGCCACACTCTTCTTGATGCACCCCAGGATGCCATTGGCCTTCTTGGTCACGAGGGCACATTGCTGGCTCATGGTTAGTTTATTGTCAACTAGATCTCCCAGGTCTCTCTCTCCAGCAGGTCACTCCCCAGCGTGTACTGGTGCATGGGGTTGTTCCTCCCTGCTTCTGGAATTTTGTAGTTCTTACTGGAATTTGTTTGACTTTCATGGCCTTCAATTTATTCTGATGTTTTAAGTACTCAAAAAGAATGTAAAACCAAGTGATGTTTTCCAAGATATTTCAAGATCTTACTCCTAAAAAACAACAGCAACATATAAGGGGAAATTGAAAAAGCTTTTCCTATGACTGACTTTCTCTTTAATAAATATGTAACACTCATGACAAGCAGAAGAATATTCTTTTTTTGTTGATTTAAAGAAGATAAATCCATGTTTACAGCAATGCATTCATAGTACATTTTGCTAGGAAAGTACAGAAATATCTGCAAAAAGTTTCAGAAACAACTAATTCCAAACTATTTTCTCTTTTCTACCTTGTACTTTGTGAAGTCAGTGTACTGAGCAGGCTGAAATACTATTCTTTACTTGGTAGTGATTCAAAATCAAGTTACACTATGTATGATCTCTTGAGGTTTGAAATGCTCCTTCTGCAGTTCTCTACAACTTGAGTATCCAAACTGCACTTCTCAGCAACACATTCTGTTAGATATTTTACAAATTATTACCTGATCTGCAGATCCTTGCAGGGGAAAGGACTGAGACAGTCACATCCTCGGGAATTACAAGTGAATTACAGAGCACAAATAGATGGTTGAGTCATGTTGAAAATTATTGCTATATGACTCATTTAAACTTTTGAAAATTCTCCCCTCTCAGGGATATTTTTTTCAATGCAAAAGCCATTAAATAATTATTTTAAATAGTATGATTATTAAAAGTAAACAAATAAATAATCTCTAATGGCCATGCTGAAGTAATTCCTATTTGAACAAATTTGCTCTTTCTGAGTCAGCTCCTTCAGTATTTTACAAAATATTATTTCTTTAGTAATGAGCTCTTGCCTCTGGACAGAGGTTCAGAAAGCAGGGTACATTATTAGAGCACAGAGAAACACTACAAACTAATGGAGGTTCTTTACCCATCTATTAAATATAATGAGTCAATTCAATGGCTAATATAAAACCTTGAATGCTATGATTAATTTGATTGGGTGATTATTTGTTGAAGGATCTAGGCAATTAGAAAAAAAAAAGAAGGTAATGCCAAACTTGCTTTCAATGAGATATTAGTTGTGCAGAATACTTTCTAGAGATTTTCCTCAACAGTTTACTTTTGAAACATTATTACCCCAACAACTCTGCCAAGACTGAACAGAGCACAGATTGTGTGCTACAGATGCATAAATTAAAGACTAGTAAGATTTATATACTTGGGGTGCTATTCTTACATGTCCAAGATTATTGACTTGAATGACAATGCAGGAAACCCATGTGCATTTATAGAATCATAGCATGGTAGGGGTTGGAAGGGACCTTTAGAGATCATCTAGTCCAACCCCACTGCAGAAGCAGGTCCACCTAGATCAAGTTGCATAGGAATGTGTCCAGGCGGGTCTTGAGGACCTCCAAGGAAAGAGACTCCACACCCTCCCTGGGCAGCCTGTGCCAAGGTTCCCTCACCTCAATAGTGAAATAGTTTTTTCTTATATTTAAGTGGAACTTTTCGTTGTCAGCTTCATCCCATTACTCCTTGTCCTGTTGCTAGATATGATAGAAAAAAGGGATATCCTAACCTCCTGACACCCACCCTTTAGATATTTGTATCTATTAATAAGATATCTCCCAAATCTGCTCTTTTCTAGACTGAACAGCCCCAGTTCCTGCAACCTTTCTTCATATGAAAGATGTTCCAGTCCCCTGATCATCTTGGTGGCCCTGCGCTGGACTCTCTCCAGAAGTTCTCAGTCTCCCTTGAGCTGAGAAGCCAAGAACTGTACAGAGGTACTTTCTGTCCTAGTCATAAAACTAGCCTTGTGCTATTGTTCCAGATGGCTCCTGTTCTCTCAACACGTAACTGCCCCCTTTCAGCTAGCTACTACAGCTCTATGCTGAACCAGAGGCATGCAGTATGCTAAATTAACCCTGAGCTGATTGATGTTTTGCACAGTTGCATTGAGAAGGCATCAGACTTTTCTCATTCAGTTTATAACTAGTCAATGTACAGATTGTGCACGGAACTTTGTAAACACAGAAAGCAACTGTTGTTCATATCTGATGGTTAATGACTTTTCCATCTGTTGGCTGGAAGTCAAGGGCAGTTTGAACAGCACTTAGCACAGAGTGTAGAGAGCACAAACACCACCCATAAACTGTCTCTGGTAACTTATCAAACAGCTTATCCACATATACAGTTGTTTCAGGAGCCCACATTTGCAGAATGTTGATCATATCACATCTAGATTTCTCAGTATACAAAAGTCTACCAGTCTAAATCTTAAGGAAATGAGCACTCAAGGACTGCACATAGTTTTCAAGCCTCATAGTTAAAACTGAATTGTCATTTATTTGCTAAACTCCCATAGCAAGTTCTTGTAACTGACAGCTTGATTAAAACTGTGCATTATCAAATATTGAGCAAAAGATTGCACAATTCAAGGAAACTGTCACATAGTTCAAGCCTGCAAAACACACCCTATTCTTGTATCCATCTAGAAAACATGTTCTTAATGATAAAAAGCTCAAGAAATATCACTAATGACTTCTTGCACTCATAACATTTGTTGCAAGATGGAGGGAACTGACAAGAGCTCAATGTCATTGCAGGGAACCAGAATCATCCACTGGCTTGGAGGTTACAGTAAATCCATAACCAAAATCCAGATGACTTGTCAGTGAAGTTTTCTTTGCTCCTCTCTATATAAATACATTTTGTGAGCTGTCTACTGTGCAAAGCAGATAGGCATTTTCTGCTCCACTCTTTCTTCCAAAAGCATCAGACATCCTACCATACATTTCAGTTCTATAATAGTATGTGCAACACCCATCTGCCCCCCAGAAAACTCAAACAGGCCCAAAAACATTTGGTTTATTTTGAAAAGATATTATGCTTTTTTTTTTCTAACTTTTCTAACTTTTGCAATTAAGAAAACAATAAGTGGGTAAGAAAAGGGGTCAGAAAGATAAAAGCTGTGCATGTTTGTCTCTAGTCAATGTTGTGATACCTTTCCCCATCCCCTGCAAACTACCACAGATCAATTCTCAACAAATTGCACAACATTGTTTATCTTGAACTGGAAAGATCTCTTTTAGATGAACAGAGAAAGATATCAGAAGAAACTAACCTGACAAACAGCAATGGGTGATATATGTTTAAGCAACTGTAACCAAAGCTCTCACCCAATATGCATGAAGATAGTGCTTAAGTGACAGAGGCAAAAAAATGCAGAGACAAATCTCATTTCATTCTGAGGGGTCTGAGTATACACTAGAAAAAATAGGGAATGTGCCAATACAAGAGGTCTTTGAGATCAATTTTCTAAAACACAGATTCTGTTCAGAAAGCAGATAGGTAAATCTTCACTTCAGAACAATGAGTGGGGAATGGAAAGGAGGAAAGTACAACAGCAAAAAATCTGAAGGAATTGATTTACAGAAGAAAACAGAAGAAAAATTAAAATATTCCAAAGTGAAAAGAAGAGTTCAGAATAAACCTCAGTTGTTTGCATATTTGATTCCAAAAGTTCTAGCTATCTCCACCCATGTACTAATGTGCTTTCCAGGTAAAATATATCTGCACAACAATACCTCTAATAGATTTCATGAAGCCAGCTGAACTCACTTCTCTGTCACAGGCACCACTAAAATCAGAAATCTAGATGTGTAACGTATAACCAGAAACTGCATTTTTCTGGCTTTTGATGCCCAGGTAGATTAAGAGAAATAAAACAGGATATTAGATATTTTAACTTTCCATTTAAGCTAAATTATGATGTTTATTTTTTAAATGAGCTCTTTGAATTCTTTCAGGGATTAGTGTCATCAAATAGGGTAAATCAATGTTAGGAGAGCATTAATCAAAACATGACCCCCTTCTTTCCCAGAAAGACACCACAGAAATGACTGTTTGCTGGTCCTGCTGCATTGACTAGACTCTGCTGGAACAAGCTGCAGTAAGCTGACAACTCATCTTGCACAGTAAAACTCACACACAATGACGCACAGTAAAACTTTCATTCAGAGTGAACTATCTTTCACCATCGATTATAAAAGGGACAATATTGCTTTGCCCTTCCAGTCTTTGAAACGTGGGTTGTTTATCACAGTATCTCAAACGAAAATGAACAAAATCAAAGAAAGCCAATAAACTCATTGAGTTGTTTCCATTCCAATTGATTCTGAAAGAGATAAAGTTATTTGGTTACACTTGCCTTTTAGCTGTAAGATGGTAAGTATAAGGGCAGCCTCAAAGCAAGAATCAAGGCCAAATTCCCCCAACATCCATATTATTTATGTATTTACCTGTACATTCATACATTTTTATGCATATTGCTAAACTGTTCTCACAGTCTTCTTCGAAAAAGCTCATCTGGTGCATCCAGGAAATTAAATTAAGGCACACAGTATTTCAACATCTTCCCACTCTTACCTGCTTTGTCTTTTCTGGGACTGCATCTACCACCCCTCTCTGCCTTTGCAGGAATGCTGCTGGAAATATCAGGGAGGCTCAGCTTTAATTTCTGTTGCCTACAAGGACAACAAGTACATCTGCACCATCATCCTACAGTACCTTTGTGTGCACAGTTATCCCAGGTGTCACCCCCTCCACCAAACCCTGTCCTCTAATGCTATTCAGCCCCTCCTCTGCACCCCTCAACTTCACCTGTAGTGCCTAAACACAGCTCTAAGCTCATAGATTTTAAATTACTCCCAGAACAAACAAAGATACAGTGTAGAAGTCCATATTGTATTTCCAGTTGAATACAATTTTCAGCAAAGAAAACCTCAATAGGCTTGATAAATCTTAAGATGAAATCTTGTATGTTGAAACATCTTTGTATGCCAGATATAGGTTATATTTTGTTCCTTCTCCATTTCTGGCATCTTGTAAGAAGGTATCCAAGTCCTTTTATAACTCTTCTTTTGTTCCAAAAAATGAGACTAGAAATGAAGTAAAATTGTAAAACTTAAAGTTATTTTTACTTCAAATAAGTGTGACAATGGCAATGGATGGATCAAATGGATACCAATCTAATTTCAGCACAGCACAGCTGGAAGAGACCTAAAACCACAGAATCAGTGAAACAAAAACAATGGTCTTTTAAAATTTCAAACATGTAATACAAGTTCATGGCAAACAGCTAAGGTTCATATGACCCATTAGTCTTTGAATGATTTTCTTTCTCTAGGCTTTTGAAGAGCTTCAGTTCATTGCTGCCTCCACAGACAGTTTTTGTTGTTGTTGCTGGGGGCTTTTTTTCAATAGGAACATCCCATCATGAGCTCTTTGCTCATTTTATTGAAGAGTATTTTTTGTAGATCATCTCATGGGAAAACTCCATTTAATATTTTTAGATCATCCTTGGGAAGAATTTCTTTTGCCTTGAGAACACATCACTGGAGTTAGGAAAAAGAGTTCCAGAGTTATAGCTGCATCCAGAGCCCCACATACTTCCTTCTCCTATGTGGTCCACATTACAGAAGCCCTAGAACATATATGATATGTTTTTAATTATGTATATTTTGTATATTTTTAGTTATGTATAATTTTGTATATTATGTATATTTTTTACATTGTGATTTTCTTGTAGATTTTACTTCTGTGACATCACTTTTTTTTTACATTGAAAGCCAGGGACAGAAGGGGAAGCAAATCCAATCTGCAAGAAATGTTGGGAAGGATTTTTCAGATTGAGAGACAAGAGTTTGAAACCTTTTTCTCTGTGCAGTTCCTTGTGATGAAACATATTACTTGCCCTTCCTCCCAGACTCTTGAGTTATGTTTCCCTGGACTGCACATATGTACACTTCCCAGCACAGCCAGTTCTAGCAGCTTAACAAACAGATTAAATGATGTCTTGTTTTTAGGAACTGATTCTTTGATGCCTGAAAAAACAGGGAGGGGGCTTTTAGGCTGTTATGTTACATTTCACTTACAGAGTAACCCAAACCAAAAATTCTAGTTGTGAACTTTATATTACTTTGGTTTTCTGTGCAAAGTGTGCATAGGTGGCATAGGAAGTACTTCATAACATCTTTACCCAGATACATACTCCTATACTTATTCTTCCTTTTACCTATATTCTTAATAACAAAGAAGCTTGTCAGACACGTTTGATTCACATGTATTAAAAGCCTGAATAGTTGTGGTCGCAAGGAAATATTAAACATCTGTAAATACCAAGTGTGGTTCCCATCACACATAAAAGAAAACAAACTGAACTCTATCTGGAAAATATCTTTCTCACTGTGCTTGAAAAAGGAACCTCCTGTCACAACAATTCACTGTTACATGCTGATTTCGAGTGAATACATGGAGAGTACACAAGCAAAACCCTATTATCTTCTTTCTATAGTGTTGAAAAGGCGAAAGGCAGACTATGCTATTAAGGCTCACATACATGCCCCAGGACCCACAAAGGGCATTTTGGTCCACACACTGACTACATGCCTTCCATTACACTTAGTGTGAGGCCCAGCATGTCCCCCAGCTATTTCATCATATCTGCCATTACTGACTTCGAGCCAACAAGCTCAGGGTTGGGGTTTTTTTTTTCCTCCTCTTTGTGATACAACATGAACTTTCCTTGTTTGGTTTATGTTCCAAGAGACAAATGATGGGGAAAACATTTCTGAAGCTCTTTCATTTGTCAATGACAAATGCAGAGATTTATATGAAACACCAGCAAAATGGAAATATTGACTCTGACCCTTCAGTCTGGATGAAAAGTGCTACCCAGGTGAAAAGTGTCATTATTGTTATGAATCAACTGCACACGCATCACAGGCATAACAAAGTAATGTTTATTGCTGGTAACCTTTGTAACAATCATAGTTTCCAGTGTGGACTCTTCAGTTGACGATCAAACTCTACGGGTAAGATTTCAAGATCTGCCTGAGTAAATTTGGTGCCAGCTCAGATGGAAAATTGCTGAGAAATGGGTGCCTAACTCCCACAGGGCCTTTGAAGAGAGGCTCATCTTGCATTAATTGGAAGTGAGGAGGAAACAGAAATTCAATATAGTATCACAAAAGCATGAGAATGAAAATGTCATATTGAGCAACTTGGACGGAAAAGTTCTGTGTCACTCAAGGGCAAATTATTTGAGGATCTTTTTATTTACTGGCATTGTACTTTACTTCACCACCGGGAGAAAGTAGAAATTTAGAAAGATGTCCTGCAATGTCTCAGATCCTTCCTTTCAGTTCTCCAGAGCCCTTAGTGGCAAACTCCAATCAACCACAATGCTATCTGCAGCATTATTCTACATCTGTACAGAGTGAAGAGGAGAAACAGATACCACAGGGATGAGATCAGGCCTGCTGCTCGAATTTCTCTCTGCCTCACATCACAATATCATTGTCTATATGTTTCAGTATATATATGGATGGAGCACTGCTAAAACTGTTGACTTTAGAAAAGATCAAGTTGATGCTGATAAGTTCCGTGTAAAACCAATACTTTACACAGTGTCACCTAATATTTAGGCATCCATCCTTAGGTTGTTAGGTATCTCTTCAGCCATAGATATCTGTGCTCATTGTGCTTCTGGAAGTTCATGTAATGACAACATAAAAACTACTGATTTGCATCCAAAATGGGATTGAATATTGCATGAGTCCACATACTGACTGGAAAGCCTTTTTACTTCCCCATAAGCTTTCCTAACACTGAAACTATCCCAGAATGTTCCTATCCCTGAAACCTGTTACATTTCTTTTTTTAAACAGCAGAAGTCACCACTGGAGCCATTCATCCTCTGCACTTGCACACTGCACTGCACTGAATAGGCTGCATATTGTCTTTGACACTCAAAGTCCTCCCTGGATTTAGATTTCTAATTAGAAATTCTTTTCCTCCACATTAATGGCTGTCTGAGGGTATCTGCTTTTCTGTGGAAACACCAGGGAATGGGAGCACCACTTCCTAGGGATGATTGGAAACTGCTCAGGGATCCCATACAGCTGAGAACTTGCCCCAGCAGGAGCTCAAGAAGGAACACATCTATTGAAGCAACCATATTTCCTGAGTAGACCAAGGGTTGAGGGAGAGTAGTACTGCTCTATCTATTTTTGAATACTTCATGGGTCAGATAAAAGAGGTTGTCCTAATTAGCAGGCATTGGGACAGAGACTTCCATTGAACCAATTTATACTTATCAAATAAGAATAAGCAAAGGTAGCCCATAAGCCCATGGATAAAACTCTGTACATAGACTATGCTTGTGAAAAATTGAGCTACAACAATGAACTATAGGCTCTTGATTTAACTCCAGACCACTTTTCACTTCAGAGAAGCTTGGAGAACTTGATAATATAGTGAAAATAAATCCTGTAGTAACCATTCAGAGAGCATTGTAGCATTTTACACAGTTTGAACTGTTTCTACTGATTCGCATAGAGTAGTCTAGAAAAGAGGAGACTGAGGGGGGATTTATTAATGTTTACAAATATCTAAATGGTGGATATCAGAAGGTTGGGGACATCCCTTTTTTCTGTTGTAGCTAGCAAGAGGACAAGGGGTAATGGGATGAAGCTGGAACACAAAAAGTTCCATTTATTCATAAGAAAAAACTATTTTACTGTGAGGATGAGAGAGCCTTGGCACAGGCTGCCCAGAGGGGTTGTAGAGTCTCCTTCCTTGGAGGTCTTCAAGACCCAGCTGGACATATTCCTATGCCATCTGATCTAGGTGAACCTGCTTCTGCAGGAGGGTTGGACTAGATCATCTCTAAAGGTCCCTTCCAAACCCTACTATTCTATGATTCTATGATTCTAAGTCTGTAATAAAATGCATCTTGAGTCCTTGTTCTTCATCTATGTGTTGTAAAAATAGAAATTTATCATAACAAATGTTTTGCTTAGAATTCAGTTTTTTTCATCTTGATGAGCCTCCAAATTAAATTTATGTGAGAGCAGTGGGCTAACACAAGGATAGTGCCCAGTTTACATCAGGAAACAGCTATCTGCAAGGCAAAATTTTTCATGGGAATCTTCCTAGCTCTGCAGATCGGAACCCTCATAATTATTCATTGACCTTTCTGCTGCACACATCTCCTCAGCACACTCTAGCAAATGCTACAGCTTTGCACAGGAAGAGATGAAAAACCTAATGGAAAACAGGCTTTTCAGCTGTGTGGGTTTTTTCAGTACTTCTTTCATTTCATGATCTTTTTTTTTCCCTCCTATTTTAAGTTGTCCTAATGAATTTCTAGTTTTCCCCTTTAGTGGGAGCCTGCAGCAGAAGTGGTCTCATGCCAGAAAATGGAGAGAGATGATGACGTGCAGCACCTTCTTGAGACCGACAGACTGCAATTAAAGGAGAAAATCATTAGTTACTATGATGCACCAATCCTAGCATTTTAGTTAAGTTAGAAAGAGTCTTACACTGCTTAAATTCAAAGATCAGGTAAATACCAATTGTTAGGCAACAGGGCTCCATTTTGGCTTATGGAAAAGAACTCAGTTAAGTTGAAGGCAGGTGTTAGTCAAAGAAAACTGTCCTCCCTTCCAAGTTTGATATTGAGATTTGACCTAGTTTGCAAGTTTACAAGAAAATGTCAGAGATGCAATGTGATGAAAGGGTGGCAGCACTGCAAAACTGAAGAGTTGGCTTTCTTGTGGCAACTACATTTCCATTTTTTTTATCTCTACAGTGATTTAATAACACCAAGGTAGAAAATGCTAAGCTTAACCTTGCTCAGAGCATATGAAATCCCAGCACTCATGGGCAGTTGCAGCCTATGAGAAGGAGAATGTTACAGGCTTACAAGAAGACTGCAGCCATGCCAGAATAGCCAAATGGCCTAATTTAGATAAGGGAAAGCTTTCAACTGGAAAACAAACCCTATAAGCATGAACATGGAACATTAGTGAATCATCCTATGCATGGGGAATCTGGGACCATAAAGGAACTCCCCAGTATCTGCAGTACAAGAGGTCTTGAAACTTGTCTGATGTAAGAAGACAAAATTAGTTGATGAGGAAAAAGTGGAAAAAACAAAGCTAGGATGTATTTTTCAATAGGAATATCAGGAGTCTCAAGAAATTCAAACCCCTGACTGAGTTTTATTTTAGCTTCATCTACAGATACACACAGACTGCAGGAAACAATTTCTAAGCACTTTCCAAAACTTTAACCATCTACACAGTTATACAGAGTACACCAATATTCTATAGAAAGGAAAGGCTGGCAGCACAGTTTGAGAGAGTAGATCGAGGATTTGAGATCCAAAATTTGCAACAATCTGACTGGGGCTTTTTTGTTGAAAAAAAAAACCACCTAAAACAGTTTATTTTGCAAATAGTTCTTATTTCTTGAGCCAAAAAATGATTGTAAGAGAATTAGATTAATAACCAGCAGTCCAAACAAGCTTATTCAGCTTATTTTACTGCTTGTGTTGATGACACTCTCTTTTGTCTTCATCCAGTAGTGGGAAGTGCTTTATCATCTTCTGGTTTGGAAAAAGACCGAAGCAGGCTAATGTAAAAAAAATATATTCTCCAGTAGCTGCAGCATGATTAATTTTCCACCCCATGAGATCACTGTGAGTTTGAAAGCACCCTAGAGCTTTATTTGCTACATTATAGTCATCAAGGATCATAAAGCATCCTCTTCCTTCCGCACCGCTAACACTTCAGAGAGCCAGTATGGTTGAATGGAATGAGCAAAGGGTTGAAAATCAGGAAAGTTTTATTGTAAACCTAAAACAGCTTGTGACTTGCCTTTGGCCTTGGTTAAATAATGTTGAGCTCAGTTCTCTGAAGCAATACAGTCCTCTATTCTAGCTAAAGAAATTGTAGACTGTAGCCCATATGACACCCAGACTTTGATATATGCGTTATAAAATGGGGATAGTAATACCAATGTTTTTTCATCAGGCATTTTGGGGTTTATTGGTGAAGAGCAGCAGGTAACAGCAAAACATTTTAATTAAGGTCTGTAAATCATATTCAAAAGAGAAATTACTTACATCATAGTTGTTCCACATCATTCCCTCCAGATAAGCACATGGAGGAAATCCTGCACATTACATTGCCCTTTTGCTATACAGAAAGTTCACTTGGGGATTTCTCCCTTTTCCACATCATTAAAACAATTCAATTACAGCAGTATAGAATGAAAAATCTGTGGTTTAGGCTGCCCCAAATCCCCTGCAGCAGTCACCCTCCTTACCTTAAAGGTATGCAGGTTATGCCTGAGGAGTTTCATGGTATGTAGAGGTACCTAAGCCCCCTGCCTCCCAAACAATAAGTCAACATGATTCCTATAAAATCTTTTAAGCTTGCTCAAAAGCAGATCACCTCTTCTATCATAGAATCATAGAATGATAGGATTGGAAGGGACCTTTAGAGATCATCTACACCTTTGCAGAAGCAGGTTCATCTAGATCAGGTCGCATAGGAACATGTCCAGGTGGGTCTTGAAGATCTCCAAGGAAGGAGACTCCACACCCTCCCTGGGTAGCCTGTGCCAGATCTCCCTCATCCTCACAATGATCTAGTTTTTTCTTATGAATAAATGGAACTTTTTTTTGTTCCAGCTTCATCCCATTACCCCTTGTCCTGTCACTGCATACAACAGAAAACCCCAACCTTCTGACATCCACCATTTCGATATTTGTAACTATCAATGAGACCTCCCTCAGCCTTCTCTTCTCCAGACTAAACAGCCACAGGGCACACAGACATTCCTCATATGAAAGATGTTCCAGTCCCCTGATCATCTTGACAGCCCTGTGCTGGACTCTCTCCAGCAGTTCTCTGCCCCTCTTGAGCTGAAGGAGCCCAGAACTGCACACAGGACTCCAGATGAGGCCTCACCAGGGCAGAGTAGATGGGGAGTAGAACCTCCCTTGACCTGCTGCCCACACTCTTCTTGATGCATCCCAGGATGCCATTGGCCTTCTTGGCCATGAGGGCACATTGCTGTCTTATGGTTAGTTTATTATCAATCAGCTATTCTTCATCTCCTGTGGGGTAAAGCCAGCTGAACAAATAGAAAAACTTCCTGGGAGAGACTGAGATGGTGTAGGTGGAATTATGCACATTACTATTGCCACTAAGGAAATGAGGCAGAGAAAAATCCCTAAGATGGTACTGCTCTTGAGTGGCCTTCAAGGATGATCTTTAGCGAAACAGTTCCTATTGGGAAATGGAAAGAAGGGGAAACTTTCGTAAGTATTGAGAGAACCTTTTGATTTGGAGCAGTACAACAGATTTACTGCCCTCCATCGATGGGAACAGCCACATAGAAAAACTACTCACATCAAAACTACTCACAGAAGCAAAAGTTAGGCAAGACTTTTCATCCTAGTATTGACCTGACTAAGTACCGCCCACAGTTGCGCTAGAAAGAAACAGATATGAAAATATATTCAAGCCATGACCTTCAGCATTACTTTTAAGAAAATATGTTTCTCCTTAGCATCATCTGGTTCTGTGTCCATAAATTAACTATACTTTAAATATCTGTCAGATGATACAAAAAAAAATGTACAAATAATAATCTTCCTCTTTTTCTGGGTAGTTTTGTTTAAATATTTTTTTTAAAAAAAGTCATCAGAAGCTAGTGTTCATCTGCATCTTTTTAAAATGCCATTATACTGAATTTTTCCCCATTTATTTTTACTCACATAATTTTTCCCATCTTATCCTTCCAACTCCTTGCTTCTCTACACGAATCTTCTAGATGCCAACAAAGATCTGCTCAGCTGGGTGATTTTCAGAGTAGATGCAAAATAAAAAACAGCACTGTGTGGAATATAAAGCAAAATTTTAGCAGTTGAAATTGCTGAGGTATGTTTCTCCCAGTGTACTTTTATATCAAAAATATTTAATTGGGTTAAAAGTAGCATTAAGCTTCATTTCACGTATTGGATGCATCTTGCTGGTGGCCTACAGTTACGTAGCTCCCTGCTATATAAAATTATTACATTTTGTTCATTTTGTTCAGTTTCTGAGGTGATGAATTTAACACCTGGTACCATTTTTCTCATGCCTCTTGTTGTTCTCTTAAAGGTATCACTGCAAGCCACAATCTATGAGTGTTTATGTTCAGCATCACCCTGGCACTGCCAGCTGAAGACAGCTTTGCACCATTTAAAGAGATTAATTTTCTTGAGATGGACCTTGTTACTAGTCTCTTTTCCAGCTGGATAGAGTAATCAAGTTGTCTCACCCCAGCCAACGGAGAGTTTAATCCTCAAGCCCTCAATGTTCCATAAATCTATCTGCAGAGAGCCACTGCTAGCAATTCTTTGTTGTTTATGTCATATCTTGTAAAATCTGTTGAGCCTACTTCGAGCATGTGTCTGCTTTGACTTTTCCTGAAGAACAGTCTCTCTCTCTCTCCGGAGACCAAGCCTGAAATGTAGCATTTATCTTTCCCTGCATTCAGATAGGCAGTTGTGAAAGTCTCTGTCTCTCATGGGGATATTTTCCAATGAGTCAGACTTGCTCTCTCTGGATTGACAAGTTCTGACAGCAAAGTATTAGTACTATCTTGGAATATTAGTCAACTGGACTCCAACCGAGAGCTGAATAAAAACACAGACCTTCATTCTGAAGTTGATTCCCATCCAAGGCTCCCACTAAAAAAAAATCAAGACCTTTTCCTGAGTGACCAAGAAGGAGAAAGAAGAGTAGGCAGGATTTCAAATGTCCTTGACTCCGTAGGAACTAATAGTTGGGCCTACAAATTTTCTCCATAAATATTATTTGCATTTAAAACATAAGACGTGAAATGGCACAAACACACTTTTTCATTATCCTGAGTAATCAAAATCTGATAATTCATTCCACTTCGTAATCAAAAGCAGTTCCCAACAATAAGAGTTGGCAACCAAAAAAAATCTGAAACATCCTTTTCCTTATTTGTATCATTGCAGCACAACACAGATAAATGAAACAGCTGAGCTAAAAGCTATAAAAGCAGCACTTCCTTCAGATGGAAAACTGAAGAGAAAAAACAAGAAATGATCTTAATTGCTAATCCCCATTCATGCTGGATCTTTACCAGGTCCATATTAATGTCATCGTGTTCTAAGTAATTTCTGTATTTTCTCTCAAACTTCTTTCTTCATGAGAACCTTAGCATCTAGTTGTTATACGATCTTCATTTCAGATTCAGTTCTGGCATTTAAATAGGAAAATACGGTGTCATGTTATTAAAAGAAGCAATTCTTAGAATCACAAGATTTCCATCGAATATTGCAGATCTTGTTTATCTGAAGAGGAACTGGAACTTCATTAAAGAGGATCAACTAATGAATGCTTCACATTCGAGAGTAAGGTTATTTTTAAAAGTATGAGAGAGGCGAAAAGAGAAGAAAGATAAAGAGAAGAGGATGAGAGAGCTAAAATTAGCAAACTTAACAACCTCTGCACACCTGAACTCATTTGTTTGAGTCCACCTGAATAAATAGTCATATAAATTACACCGCCTTTAGACTTGACATTGTTACAATACGAGAATTATGGTTGCAGGTCCAAAGAATGAGACCTGAAATTTGAATACTTGCCAGACAAGAAATGTAGTCTGCTCCAATGATCAGTTGGAGGAAGCATACCTCAGCATCAGGTCATATAGCTGGAAGAAGCATATCTCAGCAGCAGGTCGTATGGAGAACTTGCCAGGGAAAAGGGCCACTCAGCATCTGCTGCCATCCAGAGATGCCTTTCTGCCACCTTCAGAGGGACATGGAGCAGATTTGAAACCCAGTGTGGATCAGCACACAGTGGTTATGTTCTTTCCTTGAGGTATATAGAAAGCAAATGGCTGATTGAGCAGAGGGTTACAACAGCTCAGAAGCAGCTGTGGATTTCAGAGATTCCCAGACAAAAGTATGATACAGAATCGTACAGTTACAGTTAACACTCACATCTATCTCATGTACTCATACAGTCCCCTTTCTTCCCACATATGGACACCTCCCAATCTTGCAATGTTTCATCTTACAACATTCTCTACATTTCTAGATAGATTTTCCTTGGACAACTGAGACAACTGAGGTTTCAGGAGGGAAGGCAGGGGGCGAGGGGAAATTGTTCAGTATCAAAGTATTGTTATTGTGTCTTCAGAAGTGCCTTGATCTACAAGAAATACATTGACCTGGCTGCAGAGATGGTTTAAAATGCTCCCTGCATGCCTGATTTATCATGGAGTACTTAACACCTTTCCAAAACTTGCCTCTGAGTTATTTCTCTCTGGAGAAGTAGAGTTGGAGCAAAAAATCCCAGGTCTCCTATAGGCACTGATTTTCTCCTTTTTCCTTTCTCTCTTTTTCTACTTCTTGATGATCTTAAAATAACGTAGATAATCCGAGGAAAACAGAATCATATCTTTTGCTGGAAGACAGCAAAAGAGTGGAGATTGACTCAATATGTTCTGTAACGACTCACAGTTGAGATTCATGGAAGCTGAAATCAGACAAATTCCGACTAAAAATAAAGCTATGCCTTTTTCTTTTTTCAACAGTGAAGATGATTAATCACTGCTACAACTTAAAGATATCTGCAATATTTTCCATCAGTAGCAACTTATAAATGAGTGCTCAATGGCTTTTAAAAGGAAATGCTCAAGTTCAATTACAAATTAATTCAGGGAAGACCTATGACCTCTTGTACATGGGATCAGATGGTCATCATGGTCTTTTTTAGGTTTACGATCTATTAATTAGATCTTTCTATTCCCTTCTCTGGGATCACCCTTTCAATTCCACTTCTCAGCATCTGAGGTAATTAATTCTTGAGTTCCTGTAGAGTTTGCTTTTTGAGCACCTAGACAGGAGGCAGATCTATTAAAAATGCCATTAACCCCTGCAAAGCTCATTTAGCTGCTACCATTTCTCATTGGCGGACCAATCCACCAGTAGGTATATGAAGTTTGACTCTTCATGAGCATAGTATGGTTGTTTTCAAGATGTGCTGTAAACAACCTGACATTGATATGAGTAAGACACTGTTCAGCCCACTATATTTGGATGTGGTTGCCCATACCTCACTTAAAGAAAGAACACTTGTGTAATTCTTGCTGGCTATCGCTAGTAATTACAAATTTATTCACCTTGGGGTTCTGCAAGAGACCAGCTAAGGTTTTTCTTTCAATTAATTTTTAATGGCTTGAGAATATTTACCTTCTGGATTTTTTTTTCTCAAGATGCAACATTTTAATTTCTAAATACCATCATCTAACATTCATTGCCACTCCACAAAAAGTGCATATTTGAGACACCTTTCCTATTTGGATACACTCAGGTACCCCGTTCTTCCCTGAGATAACAAAAGGATAGCACAGAAAAGCACAAGCAAGCTCTAAACTGATTTCAGGCTCTGTTAATATCCTAGGGCAGCAGCATGGGCTTCAGCACACACCATTTTTTCTGTACCATGACTATGAAGTAAGAACACACTCATCACCATTCAGCACACACTGAGTTAAGACTAAACTGATAATTCTACTTGTATTACTCAGTCCCTGAGTCAGGCCAATGATTTGGGGGTTTGGTTAAATAAGTTATTTAAAGAGGCAGCAGTAGCTGCTAACATTATTCTTATTTACATTTATATCCTTATTTATAGTTTTAACCTTAGTTACAGGGACAATTTTTATTAATAATATGTATTTTCTCATAACCTCAGAAATGCACCTTTTCACAGTATGGGAGATTTTATTTGTTACCTACTTACACCAGGTCATAAGGCCAGAAAGTAAGTTAAAATTTTCTCACTATGTGAAAAAAATTTAGACATTATATTTTATACAATATTAATATGCTACTGTTGGTTGTTTGGCATCAGAAGATGCTAAGTGCTACCAGCACAAAATCCCTGTAGGAGGGCAAGACTCATTTCACTTAACTCTGTATGTCTAAGGTTTGAACACCTATATCAAAGCCAGGCACCTTTGATTTCTTTGAAGTCAGTACATAGTGCTACAGTCAAGTTCATCTGCCTGATTTTAGATGTCTGCTGTGGAGTGAGATAAATCCCAACCTGAAGTGCCCATTTCTCCTCACTGTATATTAAAAAGCCTTTACAGCTGGTTTAGCTGTAGACCCTGCAGTGCAAATCTTTCCTGTCGGTCAGTCTGTGTGGCTGCTGTCTCCTGCAATCGCCATTTTAATAGGTTGAGAGGACATGTGCCAAAACATCATTATTGAATAGCATGAACAAAAAGATGTAGGCAGCAATTGTCAGTCACACAGCAGATGTTTAAGTGCTGCAAAAATACCCTGACTTTCTGAAGGTTGTAGTTGTAGATGGCCTTGAAAAAAAGATGAAGAAATTTTTTAATGCAGATGTGTATTTACACACACCAAAGTATGACAAGCACTGGCTTAAGACAAGCTGGGAACAGTGGCCAGATCTCCAGAAGAACTGGAGTTGTTATATTCAGAGATATGGATTGCATACTGAGTGTATTTATTGAAAATGTCCATTTTTAAACTTGGACAAAGTTAAGATTCAAAGAGACAGCGGATTCAAATAATTGATTTATCTGCTTATTACTGAGCTATCAATTGCTGTGAGAGTAAAGGATATAACAGATTTTAAAGACTTGTCTTTGAATTTTTATGACATATAAGTAACTTTGACAAGCTTCCTCAGAGTGCCTATTCCATCACTGAAACTGCTTCTTTTTCTCATAGGTAAAAAAACAAAGAATTTTTGGGCTTTTTTTTTTTTTTTTACTAGCTAATTTTCTTTTTGCTGTATTTCCTGAAGTTGTATCTACTTCTACACAACAATCTACCACGACAAACTCTTTTCCAAGCTTATAAAACTACCATTCTTCAAAGCTAATAGCAGCTGTTTTGTAGCTGTCGTACCGCATCATACGGAGAAGGTCACTCCCTGTAGCAAAGTTTGTAAGCTAAATTACAGAGTTTGACCTGGTGCCAAATTCTAACAGCAGAGATACCACATGATGGTGAACTGTGGTGTCCAGAGTCTAATGCATTTCTTATTAAAATCAACAGAAAGTTTATTTCAATGAGGGTTGGATTGAGTCCTAATTACATGTCTACAAACGCTTCCTGTATGCCAGTTCCGGAGTCAGAACTGCTGTTGATTAGATGTCCTTACAAAGTACTTTTCAGTCCTGTGGCCAGTGGAACAATTAATTTCTATTGTCTTCATTAAATTTAATTAAAACTAATTTTACTATCGAACAACAGATAATTCACTTTGATATTTAATTAAATAGCTGTCTCATTTCCAGTTCTACCAGCACAATTTTCCACATAGAATCATAGAATGTTAGGGGTTGGAAGGGACCTTTAGAGATCATCTAGTCCATCTTGTAAGAGTATAAAATTATTGGGACAATTTTTACACTAACAGCAAAATTGTGATCAAACTGTTTTGCAGATAAAGCAAGACTATACTAATCCTGATTACACTTCTCTTGATTCAAGAATGAGGTATGTTGCCTTTTTCTGTGTCATGTTCCTTCCCCTGTCAATGATAGTAAAGGTTCTTAAAAATCTTAAAAATATGAATCTGGATTCACTTACCAAAAGAAGCAGGAGTCTTCCCAGCAGTTTTAATATAAGATAGATTAAGTACTCAAAGAAATAAACACAGGAAATAATAAGAAAAATCAAAGGTTTTGATGAATCTCTGTTTGAAGTTACTGTGCAAAATGGCCACCTGACGACTGGACCTTGTATCAGGCTGAAACTTTCTCACAAATTCTTGTTTTAGGTGTATTTCATGTTCTCCTGCAAGCCTAGTCCCATGGATTGATGTGTGCATGCATATCTGTGTATATGTTTCCTTGGCATTTTTCTTACAGCTGTTTCTCTATGGTTGATCTTTTTTTGCTCAATGAAATATTGTTCTCTTTTTTTCAGTTTTGTTTCTCTGTATTTAATTTGTCTTCTGGGTTAGGGGCCGCTGCTGGCTGGGGATCTATCCTTCTTACAACTGAGACACAGCTATTTCTGTTCTTAGTCCCTGCTGTGCCAGAGGAATTACTTGTGTGTGGCTATTTGTTTCTGGGCATTGGATTAGACTACTAAAGGAGCAGTTTGGGAGGTAAAGAATGCTGGGAATGGCTTTGTGTCATCTCTGCTGAGCTCCAGAGCCTGGTTTTCTAAAGTCTTACTTGAACCTAACTCTCATATTTTCCAAAGCTAGCTGTGATGACATGGGACACCAGTATTTTAGGAATTGTAATTGCTCTGCCTAGTTCATAGTAAACTTTCAGACACTTCCTCTTACATGCTTTTCTTGTCTTTACACCAAGCAATGGGTGAAGATGTCGTTTAAAAAATCTCACTCAAATGGTGCTACACAAGCAACAGGATTATGAGCTTTTTTATATCAGGGCCTATGTTTATTCCAAGTATATGACAAAAGTCGCGTTCTGTGACGGTACAATATGTTCATATGGAAATGGATAGGTTTCCATGAAAAATAATGAAATGAAAGGTTATAAATTAAGAGTATTTGAAAAAGCAGTTGGAATGTCTTCAAAAGCAGCTGCTCAGGACTTTAAAATTCATTCATCACTCATACTGTCTGAAGGAAATAAGGAGATGTGAATTCAACTACCAGAAGGAACCACAAAGTGGGTTCAGCCAGAATAAAGCTTGTGAGGCTTGTCGTGAAGAATAAGATACACAATCAGTATTTATCCCTCTGGCATAATAATCAAAGGTCAGGTACCCACACGACCTGGGGGTCAATCTCACTGAAAAAAAAAGAGACACAAATAACACTTTAATGAAGCAAAGACCATGACATAGACTGCATTCAATAGAGAATTTTTGTTCTTTGGCATTCTTGGTGAAGGCAACTAGAGCATTGTTCCAAGTGTTTGATAAAACCAGCTGGTATGATCAAGTGTAAAATCTAATCCTTTCTACAGCCTCAAATCTTCCCTTGATTGTAATGAACAGTATGATCTACCAATCCTTGTCCTTCCTAGGGACAATGATCACACATCATTAATGTTATATCGATGCACTTCACAGTATATACATTTTGTTTCACAAACAAATGAACATTTAGCTGTTTTTCTGATGGCATTATCAACAGCGTTGCAAATATATCAAGTGAGCTGGAGTGAAGAATGACTGTAAGATAAGGCATGCATAGCATAAACTAAATTAAACAAAGAAGAAAATATTACATATGTTTCTAGGTAATGTTAGTCTTCTTAATCCTCAAATAGCCACTAAATTATACTTCCAGATTTAGTTATGATATTTACAAATGACTTAACTACATTTAAAGAGGTGAAACTGGCTACGAATGGGGCCAAGCTCATAGTTTAAGGTCACAGTGGTGCCAGCACAGAGAAAATGCTTATTACTGGTGTATTTTTGGTCATGGGGAAATCTCTCTCACTCTGAACAAATCCCAAAGAAGTATATTTTTATTATATCTTCCAAATATGGCACTAAGGCTTTATGTAAATAGACAAGACAGAGGATCTTTCTTTTTAAAATGCTAGGAAATAGAGGCACAGCTGAGATTTGTTGGAGAATATTTCCATTCAAATCATTTATATGAGCAACTCAAAAGCTAAAATATTATTTTAAAAAGGGAAGAAGAACGAGCAGAAAAGCATTGGATGAAAAACATGGCATCTTGCTGGAAGCTACATAAAATCATTTCTCTTTTCCTCCTCTAAACATAGCACCTCCAAGTATAAAAACAAAAGGGTTCAAAATAAGTTTACTAGTTTTGTTTCTTGCTAACTGAAAACAGAAGGTGCATTTTTGAAAGATTGTATCATTCCTGAGGTCAGTTGCACAGTTGCTCTCAGAAATGCTCTCTCATCTTTTGATATCGTCCTTATAATTTTTTTTTCTCTACAGTACCTTTCATCTAACATCTGTCTCCTTTTTCTTGGTACAGAACCACAGTGCAGACCTAGACCTTGGAAGAAGTCTAAAGAAACAGAATCCCAATAACTCAGATGTAGTACTGTGATTTACAGAAAATTAAACACAGTTAATTTTGGCAGGAGCTAAATAAAGGCTATGTCTGACCGTGAACTGAGCTGGGCAACACTCGTAATGACTTTGGAGAGCAACTTGAGTCCAGAGACCTCAGGTTAGTTTAACATAAGTTTTATTTTAGCAAGAATTTGGTGGGTAAAGGAAGAGAAATGAAGGCAGTAAGTGTTGCAATGTAGCACTCTGTTGGTATGAACTATGGTGATCTGAAGTCACTCAGTTTTAGAGGATCTCTCTTCACACACTTTGCCAAAGAGGTACTGGCCATCTCACTCCACAGGGAATTAAATTCTTATGTGTATAATCATAGAAAGATGCATCATCACATTGTGGTACCTGAAACCAGTCCCAAACTGATCCTTGTGCTTCAGTGGGAAATTGTCTAGATGTCAGCAAAGGCAGAAGGTCCTGAAGACTTTATTCTTATAAGTAATTTTACTTGCATTTGTTACTCTCAGAGGAGGAGGAGAAAGAAAAAAAAGTGCCTTCTGCTTCTCAGGGCCATTTGTAATAATTCTTCTCATCAGACACCTTAAAGATTGATAAATTTCATCCCAGCGAGGCAGCAGTAGAAAAACATGATAAACGTTGCAAACAAGTCCCATAGAGAACCCAGAAACCAGTCTCCTCCCCTAATTATCATTTAGGATTTCACCCTCCCGCCTCCTCCCATCCCTCTGGCACCCAGCTGTGCAAGCAAAGAGCAAAACTTAGCAAAAGTTCGCTTCCTGAGTGTTACTGTTCAGGATCATCCTCCAAAACTAACTTGGTAAGCTGAGCCTGCCTTGCCTAGTCTTGGAAACTTCACTCTGAATCATCTCCCTCCCCCTTTTCAAAGATTAAAAAAACTCTCTTCTCACATTTTTAAATATTTTTATTCCAAATTAGTGAGGTTTTAGAAAAAGTGTGTTGATATTTCTAACAAGTATGCTTGTGACTGTCCCACAGTCTCCCCTTCTGCATTCAGTAGGGTGAGTCCAAACAGAAAACCTAGCCATGCCAAGCACAACCCTTCACTACAGATACTGTTTGGAGGTGAAAATCTTACATTCATAGACTCAATCCTTCCAGAATGCATAAAAAATTCTGATAATTCTGGCAAATTGAAATTGCTCTAATTTAAAAATTATGCTACGTCACCATCTTTTGCGTGTTTCTGGTCTCCAGTAGAGACAGAACGTGACAGATTAATCATAGAGATCTGGGATTTTGGAAGCTTTGCCTGAAAGATTTTCACACCTCTGCATTCAGACTGAGTTAGCACTGACTGCTCAGAACTTGCTCAGATCTAATATCAGTAATATCTAGAGACGGGACAAGGGTAATGGAAAGAAGCTGGAACACAAGAAGTTCCATTTAAACATAAGGAAAAACCATTTCACTGTTGAGATGAGGGAGCCCTAGCACAGGCTGCCCAGGGAGGGTGAGGAGTCTCCTTCTCTGGAGATTTTCAAAACCCACCTGAATGTCTTCCTGTGTGACCTGATCTATGTTGACCTGCTTGAGCAGGGGGATTGGACTAGATAATCTCCAAAGGTTCCTTCTGACCCTTACCATTCTATGATTCTATGATCTAAAAGTTGGCATTTCTTGCCTCCCATCACTATGTTTGTTGCCAGAGTGAGGTCTGTGGTGCCCCAGCTGTCATGTCACAGAGTTTGTTTTTCTCTGAGAGCAGCAGATTTTATTCATCAGAGCAACAGATAAAGGTTTGTAGTTTTTATGAAAGCACTCTGCCCCAGATCTAATAAGCATTTCTTTATGCTCCACAGAAGATGCTGTCCTTGTTCTGCTAATTACAGCCTAATGAAATCATAAATGCAAGGAGGATAAGTTTACCTCGGTGTTTAGAGCTGACCTTAAGATTACCTTCAAGTCCAGATCTACCAACTAGCCATTAAACAGTTCTACATCATGCCTCCCAGATGCCTTCTCCAGACACAACAGGAGCTCAACAGAACATCCTGGCATGCAGAAGAGCTCTCTCCATCCTCTTCCAGCTACCCCTTTATGCATTGCATCTGAGTCTGGAGGGTCATCTGCCCCACAGTGATAACCAGATCCCCTGTTCTTTACTTTGAAGTCTTTCTTTCTCATCTCTACCATGCACGAGCACAAAAAGGACAGGCACCGTGTATGTAACAATTTTTAGAACAGGCCTGGAGAGCACCAGTTTTACAGCTGTTTTGAAGAAACAAGAAGCCTGTTTCATAGGTTATACAGCACAGTAGAGAGAGGGAAGGGTAGCTTGCAGTACATGCTGCTCAAGGACACAGAACTAGTGCTTAAATCTCAAATTCTTCTGAAAAATTAGCAAGATAAAGAGTTGTAATAGAGAGTTCCCCCAAACTACAGTTTTAAAAATAAGATTAAGAGGTCTGGGCTTCTCCTTAGGTAACAGCATTTACATATGTATTGAAAAAGTGAGTCATGCAACAAACTATGCCAACCAAATGCTGAGGTGTTTCTGGAACTGCAGCACTTCTATGAAGAAATCTGGAGCCTCAAAGCCGGCCAGAGAAAACCAAGAAGGCCAGTCTGTGTGCACTTCATTTTTTGGTGGCTCTGTTGAGGAGGAAATTTCTCTACATATGACCCTTTGGCTCCCAAACAGTAATGCTTTGCTTAGCTCATTGAATTTCAGAGTGAAGAAGTGAGTCAAATTGCCTGAGGTCTTTCTCAAAGGCATTGCATGACCTTGGGCAATTCCCTTCAAAACTGTTTGAAGATGTGCTACTAAACAGCAATGTCCACATTTAGTAAAGTAAATAGGACATTTTTATGACAGCAGCTGGCAAGCATGCTCACCTTCCAACAAAAATCTGAAGACCTTTTTAATGAAGTGTGCTGGAGCCACAAGCCCAAGTATGCTTCCACATAAAAAAAGAAAATACACCTCGTTGGATGCCAATATAACCTTTCAACTGCCCAGATTCAGAATCATGAGTTTTCTGTTTCTGCTACTTCTGTTTTACTCTGTAAAACGAAGAGATCTAATTCACCCATTAGACACAACATTTTGAGGTTAATCTGACTGTTTGGAACTCTTAGAACTTACTTCTGAAGTCCCAACAGGGCTTACAGCTCTCTAATAATTGCAACTGTTAAGATACATATTTTGCTTATGAATTTCAGTGTACAGTGATTCCACAAACATTATTCACAAGACATAAGCAGTCACAGTCAGGAAGGAGAAATGGAAATTTTAGAAAGAGGCTTTTAGGGTGAGAGAAGGCTCAGGAAGGGGAATTCGTATCAGTGAAAAACAGAATTGTGCAGGACCTACACATGGAAAATTACCCCATGGAGACCTTAACAATTTCAACTCAGTTACACAAAGCTCAACATAGTTATCACACAGGGAGAAACGACTGACCATAATTCATGTGATCCTCATACTGTTTTCAAGCCTGTATTTTCTATCATTACTCTAATTAGAAAGCTCACCAGTACATAGGCAGTAGTTCAGCTGCATAGTTCCCAAGCTACTAGTTCCTGAACTGCTCAGTTTCTTAAGCAAAGTTACAACATTCTAGAGATTGAGACATACTTCAATGCCCACATTCCCGCAACTATCACTTTTTAAACTAAGCCAACATAAACTGAAATGAAATAATAGACTGACAGAGAAAAAATAAGAGAAGCAAATGTGTTCCGAGGAAGCTCACATAGTCACATAATCATTTCAGCTGGAAGAGAACTTTAAGCTCATGGAGTGCAGCCTTTGTCCCAGCCCTATCAACCACTAGACCATTTTCCTAAGTGCAACATCCACCCTTCTCTTAAATACCTCCAGGGTTGGTGACTCCACCAACTCCTTGGGCAGTCTGTTCCAGTGCCTGACAACCCTTGCAGGAGAGAAATTCCTCCTCAGATCCAGCCTGAACCTCCCCTGGTGCAATGTCATGGACAGTTGCACTGCAGAGAGTTTTGCTCAGAGTAATACACTTACTGCACTAAAAACTCCTAATTTCTGTTAATCCACACTAGAAAAAAAACCCTCTTCTCACATTTTGTTATGTGTCTTATTGGAATTGGGAGATTGTCTTACTTTGCTAGTAATACCAGAAATCTAGATTAGCGGTTTGCTCTGTTGTTTCTGTCCACAAAGAGGTCAGGTCTCCATCTTTTAATAGCTTTTTGTCTCAACAAACTCCAATTACACACAGTGACAAAGGAACACGAAAACTAGCAGGAAGAGATCCATGTGTTCATCTACCTTGCAATTTCTCAGTCATCTACTTCAAAATTAAGCTGCAGGTATGTATATATTATCTCTAGCAGTTGTAGTACATTCATGTTAAACTAAGACTCCTTAATTTCCCTTTATCTGTATGCCTTTTATCTGAGTATTCTGAACTACACTGTCAACAAAATAGTTCTTTCCCAATGAGAAAATTATTAATTTTCATGTGACTGAAACTAATGAATATTTCCACATACAATTTTTAGACTTTGGTTCTTTCTCCTTGATGTAACCTTAAGTCTGAATTTCCATGGTTTATATTATTCAGTTTGGATGTAACATTCTCTAAAATTAGTACTTCATACATGTTCTCAAAATTAATCCTGTTTTAGAAAAGCTTTTTGTCCTAGAATGTCTGCAAATAAATCACTGTATTCTTAGATAATGGAAATTGTCAGTGATTAAATTCAATTTGATAGGGTATGAGTGAAATTTCTCTGACTAGTTATCAACAGTATCTTAATTTTAGGTTTGGCTTTATCATTATATCTGTCTCCTACTCTTACAGCTGCCTGTACTTTCCTTCAGCAGTTCTCCATATTTCATTTTGCAGATTGTTTTCTGCTGGCCTATGAATATATGGGTATTTGGCAGGGATTTTATAACCTATAATCAGAACTGAAAATTATAGTGATCCCATTTGTGTTATTATAGTTTAAGAATGTGTCAGATTTTCCATTTTAAACTTTTTACTGTAAAGAAGCTACAACTTTTCTTTACTGCCAAATAATTCTGCAAAATTTCCAATAAGAATGATGTTATTTATTAATTTGACATATTTATCAGGACTTTGACAGTGAGTTTGAGGATATAGTTTCTCTAAAAATTCAAAGAAAATAATATTCTCGCTTCTATAGTCAGTGATCACCTTGTAGCAGAATAAAAAAATTAGATGAGTGTCTTTTTAAGGACCTATAGTAGTGGATAAAGGGATTACTCAAGAACAATTTGAATTACTTCCTTTCACTGGAAACATAATAAGCTCCTTGAAGATAGTGCCAAGATTTTTCTGCCAGAGGAACAAGAGAATGGATAAGGGAATCAGCTCTCTACTCTGATCATATAACTTTATTTATTTTTAAACATATTATCAAGCAAAATAAAACAAATCTGCACACACCCCACGGCATCTTCTAGTTAACAGCACTGTAGGTGTGAAAATTAGAAAGTGCTGTGCAAGAACTTGTGGCAGGAAAAGAAACCTGAAATGAAAACAAGGTGAGACAGTCCAAGAGACACTCACCAGCAGCTTCCCTGACCTTGCCCACTGATCTGACTAAAAGCTAGGATCCTCTTGCCGATTAAAACACCTCCAAATGTTACATGCAACACATCCTGCATTTTCTCTTCTCAATTTGAGGAAAAAGATGTAAAAAGGTAGTAAAATTTGGGCCTCCAGCTTCTTCAGCCTATTGGTGAAAAGACAGTGCACACAAATCCATCCTAGAAAACAGCAGACTGGGTAGCTGTTAGTAGCTCTCACATCATCATTCCAATTTTAGCTATTTCCAACCTTCTGACCTTTGTTCTGACCAGCATAGCATAATCTAATTTCCTTTAAGTTTCAGCTGGCTGTTCTATCATTATGTCCCAGGGGACCCTGAGCAAACATTGTAACTCAGATTTTCAGGCAAAATGGGAAATTACAACATCTTTAGGGTGCTATGAGACATATCAGCTGGCTCTGGTTTGGTGAGCTCACCCCTGGACACTTTAGCCATGACAAAAATCTAGGCTTTGAGGATATCAGAGGTGGATCTCAAACACAGAGAGACAACCAGATGCCAAAAAAAAAGCTTTACCACATCTTCACTATCTCCATTTACAAGAGCTGAATTGTGACAGTTTTATTGCAAGACCTCTATGTTATGCAAATTCATTGTGCTGTAAGAAGAAAGAGAACTGTTGAAAAAGTACCACAGGAATAAACAGAGACTTCTAGCTTCATTCTGGTGATGCAGATATCTTGGGTATGTGAATAAATCAGAAATCTTGTGAGAATAATCCTGGTTCTGAGGCTTTCTGTGCTTTCATTTCCACTAATGTATGAAAATATTACAGAAAGGGACTTTGTCTCCTGATATTTAAACACATCTAGTTTTGGTCCTGCTTAGTGAGAAAGTTTTCTTGCTGAGCTAGGGTTTTTTACCAGATAGTTTGCATAAAAAGCTGAGGATTTTAAGAACTCAGCTCCTGACATACTTAGCTCATATACTTTACATAACTTTTTTAAAGCAAATAAGAATTATGAAGACTATGAGATATCACATGCCAGTTTTTCCACTACAAAATACATCTTGTCAGTATTTCCATTCACTCTCATTGACCACAACCAAAGGCAATGAGCCTAAACACTGGAAGCATAGTCTCGACTTCAGTGGATTTCCTCCAAACCTCAATATGGCACGTCTGACGTGATTACACATGGAACATCTATTGCCTCTGAACTAAAACCTACAGTGAGAGGTTTTTAAGAATGCAGACAGTGGAGTTGCCAGTACTGTGAAAGAGAGTTGGAAGCAAGGAATGAGAAAACTTTATAACCTCTCTCCTGTCTGTTCCCAGGTGATTCCCTGGCTGTTATGTTAGATCCTCAGCATCAAAGGTGAATGGCAGAGATTAGAAGCAACTTTAGGCATTTGTATCAGAAACTGCACAAGACAAAAATCCCTATGCTAAAGGACATTGCCCTGCATTTATTTCACACCTGCAATCCCTTTGATGTCACTGGCTGAGTTCATATTGCATAAAATTCATATACACATTCAAAAGCCAGCTCTAGACCTTCTCCAACAAGTAAACCATGCTTCAGACAGGGAAGAGGACTCAGTGAGTGTTTAGTACAACACGTTTTGTCAAAAGCTGTCTGGCCAAGAAAGCCATGGAGGAGCTTGCCTAGGGTGTCTAAAGAGCTGTTTTTAAGAAATTGTCTCTATCCTACAATGTCATCAGCAACTTGCTGGTTTCTCAATGTGTTGCATCCATTGAGCAATCTAAAAGCCCTGAACAAAGTGCACAGACCCCCAGTCAGCAACACTTTCCCTCCCCAGGCAAAGAGTTCGCACCTAAATAAAATGTTGTAGTCACAGGCGTCCTTTTCTGCCTGCAAACTTTACATTGGGAACCCTCGTGAACATGACTCAAGCTAAACAGAGAGAGTTCATAAGCTTTTAGGGGTAACATATTCCATACTTTCCCTGCAGTTTATTGGCAAATTAATTCTAATGCAGTCAAATTACATCATGAAGTGTAATATAGAAATATTTCATGAAGGTTACCTTCATAGAGTGTGAAAACCTGACAAACGGCAATTCAGAGGGAACTGCTTGGCCCATCTCCTATTTACTTGGAAACATTATTGCCTTAAAAAAAACACAAACCCTTAAATGTATGACTTGTTTTTATGGCTCAAAACCCCTTAATTTGAAGATTTTTATGACTCTCTTACAATACACATCGATTTAAAAAAATGTTTTAAACTAAACCAGATCATTTACTGCCAACTGCGCTTTGGGCATATCATTGATTAATCCAAGTGTGATAAAACAACCTTGTTTTTTTTCATACTTTAAGAGAATAATAAAACCTGCATATTTGGAAATACTGAAGCAATATCTTGGCCCAGAGCTATTTAGGTATGAATTATTCACATCTAGTTTATTTTTTTTATTATTTTAAATTCATGAATCCCCAGAATGGTTTTGGAAAGTGTATCAGTGAAACCATGTTTCTAATTATTAAAGGAGAAGGGTGGATCAGAATGCATCGTGTATGTAAAGGGGTCATTTTTTATCTGTCTTCCTTGCAAGCCACTGTGAATCTCCTTGGAGATTAGTTAATTCAGTATTCACACTATATTTTAACTGTTGGCCCATTGAGAGAGAATACAGATAAGAGTTACTTTGTCCAAGTAACTTTTGCAAATGAACATATTATTACATCCTGTTACACTAGAACTGGCAAAACATACCCATTTAGAGGTTTCACTGGCAACTGGGAGCTCATTGCCCAAAGCTAGTCTGGAAGAATCCGAGGAAATCACAGAAATAGAAATAACAGGTTTGCATCTTCATTCGAGAAGGCACGTGTAACAGTGATAGGCTGTTTATCTAGATATTACACTGTTACAAATGGGATGTTTTCCTTAACTTCTGCAAAATGTCATAGACAGAAATACCTTTTGTAAGTGAAAAAACCAAAACATTAATCCTACTTTTGCAATCCTTCCATCTTGTGTAACCTAACAATGCTTTCTGCGTACACCAGGATCCGAACTGAGACACAGGAAAAAATGAGACTGAGATAATATTTTTTCTTATTCCATCACTGAATTTCAGTAGTACATCAACAATTCACTTCGTTGCATCTCCAGCCTTTCTCTTCAGTCTAGGAAACATTTTTTCTATGCATTTGTACAGTATTCAGTGTAACCCTGTGCTTGCTAAATACTGGGTTGTTTTTTTCTTGTACGATTAGAGAAAACCATATGGGTTGGAAGGCACCTTGGACAACATCTATCCCAAAAAAGCAATTCAGAGCAGGTCCAGTTAGATCAGCCTACACAAGGATTTGTGATGTTTTGTATATCTCCAACATGTACTTTCCAAAACCTTTCTCACTGTTCAGGCAAGGGAGCACTGGAAGGGGCTGCCCAGGTGGGTTGTTGAGCCTTTTTCTCTGGGAACATTCAAAACTCATCTGGATGAGTTCCTATGTGACCTACTCTAGGTGGTCCTGCTCTGGCAGGGGGATTGGACTAGATGATCTTTCGAGGTCCTGTCCAAACCTTCTGTAAACCTCTCCAGATCCATCCTCCTGAACGATCAACCTCATGGTGAAAACCTTTTTTCCATTAATCAGAATATCTTCTGTTTCCACGTGTCCTCATTGCCACAGTAATCTTGATTAATCCTTTCTATAGTCTTGAGTAGGTTTCTGGACATAGCAGTAAGATTTCACTTTGCCTTCTTTGTTCCTTCTCATATTTCACATCCTCCAGCCCCTTGACCATCCTTGGGACTCCCCACTCACTCTAGTATATCTATGACTTTCTCATACTGGAGATCTCAAAACTGCACAAAACTCCAGATGCTACTTCATATGTAAGATGATGTTCTCAAAAATCTCCTGATGTTTTACTTGTAGGTTTTCCTCTCTTTTAAAGATATTTGTAATCTCTAGGTTGGAACTGAGTACAGTTACCACAATTGTATACCAAGAATAATGCTGTATGTATGTGGCTACCACACCTATAAATAAAATCCAAGGAATACACCAAGTTCTCATCAATGAAACAGAGGAAACAGAATAATTAAGTTACTAGAAGAAGGGAAAAGCAGCAAGTCGCAGGCAATGGCTTAAGCTGCTGATTGTCTCTGTCAGGTGGCAGAGAGAGAGCCATAGCAGAAAAAAATGGTGCTGCAGGATGGAAACTCAAAATTAAGAAGAGTTAAACAGCTGCACAAACAATGAAATTTTTCTATGCCACTAACCACAAAGTGCCACCATATATAGTCCAGTCTTACAAATGTTAACATTTCAGATAGGAAAAATGTATCATTGTATGGCATTAGCAGGCTGTGGTGGACCCTCAAATGGAACCATGCTGAGATTTGCAACACTCACAGTTCTTCCTAGGACCGACACATTTACCTAAATGTTCATTACTGAACATATCTAGATATTTTTAAGTCTGAAAAATATCAAGTGACTCAACATAGCCACAAGATCTCCTAAGAAGCCAATCCCTTAGCTTCAGGGCCACACGCAGGCATACTCTACAGATGTATCTGCCATGATGCATTTAGCACACAATTAGGCTGGAGGAATCATGGAATTTCTCAATTTCACTCCATAGCCAGGTGGGTCAGAGGACATATCTAAGATGGTGGAAGCTCATTTTTAGGTAAGTTCAGCTCTTTTCACTGCATGGCTCTCTTTGTAGACTAAGACAATTCTGTACACAGCTACAAGCAAATGTCTGGAAGTCTGTGACATTTCCTTTATGAAAGATGGGTGATACAGGAGTGTCAGTCATCCACAAAATGTGTCCTCAAGGTCCTTCAGGCTTTAATGTGGCTTATGTTCCCTGTGAATCTAGTGTTGGATGTTAATCTTTATATAGGCACTACTATCTTCCATGTAGAACTGCATGTTTTGAAAAATTCCCACTTCCTGATTCAATTCAGCAAAATTGATTAACCTCAAATTCTACATGGTTGTAGTTCCAACAGCATGCTGCAGCTTCTCTGCACAGTTAGAGGTAAACCAAGCCATGTGTTTGAATATTTGCACCAAAGGAGTCAAACAACAGAAGTATTCTCACCTCATCAATATTTTCTTACTTTTATTTGTCTCATGAAACATTAAAATGCTGCAATCTGAAAGTAAAAAGTGTTTTAAGCTGCTGGACACATTGAAAATCAATGCCATTGAGTAGCAGTCTTGTGAATCTGTTAGGGAGAAATTAGGTGTTAATAGCAGCTTATTATACTTAATAACGTTTGCATAGCCAATTTATACTTTATAAAGTGTGGTATTGTTCTGGAGTGTGGCCCTGCTGGGGACTTTATGAAGTATGCAGGAGGCAATACAGACTTTATGAAGTCCATATTGAGGAAAAGTGTCAAATTAAGTAAGAAAGACACACCAAGCCCTGATATATAACTTGGAAACTCATGCTCATCTGGTCCCTGAAAGATCCCCTTTCATTGATGTCGCAGGATTACACATAAAACACAAATCTTGAGCACATTTTACTACTTTGTGAAATTATTTTAATATACTAGTGTTCAGAATATAAAGTAAATTCTAGGAAAAAAAACTGTGAAACTAGAAAACTACTATGAAATTCATCAGCATAGTCATGCATGGTCACTTGTCCAGATCTTTCCATACTGAGCTCCAAAATATAAGGGAGACAAGTATCTAGTAAAAAAAAAAAAAAAATAAAGAAAATGACAAGGCAGATACCAACCACAAAAGAACAGAAATATCCAAAACTCTTGGACAGTGTACCTGTCTTCAGTTCCTGGAGAATGGATGAAGGCAGCTCCACAGCATTCCAAAACAAGACACCTAGGCGCTGTGGGATTCAAGGTGCAACGCCTCTCTCAGACTTTGTTCTTTTCTCTTGGGTTACCTTGTTGGTTGTCGTTTGTTGCTTAGATCACCCTAGACACCCAAATCTCCACAAATTCCCACGGGAAAGGAAACTGAAGTATCCAAACATGCCTTCTGCCATCAACATGCAAGAAGGCTGGGTCCCTGAGTGCACTCTCAGGCTTAAATGGTAGATAAATACGTACATTCCTGTTGCCTTTGACCCCTTTTGGTCAGTAGGGTCTGACCATTATATCTTTACTTTCAGTGAGGGCACACACTGATTCTGAATGGTTCTGCTCTGTTTCATATTGGGCAAAATTCCCTTTATCCAGGAGGAACTTCCACTAAATGAAGGGCTGCAGAGGTTCGATCTTATAAAAATCACATTAATAAGGCAGGTTATTGGCTCTACCTCCTCACACCCCTGTGACCCACTGTGCTAAGCAAAGTTTCAGTTTGTGACTTTCCTTCAAAACATTGTAATTGTTTTTGTATCTCGTTATAAATACCATCTCCATTGAGTTTGATTTACATTGTCAATGAAGAATGAAGCTTCCTTTTGTTCTCATTTCTCAACCTGTGGATTGCCTGTGAAATATAGAAAGCAGATGGTTTATTAAAACTAGACACAAATAATAACAATTCTAAATATTGTATGGAATTTTTCCCTACTTATGAAGCTGTCAAGTAGATTACCTCAACTCACTTTTCAGATGATGTGACCATTTAGATTCATATTTTGATTATTTTTTCTACAAAACCTCTTTGTTTACAAATTGGTCATTTCAGAATTGTAATTTTAGTCATCTCACATGTAAAATTTTAGCAGGTTTTGGGTTACTACATTGTGGAGACTGGAAATGATCTCTTCCTTTTTAATGAAAAATTACTAAAGTATTTCCATACAAGGCAGACAACACAATATTTCCAGCTACCAAATCTATGAGCTAAGTTGGTTTTATCTTGTTTAAATCAGTATGAAATTGATTAAACGACCTGGCACATTTTGTCATTCATCTTGAGAGAGAAAAACCCAGTGCAATGTTTCAACAGCTGCTTCATTGCTTGTCCATTACTTAACAACTAAAATACAGTAGTTTGAGTATGACTAGGCAATGTACAGATATTGTTTTAGAGCATCATTATGAGTCTGGTAAATAGGTTTAGACTAAGGATATGAAAACAAACTCTCTGTAATTTTCTGTAGCAGTGTTTAAAAGGCTTGTGATTGGCAGCATAACTGATTGTATTGACCAAAAGAGCTGTGGACATCTGGCTTTCTAGCCCTACAGATGAAAGACCATATGTTCTAAAACAAAAAAAACACAGCAAGAGAGGGAAAAAAATAGTTGTAGGCTGAATACATGAGCAAGGGTCGGCATTGCTCCAACAAGAGGTGAATGATGTAGGAATGTAGGGCAGTGCAGAAATATTGTTGACTTGTTGACCAACACATAGTTGAATTGACATCTGAATATCTCTAAAAACCTCAGGGACCTCTCTGCTTCATCTTTCTCGATGATGAAAAGAAATGCCTGTAGCTTACCAAAAGTGTATTCGGTCAGTATCTCCAGCTGTTTCACCAAGCTTCAACTGAGTATCACAGAAACACAGGATCTTAAGGGTTGGAAGGGACCTTGAAAGATCATCCAGTGCAACCTTCCTGCCAGAGCAGGACCACCTAGAGTAGGTCACACAGGAACTAGTCCAGATCAAATTAAAGCACGTTACAATTTTCAACATCAATTCCAGTTTTCCCATGCTTGCAGCTCTGGAAAGAATGCATCCATTCAGATTCATTGCAAGGGAGTTATGAAGGAATCAAAGCCCATTTGTAATTTACTGTTTGATGTAATTTTTTTTTTTTTCAAATGCTAACATCAAAGTTGGGCTTAAACTCATTTGCTTGTGCTGTTCCCTATTTGAGTTCATAAAGAGAGGTAACAATTTTATAAGCCCATCTTACTGTGTGGGCTGTTAAAACAGCAATATCTCTACTGGTTTAGGGAAAGAAAGAAAGAAAAAAGATATTTCTAAATGTAAAATAGGAAATAAAGATGTTGCTCTAGATAACACCAAGTGCTACCTGGTGGCATACCTTTCATTTTTGTCAGTGATGAATGGGAAAGAACATAAATTGAAAATAGTATCTGAAAATTATCCTCAAGAAATGATGAGTACAGATTAGAGATCTTTACTGTTCTTGAAGTCAGTACAATATATTTCAGAGAGTAAGTAAAATTCACACCAAGTTGGCTGGCATTTTGAAAGGTGCTAACTCAGCATATTGCTGAAAGTTTCTGCTGAATTGAGCACTTTTTGTTCTTTGAAACAAACATCTGTGATTCAGTGTGATAGATTTTAATATAGTTAGACAATAGAACAAGATGTGTTTTAGAGAAAAAACATCAATAGGAAGGAATGGCTCTTGCAAGCTCCATAATAGGTACTTTTAAATTATATTCAATAACAGATTTTTCTCCAGCTTACTCTTATCAGCTGAGAATAATCTTTTGTTTTATTAAGTAAAGACAGAGCAGATCAAAGCATATTTTTTCCCCAAAACATAGTCTCAACTATTTTAAATTAGAATTTCTACATAGTATACTAAACTACAGCCCTTGTGTCTGTCAGGGGTTTGGGGTAACTTAATGCACTGAATTAAAAGGCACAGCATGTAGTAGAGCCAAGCAAACTAGAAATCATAGAATCGTTCACTTCTATTGTTAGTTTTCACCGTCTCACTAGGTAAAGTTATTCAAAGTAGTTCTAAACAAAAGCAAGGGGGGGGGGAAAAAGTAAGTCCATTCCATCACCAGGAAACGGATGTTATTGCTGTCTCCCAAGATAATTAGCAAATATGACCCCCAAGCCTGAACCAGCTTCATCCTATCTTAGGCTTTTAAGATTGTCCTAATCAATTTAATCCCAAACACCAATCAGTGTAGCCTTTTACAGTTCTTTACACAGATTTTATAAAAGATTTTCTGCAATATGGACAGACATACAGACAACAGCTTTGATTTCAAGGAGCACAGGCTGTAAGCAGAGCATACAGTCATTGCTCCTAGCAATCCCAGACCTAGAATCCTCAAGGAAGTGAGAAAGTTCTCCAGATACTTGCAAAAGACCATTGCATAACACTTGATTTAACCTTCAATAATCATTTTGTCATTGCATTCAGATGATAAAGTGGATACAGATGTTCATTAGCAACAAAAACATATGCAAACAAGGAAGCGATCCAAGAAGCTGATAGCAACTGAACAATCCAATGCTGACCATCACATTGCACAGTCACAAACTTCTATCTTCAGACCAAAAAAGAAATCTGACCCCTCCACCATCTATAAGAATCCAAATTATTTTTTCTCTCTCTACCCACACTTCAAGAGTAATGCAGTTTCATACAGGGTATATTTAAGCCTCAGTGGCCTAAGCATCGAGAAGAGTTTGCAACCTTCCAGCCAATCTGGATAAATCTTTCCATACAAACAGTCTGCTCCACTGGCTGAGAGGCAGTGGCTGTGCTGATCTTATTTCTGGTGGCAACAATAGCTAATATGAAAAATTCCTCCTGAGGGCTTTTCCAGAGGTATTTTCTCTCCCAGCTTCCCAGTGAAGGAGGAAAACACAAAGAAGATCATCTGCAGGGATCAACAGATTCTGTTCGTCACGTCAAACATCGCGGACTCTATCCTCATCCTCTGGAGGGATTCGTTCACACAGAGAAGATTAGCCAAAAGGATTAGCATGCAGCCAGATTATCCACACACACAGCTCACTCAACTAATAAACCACCACCTTTACTCATTTTCTGCCTTTTAACCTCTCAGTTGCCAGAATTCTAATACTCATTCCCATACTTTAAGATATGTTGATGATAATATTTGTGGCTGGTCTGGCACGCCTGAGGCCTGGCTCGCCAGCCACAAGATGTCAGTGTTGCTGAATGTTATTATTCCTACCTGCAGAGCATCATCTTTGGAAGTTGTTGAGGGTGACTGTGAACCCTGGGCGTTATTCAATAAGTCTAACAATAATAAAAAAAAAAAAACAACATAGAAGAAACCACACAACCAAGGACAGCAGAAATCTGCAAGGTAAAGTTCAAGTTGGCATTAGCTATAAGAAGTAAATCTTAAACTATATGGTTATTGCTGCCACTTTCTCCTAAAGTGCAAATCCTTGTGTCTTCACGAGTTCCAACTCATGCAACACTTGAGCTTAGTAGACAGTTCTTGCACAGCAACATCACTCGGAAAGGAGCAACCAGAGATGATAGCAAAGATGTTTTATCATGAAGAAACTAGTCCATCCCACTAGAAATGAGGCTGTTCAGGAATTTTGTCTCTACCAACTCTCACTAGGACATCTGAAATCAAAGAACATGCTAATAGCTCTCTTCCCATTTCACTCTTGCTATGTACTTCCACACTCTTCTGTCTATATACCATCATCATGGAGATCTTTCCATTCCCAGACTTGTTTCCTCTCTGTATCGCTTCCTCAATTGTATGAGCACACATTTATGAAAGGCCGAACTACAAATCAGTTTACTGGACTATCTGGTTTTAAAACACCCTTTCCTCTTCCCAGCCCTTCATAGAAGGCCAAGGTCAGGCAAAAGAGAAACTTTTGAACCTATATTGTTGTGGACATGATGTATTGTGAAACTGCACCTCGGATTTCCTCTGCAGACCGAACAACCCATATGTCGATTATTTTTCTGCTTCCTTCTTGGTTGCAGGAGATTTGCTTCATCAAACACTGACTTGATTTCCATGTCTAAGTATAGCAGAGCACGGGTACAATTAGTATGAGAATTCCTGTTTACATTATTTGCTACCATTCATGTCCTCTGAACTTGTTTACTTTTGAAATCACAGGAAGCATGACTTTGGTGGGAGTGAAGGCAGGACTGTTCTCCATGAAAAAAATTAGATGAATAGAGACAGATGAATTTATACACACTTGCAGCTATAAAAATACACAATGGAAATCCAGTTATTTGAGCTGGGCAGTTACATAGAGAGTTTGATACATTTAATCAGTCTAGACTTTCTTTTGTAAAATATGAATGTATCTCCCAATAACAAAGACAAATACTTTAATAATGGGGGGCATATTTAGAGTGAAAAGAAGATTTTACTTAATTCTTACAACCTTTCCCCAGCTGCCATCCTTGCCCTTCTTTTTCTCCCCAAATAGTGCCATGGGCAAAGCAACAACAAAAAAAAACCCTCAGGGAAAATCTTTCCTGTTTCCAAATCTTCCCTCCACTTGTGCTGAACATCTCAACTAGAAAAACACATTCCCAGCTTCATAAAAATCATCCTTCCTAAAGACAGCTCCTCCCTGTTCCATTAAACAGTGTGGTTGTAATGACTGTAAATCCCTGTATTTGTCTCTGTCCAGCCTTTGCATTGTGTCGAAGTCACCGCCTTCTCTGCTGGAGTCAGGGATTCTGTTTGCTTGACACGTTCCTGCCTGCCCCTGCTAGTGACAGGAGGCACAAATGTGCCAACATTCACAGGTCTGAAGCTGCTGGCGTGCCCAGGTGTTGTGCAGAGACACGGACTGGCTCCTCACTGCGTGCACAGCGACCGTTTGTCTGTGCTTTCCGGCTGCCTGGAAATCTGGGAGATTAATGCCCAAAGTGGTAAAGCTGGCAGGAGCACAGTGGAGAGATTCTCAGAACAGCCTGACAGTTTCTGTTAAACTAGTTTGCCTCATGAAAAAAATTCTATTTTCTGGGGTCACCTCAGGATGAAGATGACCAGGATTGCTTTTTTCTCTCAAAGTCCCACTCAGTTAAGGACATTTTCATGCAAATTCTATAATTTCCAAGCTATTTACTAAAACACTGAGACCTCAAGCTACAAACCCTTGGGGAGAGGGACGTTAGTTTTTAATATAATTCCTGGAAAAGTTGAAAAGGTGACTGAAGCCGGGTTATTTGATCCAGCTCTTACGTATGTAGCGGCCTAACTTAGCTAAACAAAGTATTGTGCTTCAAATAACTACAGCAGTCTAAGAGGTAAAGGTTAGGACTGCACAGGAAAGGATTTCATCAGCCCTAAATTAATAAGGACGGGGATGGAAAGACAAGACTTAGAAACTAGAGAGTGGAGGAATATCTAATTTCAGGCACTCTAGTGTAAAGATGAAACAGTCCTATTAATGTACACTCTGCCATAAGCCAGTTCTGGCATCAGAGCCCTGCCCTAAGAGTATGCCTTTTTCACCTGTTTTTGTTTTTCCTTACCTATAACAAACCAAGGATTTTGGTGGTGGGAGGCAGAGCAAAGCATAATCCTAGGGCACTCTTATTTTTCTTTTTTGAGTGGGAAGTTACAGAAAGAAAAATACAGCTCTTCTTTTAAATTATAAAAGGGCAAACTTCAGTTGGGTTGCTTAATTCAGTTTCACATACAATAACCTTTCAAATGGGGCTTGAAAGTCAAGTCAAATTTCAATATAAATGATGTTGCCAGGTGAACATTAATGTATGAGACACTGCCCTTTATGTTTCACTAGCATCCCTTCGGATGCCTTGAACGGTAATTTTAATAGAATCATAAAAATCTTCAATTTCCTCTGTAGATTTAACCAATGCCAAGAGCAGTAAAACAGCTATGCTTTTGTCTTATTTGTAAGGTTTGTGATTATTTTAACATCTTAGTTTTTGCAGACCTTGTGTGCTTAGATCCTAAGAAATACTTTCCTATTAAGAGCTGCTCAAACTATCTCATCCTGACTTGCTTCCTCTAACAAGGATGGTAGAATTGGAAGCCATAAGTGAAAAAAAATAAAGGAGGTATTGGAAATACTCTGATGCCAATATGCTTCCTGATTTGACTTCAGTGCATATTCAGTGCTGTTAATTAAACAAGGGCACCAGAAAGTTATTTAAATATGTATCAGATGCTGACACATCATCAGGTTTCAATGTGAGAAATTTGAGCCGGCAAAGTAATTTCTTGAGAAACGTTCAAATGACAGAAAACAGTGAGGAGAGCAAAGATTCAGCTTAAACTACAGCCTTTCAACACATGACTGTTGCTGCAAGAGGGAAAATCTGTCACCACAAGAGCCACAGGAGACAAAAGGGTACAGAAAAGCTGCAAGAGAAGAGTCACCCTGCATCCATAGAGACCAGCATTGCTGGCCTCAGCAGCCCATTGCCAATGCAGTCGCCTTGCTCTGGTACAAACGTTTTTGCAAAGAAATGGAAAAGCAATCCCTCCAAGCTGAGAGCCAGGGATGCATCCATTTCTGTACTGGATAAACTAGTGTTGGATGGGTTGTGAAAAGTCCAACTCATCCTTTTCTACAATAGGACAAACTTGTCCGTGAGCAAAAGTTTTGTCCCCCCAGCCAAATGCAACCCTTGCCCAATGGGAATGGGTGTCCAGGGTCTGTTGTACCTCCCTGCTTTCCCAACATTCTCATCACATGAATCATCTGCTCTGGAGGTCGCTGTATGTTTGCAACAGCCACCTCACTTACTCTTTCCTCATCCAGTTTGAAAGAGGATTCAGGGGCTTAGAAATAATAAATGCTGCACAAGGTAATATAAATTTCTGGTTTTTTAATTACTACCCATTCAGGCTGTGAGGAAAACATGACTGCTTGGACACGGGCAGCTTAAGTATTATCAATACAATAAAGAACTTCATAATTGACAAAGATGGGGATTCACTTTTAAAAATTTTGGTTAAGATTTTTTGGGTCTGCCTTGACATCTCTGGGAAAAAGCTTCACCAAATGCTGTTCTGCTGTCTGAAGGAAAAAATATTGATTTGGCCATGTAAAAAGGCAAAATGAAATATTCCAGCTTATCCCAGTGATTCTAGGGGCTTGAAATATGACAAAAGCATCATTTCAGGGATAGGAGAGGCATTTTGTTGCTGTTATGAATATTTGCCCAAATATAGCTAAAACAGGCACTTCATCTTATAGTTTCAGTCAATCAGTTAAGGCTGAAAAGTTCAACTTCCAAAAAGATGTGGAACTGTAACCCCAGTTCCAGTATGCAGGAGGAGAAATGGACATCCTCAGGCTTCTTCTGCTAGATATTGTGATCTGTCCTCAAAAAAAAAAAAAAAAAAGATTTATTAGGCATTAAACTATAGGTTTCACACGTCCATTACATTCATGGATGACTAGTGGCAGGTCATCTTCTTTTTTCACATGCCTTACTGCAGACAGCAGCTGTATGATTGTCACAGATCTTTGCTATCAACACATAAAGCACTATAAAATACTAAAGGGTCTGAAATAGAGGATCATTAAGTGCCTTTTTGACACAGAACTGTCTGGCTTCATTCAGTATCTGTATGATAGATCTAATGCCTCTTTACAAGGCCATTGCGAACAGAAATATAGTAGTTTGAGGGAATTATTTAGATTCTGTAACAATAAAAAGGAGAAAAGGAAGCCTGGTATGAAACTAAATAATTCCATATTAGTTACTAAACAAAGTCAGAGGCCATACTTAATAACAGGACTAAAATACCTGTGATCACATCATCTGAGAGTTCAGCATGATATGAAGGGATCAGTTAAATGGGAATTTCAATAAAATATTTATTTATGGTATTTCTTTATTTTAAAGACATGATTTTACTTTTGACATTCACAGAGTGTAAGACTTTTTCTTGTACTCATACATTAGCATCTTCTCTAAATTCATTGGAGAGCGTTGGAGCATTTGGATCTAAAACATACACAATATTTGGAAACAATTGATTTCCTGCATGCCTAGTGATTGACCTCTCTTCGAATTATGGACTAACATTTTAATTTCACACTTTGCTTCAGTGTTTTGCAAGGTAAGCAATGTTTTTACACTATTGCATTATCCTTACTCCAGCATTAGCTATATCCAGATTTAGCCTGGGTTTATTCTTAGTGAAAAATGTCCTGACAAGCATCAGTCATGCCATGAGAATATGCTACAAGAAGAATCTAGATCATTCTTTTCTAAGAAGGCCACATGTACAATGTCATTAGTACATAACACTTTGAATCCAGTGAACGCTTAAGTGTGTTTCTGAATTGAGGCCTGGATAACACATCAGTTATGGTTATTTGCAAGTCACATTTCAATATCCAGCTTCTCAGCCTGTGTGTTTTTGTAGTTGTAACTTTCCACCTCCCCCGCACTGATTTAAGTGATGTTATTCTTGGCTAATAGTAATTGTGAGAAAATTGAATTCCATCTGTTTCCACCAAAAGCAGAAAATAGAATGTGAGAATCAATAGAAGACTGCACTTGTTATACACATTTGTCACAATCAGAGGCTTTGCTAAGGAAACATGTCCGCAGGTATGATTTGCAAAATAAATAGCAAGTCACAGTATCTGAACACCAGCTGGCATATTTAAAAGTCAGAGCCTCTTCTGACAGCTACAGATCATGAATTTTCAGGCATTGCACAGCCCCTCCAGACTCGTTCAAGGGGAAAGATGTCTTTCACCGTACAACTGGACAGATGAGAATTTTAACACAAATACAGACCTGGCTGTACATTCATCATCAAAGTTTTGGCTTTACATCTGCTAGTTTCTCCATCTTAGATGATCACTTGCTCACATTAATGCCGAATCCTCCATATCCCTTGTCATTTCATACATAGTTACAGTGTGTCATCAGAGATTTCTATATGACTAATATCAGCACCATTTCAGGTTTGCTCCCTAGTGTTGTCAGAATTGAAATCTCTGTGGCTCCCCTTGGCTGAGCTGTCTCATTCATGGTCATGATCAAACCACAAAGAGGCAAACACATAGCATTTTAATAAGTCCTAGCAAGCCCATGCTTCATGTAAAGGCACAATACACTCTTTTTTTCAGATCCATATTCTGTTCACCTCATACGACATACTAATATCTTATCTGACTGGTTTTATCACTACCATAAGCTGAGTGGATCATTTCAGGAGTGTCCCAACAAGAACTGTCAGATTCCTTCCCAGAGTACTGAGTGTTTAATGTGTACTTTATCACACTGTGCAACACTTTTGCCTAATTCCACTACAGTCTCTGTGTAATACAGCATATTTTTGCAGATGGTGCTGTGACACAACCAGTGTCAGCTCAGGGTTTCTTGCCGTGTCAACAAAACCAAGTTTAGTGGTGGCAGTAGATCATGTCTTCCAGACACCATCTCCCTACTTGAGTGGGCAGCATACGCTGTGCAGCCTGCTCCATCCTCAAATACAGCACAGCTTTGGAGTGCAGGAAGATAAGAACCATCCTCTCATCAGACTGGTTGTTCTGTAACTTGAGATCTCCTCAGTACTGTGCAAACCTCACTTTGAGGACAGTGGTGGAGGGCAAAGCTGGGCTCACCTGCGCCCACTGACACCAGAAGAGCAACCAAGGCCACCCTATTTGTATTAGCCAGGAATAACAGGCATAGATCATGAATTTAAAAGCTGATTGGGGGGTTCTTCAGTCCTTATGAGACTTGCAATCACGTAACTAAAATTGTTTCCAGAAAACGTGGACGCTCAACCTTAAAAGCTCAAGTGCCTTGAGCTTCAAATTTAATGTCTGTTGTTTGCCAAAATACATAGGAAAAAAGTGTGTTTTACTGCTGCAAAGCAACAGTAAAAAAAAAAAAAAAAAAAAAAAAGAAGTCATTAAAAAGGAGCATTGTGGTATGAATAATGCCATTATGTTAGTTAACAGTATGCCTTCATCTGGAACTCTGTTTGCTATACCTGAGTTTGAATTTTAGCAGAGCGTACATACAGTAAAACCTGGAAAGTCCAGAGTGGTAATTACAATGTTCATCAGCCTAAAAAGGCTCTCATGGGCAGAGAGATTTAGACAGTAAAACAGCTTTCAATTTAGAGGAAAGCAAGTAAAAAATGACAGAACAGAGGTGTGTAACACAAAGAACAATTTGAGAAAAATAGAGTAAAATTGGATGTTTAGTTCTTCTGAAAGGCTTCCCTACAGGTCAGTGCAGTTTCAACATAAAAATTCCCAAATGAATCAAAGAAACATTTTCTGCAGTGCCTAACTGCATTGTTACACACGTGGAGGTATAATATTCATAGGGGTTACAGAGAGAGTTGCTGGTACCATTCCTCTCCCAGTCTCCTCTTGCCTTTTCCAACAGGAAATGGCCAGTTTAGGAATAAGGACAGCGTGTGGCTCCAGTCAAACTGAATGTAATGGGAAACGGAAAACACTGAATGGGGCAAAAGTTCATGAGTTTGGTGCCAGTAATTGGATACTTTTAAGCTTGTTTGGGTTTTGTTGGGGTTTTTTCAAGGGAGAAAAAAAAAAGTGAAATAAATCATATCTGGGAGAAAAATTAAGCTCTCTGAGGATGAAAGCATAAGTCAATTGAAGAGCCAAGATCTGAAGGTAAAAGTTGTGACAGACCCATATCCTGCATTAATCAAGCAGATAGAGGGAGATGTACCGTACTGACCAGCTGGTTTATCTGCTTCCTGTCTACACAGGCAAGATGTCCCGACCACATGTGCCCTAGCACAGGCTGAACTCTACACCAACCCCACAAAAATTATAGCCAGCATCGATCTTGTGAACAACAACTGAACTCAGGACATCTCAAGCTGAGCATGTGGACCTCTACAGCCAGACAGAATGGTAAATGTCACAGTGGGGCTGAGACAAAGCCACATCCTCTGTGTATTAGGCACAGCAAAAGGGAAATCCAATAGATATGTACAGCAATATGCATGCACATAGATGCTGAGCAGTGAATTATGCCCACAACATTATGAGTCCAAGAGCACTAAGGTTTGAAAAGGTTGGCATCTTCTCAGCTGAGGTTTCGTTGCCTGCCAGATACCCATCTACATGTTCTTGAAACAAATAACTATTGCAGATTCATATTAATGAAGTTTTTCAAACAATATTATGAAAGACAGTTGCAGTCCCATCCTTTGTTTAAAATGTGCTGTGAGGGGCTTTTTGAAAAATCCTGGTTTTAAAGATTTGATGTCTCTTCTTCCTTACATGCCTTTCTGAGTTTTAAATCTTTCAAGTGTGCTCATGTCTGATTTCCAGGTTACTTATGACTGGAAGGAGCAGAAGCCAATCTGAATTTTAGAAATCAATGTTTTCATTAAATGCGCTGCTCACAGGAGCTAAAGCTTCAAGAATAATCATTAAGTATCACAAGATTCACAACCAGAATAATTTCTTAGTGGTACTTCAGAATCAGCTACTTTAATCACTTTGATATTGTCAAACACAGCTTTCAGTGCAGCTGGCAGGAGACTCAGTCTGTGCATGCAAACCCATTGCCTTACCTGTTAGACTTTCTGCTATTTCCCCACAAACACAAACCATTTCACCCACTGAAGGTCTACAAGGGTGTTTCTTCTGTTTCATTTCCATACTAGCCCAAAAGAAGAAAATCACAGGAAAGAAACTCCTATCTTCATCATCTCTTATCTGTCAGATGTATACACACACATACATCTATCCAGAAGGAAAAAAATAGGTTCCCCTTCTCTGTGCAACTAAGGCTTGATTCTCTTTTTACTACCATCTGCTTCCAGCTTCCTGGTTTTCCAGTCCAGTTTGTAGAGAAATTTAGCCTTTCTGACCAAAGGCAGGTATGTTCTCAGCATCTGCTGCAGCAAAGCACTGGTGGTCTGGTTGTTAATCGTCTCTGATTCTGTCATTAGGATTCTGGGACTGTCCTACTAGTAAAAAAAAAGATTTTTATCAACCCAAGAAGCATCCAGAGGAGACACTAGATATATACAGAGACAAAAGAGAGATTAGATGATATAAATACAACTAAATGATGAATATCTATTGATAATGAAATCACCCCAAATGAAGGTGTGATGGTTCATAAGGTACTTCAAAGTGGGTTTATTGTGGCCCAGTAAAGATGTGGACTGGCTTGGCACCCGTGATAGCCACGTCCCAACCTCTAAAGTTGAATTAATTCAAAAGTTGTGCTCTAGAAATGTTAATGATAAAAACATTACCACCAGCAAAAGCAGTGCAGTGGGACAGCTGACAGACAACACTGCTACACTAAACAAGACCAGTAAAGATAAATAAAATTGATCCAATATTTTCTTCTTAACTATTATGGGACAGGCTGTTGGTGTAGATAGGTGAGGGTTTGGCACTCAGCATTTTTCAAAAGCTTCCTGCAATAGTTTGCACTTCCATACTGATGTCAGCAATGCTGCTCATTATACTACAAGCTAAACAGACTTTGTGTGATATGAATCTCCTTCGAAGAGAAGTTCTGCTTGCTCTGGGAAATCACCTGCCAAAGGGCACCCTGCTATTTGTCTCTTCTTCAACAAATGTAACAGAAACAATTCACAAGCCTAACACTACTACTGAATTTCAGATGTATATAAACCAATTATCAGTGATGTTGAGCACATCTCTGAAGGTTCATGCTGCAATGTGTGGGTGAATATCCTGAGCAAAGCAGCTGTCTTTGAGTAATTTGTGAAGAATAAAACTAGTTCCAGCTCGTTCTTGCAAGAGCTCAGCACACAGCTTAGCCACAAAACATTTCCCGTACTGTGGCATTTATCAGCTGAGCAATCTGCAGAAATCCCTGAATTTCAAGGGGAAAATGTGGCAGCTTGTTTGTTAAAATGCAAGTTACTAAAAGTGGTAAATTACTTTTTTTTACTACCTTTCTCTGATGCATGCAGCTGAACACACAAATCACTGAGACTTCACTGGAAGTCTGGAAAAACTCACAGTTCCGGAGTTAATCATTAATATTGTGGGGTTACAAGGAGGTATTTTTAAGATTGCCACAGCATGTGGGAAATTCCCATGTGCATTCCCTGCAGGTTTTTAAGAAATAGCCTTTTCTATTTGGCTCAGATGCTTTTGTAATTGTTTACATAAATGGAATATGAAGTATCAAGGTCAGATATTTTCCAGAAAGCCAAGGAAAACAATTTGCCATTCCGTTGTATGAGAAAACACAAGAACAATTCCAGCATTAGACAACTTCCTTTTCTTTCTCTTACTTTATGGGGTATTGCATTATGTCACAGAACACACTGAAACCCTGCTTACTTAAAACTGTGCAGTCTGTTGGATGCAGAAATCCCAAACTGAGAGAGATGGCAAGAAGTTTAACCTCAGGTACTCAAAGCAAAGCTATTTCCCTTCATTTTACTTTCCAGATAACCAGCACAGCCTGCAGTATCAGTTCAGATCCTAGCAAAAGCTCTGGTAGCCTAAAAAATTACATCCATGCATATATGTTCTTACTTTTGAAGAGAACCCTATCTCCTATTTAACATTGTCAGTTGAGAGAACAGCCAACAACAACTCTTTTGTAATCTCTCAAATTGATAAAGTTCTCACTAAATATGCTGACAATTTTTCCCAAAGTCTTCACTCAAATAATGATATTTAGGCTGCCTATCCCCAAGGACTTTATAGACTTTTTTTGAGAGCTATTGTAATTAGAAAAAGTCATCTAGACCTTCTGCTTCTTTGGGAAGAGAAACCCCTTTCCATTCTAACCCTACTCAGTTGTGATAGGAACTTGCTATAAGACAACCTGGCTGTGATGCCTAGTGGGTGTTTTGCCACTATCAAGAGAGATTTCAGGATTAAATTAGGATAATACAAGCCCAAAATGTCAGCATTTCTTCCAGGAGATGAGAATCCTCTAGACCAGCCCCTATATTACATGCATCACAAATCTTGTAGGGCTGTTTAGCTGAAGTTCGCACCATAGCAGGCTCTCCTGACCCATTCTCTCTCATGCTCAGAGACTTACACTGGGAAGTCACTTCTGTAGATGCCCTTCTTGAGAAATTTCAGGTAACACAGACAATTGGAGTCTAACACAGATGAGTAAAAATCACTTCTAAGAATTAGACTTCTTTGAGAATGATGCCACTATGTTTTTTTACCTTCTTCCCTTCACCTCCTCTTCTCATTTAAAATTCAGCACTTCTTAGTGTTCAGCAAAGATGTTGAAGCTCCTCTAGCCTGTACTGCCTATCCAAACATCACGGGCATTTACCAAAGACTGTTTTTACAAAGACTCCTGAAAATCCTTGCTGCAATGAGCAACACACGCCTTGCAAAACAAATATCAGGATGAGAAAATGCAGCCACTGCGATGTAGGTTTGGGCCAGTGCTTTCAGAAAGGACACAGATCAAACAGTCTGAGTCCAGGGGAAAACAACAAAAATGAAGAAAGGTTTAAACCCCATAAATTATGAGGAAAGCTTAAAAGGATGGGCTTTGTTTAGTCTAGAAAGGAGAAAACTAAGAGGAATAGTGATAGCAGTCTCCAAACAGATGGACTTGTAGCTCTAGATAAGAGGAAATGACTGTCCCTTGGGCTCCCTGGGAGCCTGGAAAGTAGCAATGGTGTCACGTTGGCCTTGAGGAGGACATGAACAAGGCAGTAGGAAAAAGTTTCTAACATTAAGCAGTGATAAGCCCTGAAAGCATTTCCTAGGGAGGTTGCAGGACCTCTGTCACCAGAGGTTTTTGAAAACGTGTCAGGCAAACATGTGTCAAGAGTAGTTAGCATGAAGCCATTCCCAACCAGGTGAGGAGATGGACTGGCTGACCTCTGGTGAGCTCTCCCAGCCCTCTTTTCAATCGTTCTATTCTTCCTCTCTTAAGAACTGTGGAGAGATGTGCAATTGCTTGTCACAACCCATTTACAAAAAGCAATTCTCTTACAAAATTCCAATAGGACAACCCAAGATTGCACATTGGAAGCAAGTGCTGAATCTTACCAGATTTCTGCCTTGCAACCACACACTCCCTTGTTCAGTTCTGTTTTTCCTCTGACTGTTACAGCTTGCCTCCAAGATTTTTAAGAGCACATTCAGAAAATCTGTTAAAAAATAAGGCTCTGTCTCAATGAATAACTAAAAACAAAACTCCAACTGTATTTAGAAATAGAGAACGTGAGTAAATAATGCTGTAATTTATGGGAAGATTTTAGGAAGGAAAGGCACACAAGCTTAGATATATCCTCTAGACATGGACTGCACTCTAGGATAATAAAATATACAAAAGAATTCATTAATTTTATTTTGATGCACTAAAAACATTTCTGTAAAGAATATGAGTATACTGCTCATGTATGCTTCCATTCATTCATGAATCCCTTCCACCATTCTCAGTAATCCAAGTTCAAAACTACTGAGGTATTTAAATTTTTTACTCTGTTCGCTGGAAACCACAACAGGCTGAGCCCAGATTTATACATCAAGAGAAATGAACCCAAAGAACCTTCCCAAGGTTGGCTGGTCACGGCAGGGCCTACCTATAGGACTCTGAGCTTTGTTTACTCACAGTTGTGATCATAAATATGTTCTCTGGTCACACTTTACTTAAACGGAAACAAATCCACCCCATAGCTTTAACATCTCATGCAGGCCTGAAACAGTTGGTAAAAGGTCAGAAAACCACCACAAAACCATTTGAGAATGTTTTTCATTACTTCCTCCCACCTAAAAATGTTCCTCTGTTTCTGAGGCTGTGATCTTTTCAGAAACTTGCACAGACTAAAATGTTTCTTATTCCATGCCCACATCTCTCTTTTCTTTAAAAAAACAACAAAACACAACCCATCACCTCTCTCATTTGTCAGGAATTCATCTGACAAGTCAAATATTTTATTTTTTAGTTAATAAGTTATTGTACAATGTCTCCTAAAAACATCTGAGACAATCATGCTGTGTTTGGGCTGACTGTCTGAATTATGTCCCTTTTCCTTTCTTTTTAAAGGGTTTTGCTGCATCAAAACTCCATTTAGATTTCTTGTAACTGTTTGGACACGTGCTGTGTCCTGCAGACACTGCTCTCATTTGCAAGCTTTGGAAGATCAAAGAATCTCTTCTAGCCTTTGAAACTCACCACCTTAAAATCTACCTTCCAAATTACTGGACAAGGTTTATTCAGTATCCTGGCTTCTTGTGCTATCTTTATAAGCTTCTCTCCCTGATCCACACAAGCTCAGTGCTCACCTTACCCTTACCTCCGGTTAAATACAGCTGATGAAATGTGTATTTCTTTCTGCTCAGTCACAGAAATCATCCTGCTGGAACCCTGCCATGCAAAAGAAGATGGGGGCAAAGATGAGTTTCTCAAGGATGTAGCACACAACATTCCCCAGCACTGTTTCCAAATGGCATGGTGCCTCCACAATCTCTGCATCCAGCAGAAAACTATAAATGGTGTCAGAAAGGTTTCTGAAGGAGAGCGTTTCCTTGCTAGGGAGATGGAGATAAAACAAGTGGAAATGTAGATTGCTATGCTGGTTACCCACTCAGTGTCACCTCCAAGTGGAAGTCTCTTCTCTGGAGACATTCAAAACCCACTTGGACAAGTTTCTGTGTAACCTACTCTAGGTGGTCCTGCCCAGGCAGAGGGGTTGAACTGGATGATCTTTCGAGGTCCCTTCCAACCCTTAAGATTCTGTGATTCTGTGTGATTGTGAAGCTCAGTTTCAGACTTCCTGCATGATAATTGATCTCAGGGTGTATTTTTTACCTTGGTGTAGCCCATCACAGTGGAGCTCACTCGGCCTGAGAGGTGACACAAGCTGACATTTAGCCACTCATAGCTTTCATGTGGTCTGTGAAGCCATGTGTGGTTCTGCTGGTTTAAGTGGACCTCTCTTAAAACTTAAAGAAATAAAAAGTCACACTATCAGAATAACCATGAAAGTATTTTAAACTAATGAAAGGATATGTTCTGATCATAACTCATTAAGTCCAGAGTGAAAAATGCTGCTATCCAGTAATCCTAATTACAAGTAATAACTTCTTTCTACTTGGAACAGAAAATTTCAATTCACTGCAAATTCAAAGCAATTTAACAATAAGACTGACAGCAGGAACAAGAGAAGAGCCACATCTATTTAGAGAACATAAAGCAATGATTGCTTTACAACAGTGTTTTGTGACTGACTGAAAAACTGGGAAAACTCGGCAAGGGTGCTCTTTGAAGGGAAAGATGGATACATGCGAATTCATTTGGGCATGACAAGCTGATAGAGAACGCAACAGCAACACAATTATCTGCCTTGAAAAGACAATATGGAAGGCACATTTCTTTATTCATGGGGTGCCATTAGAAATAAATAAAGTGGAAAAGGCAGGTAGGCTGCAGTATTATCCCACTGTAAAACACTCACTTCTAGAGAGACCTTTTGCAAGGGCAGGAGTCCCCCAGGCTCTGCTGCAGCAGACACAGCAGCCAGGAAAGGCTCTTCCACAGAACAATTAGGCAACAAAACCAACTGTGAAAAGCTTTGGGAGCCAGAGTCCCCCATCCTCATCCTTCACAGTAAATAAAGGATAAGTGACTGCCTTCCTATGAAAACAACCTTCCCTTCCACTTCAGAGAATGGCAAAGGGAATTATAGAAACCTCCAAATTCATACAGATCTCATGGCACAGCACGGTGGCAATGTGAGCCTAGAGGATTATGAGAGAGTAATTACTCTGCAACAGTTTTTCTTTGTGCTGCTTTGCTCTAAGGATGCTGTACGGATTTCTCTCCCCTCAGTGCCCAGAGCAAATTACCTCCCTCAGCCTATGAGCCATCTCATCAGACAGGTTTTGGGATACACTGGATCAAAGTGACACAAGACTGAGGTCTGCCAGGAACCTGGAGCAATGCGACCTGAGGCCTGTGTAAGTCTTTATGTACTTATTGGAAAACATGAAAAAGTTTTCAGTATTCACAGAAAAACAAAGAACAACCTTATAATTTGTGGGGAAAAACAGTGAAGAAATGCTCTTCTGTTTTTTCTCAGTCAGGATGAGAGGAAAGGGCTCTTCATGTCCCTGTTGATGCCTCAAGGATTCCCACTTTCCATGTTCTCACTTTAATGCTGCATTCCACCCACCTCCCCATCCTGCTTTGAACGAAAGAGCACCAGCTGACATTTCCTCTGAGACCACAAATATGATACCAGACCATTATGGAACCAGATTTTGCAATACTTTTTACTCCACTTCCTCTCTTGAAATCAAAGCCTCATGTGTGAGTGTCACACTATCGCAGCTAGAATCCCTCTCCTCCTCCAGCCCAATTTCTTCTGCTCATCGTTGCCATTGAGTACACAGCTTCCCAGGGCAGTAGGTATGAATGCTAGAAAGGGAAGTTGGGTTTTTTTTCCCTGTATCTCCAGTGCTAGGCAGCAGAGTGAATTCAATCCAGGTTACAGAAGACTTCTCCCTCATTTTTTTTTTTCTGGGAATATAGCAGAATTATTGGTTCTCTTTGTTTCTTGTAAGGCTTATTTGCTGTGATGAATGTGAAAGTACATTTAGAATATGCAGTTGGCTGTTATGTTTTGTTGCATAAAACATGGAACATTCTTGTGTCTGGAGATGGCAGCTGAGGGGTTTTTGAAGCAATGTCAATATTTGAAAAAACATAAATTCACACTGTCCACAGTAGCTGGGATTAATTAGTCTCATTTTTCTCAGCCTTTTCCCTTAGGTTAATAGACCACCACTAGGAAAGGTCACAAAGGTGCTCATACCATCTCATTTCATGCCATTTAAACATCTTTGATATTTAGCCTTCCTAGAGCCTTTCCCATGGCCAAAAGAGACAAATGTCTTAAAAGGGCAGCACAAAGCCCACTGCTGAGGGCAGTCGGCTTTCTCTGGGCGGTGCAGTGGAAGCTTGCACCAACTTTTTTTTAGATGCTTGGCAAGATACCTTGCTTTTGGAAGACTAATGTGAGACAAGATGAGAGTGAAGGGATGTTTTTACTGCAGATGGAACTTGAAGTGCTTTTTCACTCATCCTTTCCTGTTTGCCACAAGACATCTTGTACGCAGTCCTGCTGTGTTTTCTGTTTCTCCTGCCTGACTTGCTGGGGTGAGAAGGAGCACAGGCTCTGCTCAACCATAAGCTGGAAACCAAGACTGGTAAAAAAAATTCTGTCCCACAAAGCTCAGAAATTTAAGCAAGTCAAACAAACTTGTTCAACAAAGGCCAAAATGTTGCAATGAGGAAAGAACTACCAACCAAAACCACACAGAACTCAGATTGCTCAGTCATGTCATGGTACTTCGTGTCTGTGTTTTTGAGAAGGTTCAGTAAAACACTAACCTTTTTATTTCTTTTTGTTTCCAGAAGGCATGTGGCAATTTCTGAATAACAATTTCGAAAAATGTCACTGTCTTTCAAACAGACCAATCTGCTGAAGCTCAGCCTTTCCTGCCAGTACTTTCCACTTCAAACAATTGGCAGGTCCTGATTAAATAATATTTACGTTAAATAAAAACCAAAAACATTTCTGACCAGATTTGATAATCTTGCAGAGCACACTGCAACATGGATGTGAGATACATTAGTCAAGAGTAAATGTTTCCTTGGTTCCTTCCCATAGCTTCCCAAATGACACAGATCAAATGATTGTCCATCCATCCAGCTGTCTGGTAAAGCAAACTGATGACTTTGGGGCCCTTGCACCCTTGGTGAGTTTGAATAAACCTCACAATAAATTAAACAGACTGTTTATGTTTCAATTTACTCTTGTATGCATAGAAAGCTGGTGCTCAAGACAGTGGCTTCTTTGATCATGGCTTAGAATCTTTTTTGAGACAGAGGCACTGGTGGTTATTACTCTAGGGTATTTTAACTATCCTTCCTTTGGATGCTAAGGTTAATCTTGAGCTTCAAAAACCAAGCATTCCTGTTCATGGTTGCTCTTCTGCATGCCCCACCTCACCCTTGCTCAGACACCTCTGGCAGTTCAGTCCTTCCAGTCACTAGCATGTGGCTGAGCATGTTTCTGCTTTGGAGAGAAAGACATCCTGCCTGGCTGTTGCCAAAACTAAAAGCGGTTCCTGATACTAATTCAAGTTCTTATAAGAGTGCATTACTCTCATTCACAGCTAATTGTTAGAGACTCAGAATGTAAACTGATCACAAAATAATACGAAAGGCACAGATGCACATCTTCAGCAAACTTATCTATATGGCAAAAGTCCCGTCCTGACTCCAGGCTACCAACAGGCATGAGCAGACATAATATCTTGGTCTGGGTGAGACAGAGTTTGTGTAGCTTCAGAGATCTGTACACCTTGAGATCACTTCCAAGGAGCAGACACCTTAATGCATTGGTGCAGAATAGACAGAGAGGCTGGACTCTGCTCCCCCACCTTGAGTCTGCCTGTAAGAGTGTTTATCTTCAGGCATAAAGATTTTTAAAATGCTTTCATTGGCTTGCACTGAGAGGTAGATGGCAGGATTAATAGCTGTTCTTCAAAGCTATAAACTGCACGGTGTGTTTGCTCAGACTTTGACCCATGAGTTACTGCTGTAATTAAATCCAGAAGGAGAGACCATAATAACATTCTGACTTGATTTCCAGTGGCAGAGCATTGATTAAGAGAGCTACATAATAAATGAGAGGCATTTCAGAATCACACTGTTGATGCTATCTGTAATTTTTTTGTAATTACAAAAGCCTAAAGGAAATTGTGTATTATAATTACATGCATTATTAATCCTACTCTGCTATAATACGAATTCTTCCATGATTACAGGTTGCAGCAAGCTTTTTGTGATTTTTGTTTTTTAAGAGGTCCAGTGATTTGGTTTACAAAAACCCTTGTAAACAACAGATAAATTGTATATTATTTCAAACTCATGCAGAAACAGAGAAAGTTTGAATTCATGAAAATCCAAAAGGGAACAAACAATTTAGGGGCAACTGTTTTGCTGTTTAAAGTCTGTGGCACAATGGAAAGAACACTCGTGTGTTGTACCTTCTGTGCAGTCCTCAGCACAGAAGGCTTCAATAATTGAATGTGGAAGGAGGTAAGTGGGATATTTAATGAGTAAAACCCAACAATTTATGGTTCATTCAGCTCCTTTTGAAGAAAGCAGTCTGAGCATAGGGATTTGTTCTCGAATTAAATCATATTCTATCATCCTATATGACTGTTTAATGTATATCTTTTTCCACTCTCTTCACTTAAATCAGCAGGGAGTTAAGCAGAAGATACACAGCAATTCTTAACTCACTGAGAAGAGTGACCACAACATAAAAGTGTATTTCCAGAGAAAGCAGAAATACTCCAAAGTCACATTAGTTAAGAAAACCTCTCAGTCATGTTAATAACTGGATACTCTTACAGGCAGCCCCACTGGATCCAGAGGGATTAATTCCTCATATGAGCAAGTATTCACGAAAGTGAGCAAAGGTTTAATTCTCTGGACTCATTCCTTCAGGTCTGATTAACCTAATTAATTTTGGTTGATGGAACAGGTAAGGCTCAGATATCACAATTCTTTTTGCAACTCTCTATGTCAACACTTTAGAGAGACATTTGAAGGCTCATTTTTTAAGATATCAAAAAGCATTGTAACATGAAAATTAACTGTAGGTTAATAGCTAAGTAGCACCTTTCATCATCTGTTTTCTATCCACAGTTTAATTACAGGTACAAAACCAATAGGATAAATGGTAAGATACATTGAAAGCTCTTTAAGTGCTTGAGAGTCAGCACAGCATCAACAAGTCTTCCTGTATTCCCATCATTCATCAGGCAGATCTTATACGTGGCTTGAACTGAATTGTTTGATACATGTTTGGGTGAACTTCACCATGTCTGCTAACTTTTGACTCACTTTTAACTAATGTGATGAAAAAAATTGCATATCCAAAAAGAATTGAGGAACCTTTTAAGAAAGCAATGTACCTTCATCATCCTCATGAGGACAGAGATAACAGGAGCCTCTTGTAGTTAGCCACAGATCTATCCTGAAACATCAACAAAGAAATTATGAAGCTGCCAGAGCACGGAAGTGGGAAAGTACAAATATAAACAGTCAATTCTCTCATTTCTGACCCCACAACATCAGTAATCACACAACCTCAGCATGAAGAGCTGTCATGCACAACAGATCCCAAGATCACTTCTTCCCAGAACTGAAACCCATGTGCCAAGACCACCAACATTGCAGGACCACCCAACACCAGCCTCTGCCAGCCAGAACCATACAACTCCCATTTGGCTCATGGAAATAAGGCTACATTAATGCCTGCTAAAGACTATTTGGAGAATTGTTAAAAGGAGGTTCTGAACACATTCCAGTCACTGAGTGTTGATTCTGGCAGGCGCAAACTGACTTATGCTTGGTCCCACACTGAGCCACTGCACTGCAGTCTGGGGCTCCCTCCAGATGGTTACAGATGCCTCTGAATGGGGACCAGCTGGTTAATGTTTTCTTGCCTTGGTTACACGCAGATAAAACCATTTGCGTCATGGTTACTTTAGACGGAAAGTGGTTTTGCTTAATTCGCTTTAGGCTCAATAAAAGGCATTTTTTAGCTGGAAACAAAAGGGTTATTCTGGCAGGTTATGGAAATGTTTTGCAGGTTTGCCTGTGATTTAACTGCTCAAGCAAATTTTGACTGAACTCTCTTAAGACAGACATAAATGCCCCAAGTTATGCTGTCACATTAAATGCATTGGTTGTCTTGTTCACTTCTCAGTTGCATTTTGCCATAACATACGCTGGGTGGCAATGAGCTTTGATTTCAAGACTACTGGAGACACTCCAACCTAGAAGAGCATTAGTCACTGCCTGAATTCTGTCTTCATCCACTTCACGTGGTATTTCAAGATGCTTACCTTGATGAACAGGTTCTCCTAGCCCTAAGTCTTGTGAGCAAGGAATTTTCTTCTTTAATTTTTGTAATTATTGATAATTAAAAGAGATTTATGAAAAAGCAATACAAAGGACAAACCTTCTTTCTCCCCAGCCACCCAGGATTATGTCAAAACAGAGGTCCAGCTAGCCGAAACAACACTGATTAGACTAGAAATTGTCACTGTATGTGCTCTTCCAAGGTAAGAGCACAAACAGCACATACAGCTCTTCCAGCACCAGATCTCATACTCAGAATAAAGTTGACTTCTGTATTTATTATAAATGAAACACATTTTTCCAGCAAGGAACACCTTTCAGTTTTTCCTTCTGTTGTGGGAAGGATTTACTTTTGTCTGACCTTTCAGATCCCAATGTATCAAAACTCCCTTTATAAAGGATTCCTCCAGTCCAAGAATTTTGAAGCACAGTTCTTCATGGATTAACTGCAGTAACCCAACTCACTTGACCAGATTTAAATTCCAACTAATGACCATTCAGTTGGATTTGCTTTCTTAATTCATGGATTTTCTTAATATTACTATCAGGAAATTAATTTCTTAGTATATGATTTTAAATGCTAAATGTTCATATTTTATTGGTCATCTATAAACAGATCAGACATGTTCCTGTGTGACCTGATATAGGTGAATATGCTTTAGCAGAGGATTGGACTAGATGACTTCTAGAGGTCCCTTCCAACCCTAATCATTTTATGATTTCATGCCTTAAAATGCATCTTATTCCTCACTGACAATGCAGTCGAGACATGCAGCACCTGGAGTGCAGATGTTTATTTTTGGTCAGATTCATCCTTGGTGAGTCTGGATTTACATACTTGAACCTTGAGACTTAGAAAAAAAGACCTGTTATGAGCATGAAGGGTAGGTGCCACAGCAACAAACAGTTCATTTCAACAGGAAGAAACTATTTCTTGTGAAGTGTCATCATTAACAACGATATAAAACTAACCACAGACTGCCTTACCTGCATTAGGAAACGTGTTTTGCTGGGACTCTAAACATGGAAGTGCAATATAAATTGTGTACATTTTCCACTAACTGCTGTCTTTGCCTTAGAAACAGCCTCTAACTGCTAAAGTAAATTGATTCCATGTGCCAACACCGCCACAAAATTAGTGAATCTACTAGTAGATGCATTGCCCCTTTATGGAAACTCATATCACTTACTGCTATGGGAATAAGCCTGGTGGGGTGATTCAAGACCATCTTACACAGCGCACAAGCAATTACTGCTGGAACAAGAACTCATTTTACACAAAGCTGTATTTATCCTTAGTTTGAAATGACACTGCTTCAAATTATCCCAGTGACTCTATAGAGACTATGTTCAGGCAGTTAACTCATTAACATTGCAGTCTCCAGATGGGCAAAGACAGATCACACGGATTTATATGTTTAATGAATAGTCAAATACGGCAGCTCCTTTAAAATTTTATCTAAATATTTTCTAACATAGTTAAGAGGTCACTCTGATCTATTTCAGTGTACTGCTCACAAAATTTATACTGCCTTTGAAAGCAATCCAGGGGCTGGTTTGTCTTTAAAGGTTCTGTAACACTTGCTGAATATAGTTGACCACGTTACTTGTCAAATCATGGCAAACACAGACATCCCCTGACTTTGAATAAAGCTTACTTCGTGTGTTTGAACTTTAGAAGTGGCTAATACCTATGGTTCATCTACATGTGATTGGCTTTCAGTCTCTGGCCTGATGGTTCAGAGTTAAATCAAGTCTGACAGTCTGACATGTGACACCATATTCCTACTTAAGAGACTGTGGAGCTCCTCTTAAGAGAACCCCAGAAAATATTTACTTCTGCAGTATCCCAAATCCTAAAGAAAAGGTGAATACAAAGTTTCATTGAGCCCCTTTGTAGCCATTTGCTTTAAAAGCTATGAAAAACAGGAATAAGAAAGGTTTATTAAAGATACTTCAAACAGGAATGTTGAAACACTAATGTTGGAGTTTTCATTCCTTGGAGGACTGAAACGTGGTACAAATCTACTCTCTAGAGAGCTTCACAATTCCTGCATCGAATTCCTAAACAAATAAAACACTACTACACAGGGAAGCACTGTGCCTATAAACAGGCTCTTGTATCATGCAAGGACACTAGCCATCACTTGCCAAGCTATATTCTCAGATGATTCCTCATAGCCGTCATTTAAAATTGTTCCCAATAGAAAACACACTGAATTTGGCCTGTAAGTTGCTATAGTACCCTATATTGCTTCAGCACTGACACAATCTGTAAACACCTACAGTACTAAAACCAGAGCTTTCCACTGCAACATGGCCCAGAAACTGAAAACATGGCAAATCAAAATAATTGTCATTATAAACACATCTCCAAACAGCTAGAACAAGCTTTCCAATGGTAGAAAACTCTGTTTTCCTCAGTGCCCCAGTGAACACAGAAATCAGTGATCAGAAATCAAACTGAAGTTATGGGGCAAGGATTCACTGGGTGAGGGTCGATGGCCAGTGTTGTGATTTTTTATAATTTGATGATAGGTTTTGGACTGAAAATCCATGAATCTAGATCATTTCAAGTGTCATCATTTTGATTAATTCATCCCTCTCCTTGTTTTCATGACACTTTCAAGCAATTTGCAGGGCTCTTGCCTGATCCTTTCATCTCTCCTAAGAGAAATCTGCTGTTTCACAGAGAGAAATGTGTGAGATAATTTACTTGTGTGTTATTAAAGCCTGTCTTCTTGTAGATGGATGCGTGCTCATATGTTGCCATGTTAACAGGAGTTGTATGAAACACGGTCTCATTAGTCATTAGAAGCTCCAGGAATAAACAGTTTACTTCAGCCACACAAGACTGATTTTTTTGTGATAGCTGTCTGCATCCGCATTGCTTTCTGACTCCAACAGTCCTATTGTGAAGATCAGAGAGACAGAAAAGGGAAACTAGTGCCCTGTTTAACTTCCAGCCTGATGCCAATACTCTTCATATTGCAAAACAGAATAATCAAGGACCCAAAGCAAATTAATTTTCTGTTCAAACATTCCTATCTGAAATTATGTATGGCAGAGTTCCCTGAAAATCACCAGCATATGGAGAATTTCTTCAGAGATTTACTGCTCCCCAGGCTCTCTCAGATAAAGACAACATATTGAGAGAAGGGAATGGCAAGTCAGAGAGTTAGAGTGACGAACAGCATCATGTTGCCTTAACAGAATGTACACCATCCAAATGATGGCATCTTTGATTTGTTGGAGCCAAGCCCTCCCGTAACAGTGTCTGACAACTGCCCTCTCCCTGCTCACCTCGATATTTAATTACACATAAGTGAATTGCAATAAACTAACTGAATTATGCAAAGCAGTATCCTCTTAGGAAGGAGATAATGACACAGCCATGAGAATTTCTCCCAGTAAATCACTTACATCTCTAGATTTGCAGAGTCATCAAATAACAGCGCTGGAAGGAATCAAAGATGTCTTTACTTGAAGATGGTATTAGCTTATGTCCTAAAGACCCCACAATTGTAGGAACTTCACAGCTTCTCCAAGCAACCTGTTCCAGTACCTTGTTGCCCTTGCCCTTTGGGAGGTTTCCCTAATGCTCAGCTTAAATTCCCCTTATGTTAATTTGCAAGTATCACTGTTTGTCCTAATCATCATGAACACAGGAAACCTTTTTGTTCTCCTCAAATTGGCCCTTCATGTACCTGAAGTGAACACATCAGGCCTTGCTTCAGCATTTGTTTGTGTCACTTCCTAACTCCAGGTCTTTTAATTTTAACTCCAGATCAGAGGTTTGCTCTTTTTTTTTGAAAAGGCAAAATTCACACAAGCTTTATCAGAAGAGGACACTAAACTCTTCTTTGTGCACAACTCTGTTAAAAATTCACTGACCAAAACTAGCCATAGCATCCACACACTGAGCAGAGCAGAGGCCACTCCTGTCTGAATCTGATAGTGGGATGTTTGTCTCACACAATAGTACACCTGCAATTCAATTCCAATCTGTTATAATGAAAAAATATCTTCTTGGAGAATTACTTTCTAGCCAGTTGTTTCCCAGCCTGTTTTCTTAGTAAAGTGTTTCTAGATGAGCATTTCATGTATGTCCCCTGCTGAGTTTAACTCTTTTTTTTCAGACATTAGTTTATCACAGAAATGTGACCCCTTCCTTCAATTTCTTTGCAGCCTTCTCAGTTTTATGCCTGCTACAATGTTACCATGCAAACTTTGATTTCTTTTCAAAATCAACCTTTGTGAGCTTTGCTCCTCCCCAATCCAATCTGCAACAGTACTTTGCAGTAAAGGAAATTAAAATGGTTTAACAACTTATTTTAGACCAGCCTATGTTGACTGCTATTCCTCTGCCAATTATTTTTGTAAATGTTACAGTTCATTTCTTACATTTAGTGTTTTCTTCCTTTAGAACTGTTGTTAATCTGGATGGACCATAATTCTCAAGCTACTCTGGTAAAGAAATATTTTTTTCTCCTCCAGAATTCTTCAAGCTCACTGTAATTATCTGCAGACAGCTTTCACTCTTGATTGTGTAGCAGACCAATTTCCCCTTTGATCTTTCTCATTTGATTAATGGTTCTTACAGAATTCTTTCTGGTTATCTTTGAGGTCTCATTTTGTGCCTTGGCCTTTCTGTTTTTATCCCCGGATATTTGTGCTGTTCTTTCAGATTTATTCATAGAAATCTGACCTCTTCTCTTTTTTTTTTTTATGAGTGTTTCTGTCTGCTGTTAAAAGTTACAGAAAAATCCTCTCAGTATCTACACAGCTTGGCACCTACTAAATTTCCTATTCTTGCAACTGGACAGTCTGAATTCAGCCTTTAGTTTACTCTGATGAACTGACAACTCCAATTTCCATTCACTTTACCTCTTAGGAGATCTTATTTAGTAAATTTGGGTTGATTGATATCTTCCTCTTGAAACCCACTGCTGTTATCATGATCTCCCCCACCTTCCTCTTCTGACATGGAAGTCCTGAGGCGATTCAAAAAAAAAAGAAACCTTTAAAATATCCAGTAAGTATAACAGCTCTTCATCATTTAATAATAGTTAAGTAAGAATGTAGAGAGGAACAAAATGTAACACTTCATCTGCCAAGTAAGAAGGAAACAGTAGTTAGGAGGGGAAGTTTTAAGAGGAATGGGAATCTACCAGTATGTTCTGAAGCAGTGTCAAAGCAATTCCAGAGCTTCAAAGGGCCTTGCAGACTGTTTCCATCCAAACTAATGACAAATTTTCTGATGAAAAGAAATTTTCAGTGAGCCAAACTCTCAGTCATTAAGTTCTTCTGATTACCCTCAAAAAAATCACAGTAGTAGTCTTGATACTGTAGCCAATAGAAAAAACATGAGTATAACATCTCTCCTTGAGAAGTGGCACTGTACTTCAGCACACTCTTGGTACTTGTTTGCTTGGACAGATTTCAGTTTCTTCAGTGGACAAAGAATAAGTTTTTAACCTCGACCTTCTTAGGACTAATTTATGCAATAAAGCACTTCTGTGTGCCCCAGCACAGAAAGGGAGCTCATCTGGATGTCTTTTGAAGTGCCATTCATGAGCAGGTACCTAATATTTTAAGCACTTGCCTGAAGACACAGATTTCCCTGATGAGTATTTAATCCTAAGTGGAATACCTTCAGAAAACATGGCAATTAGTCCAAATAAGTCTCGGACTTGTAAGCATTTATTTATTATACATATCTGCCTTTGCCCCTGGGATTGACCCTGTTCTCTTGTGTGCAATTGTTTCACCTCCTGATGCTGCCGTGAGAGAATTGAGACCCTTTTTTTGGCTAGTGGNGGTTGATTGATATCTTCCTCTTGATGAGACCCTTTTTTTGGCTAGTGAGGAAGTGCCATACCTTTTGGAGGTTGTCAAGCATGGTATGCAGCAGCTGCTGCCCATGGTAATGCTGTCTGTCAGCAGATCTGGCTGTAGTGCACAGCATACCCCAACAATGTACTGCACACATGGACATAGTTCTTTGGGTACTCTCAGCATTGCCTGTATCAGGCCTTCCCCTCATAACACAAGACCTATGACATTTGAAAAAGAGGGGAAAATAGGGATAGGAACGCTTCATATTCCTGTAAAACAATACAAATAATCCAGTGGGGAAGAATCAGACAATGATAGCCTTTCTCTTCAATATGCCCAAAAACATATTAAGAGAAAGTCACGCTGGTTTTGTCTTTTTTTTAAAGGCTGTTAGACATTTTACTCTCTGGCCTGTGGAGATACAGGCAACAGCTGCCCTTTTGGCTGGACAGATGAGCCCCAAAACACTGTAGGCACACCAATGGCCAGTTATTTCTGGGCAGGAGTCCAGGGGCTGATCTCAGTCTGAAGCCTTCTGCAAGGAGTAGCCTCTGTAGGAAAGAGCTTGCTTTTTCTCTCTCCTTTAGGGATGATTATCAACAAGAGCCACTCTCTAAATACATCCCTCTCACCATTTGAAGATGCAGCAGAATACCCTCAATGGAAAATCCCCATCTCTGAAAGATCCTGTACCTGGAAGCTAGCCAGGGCTTGCTGGCCTGTGGGCCAGATTGTGAGACTGAACTTTACAGCCAAGAATTTTCTCCACCGGACCAAAGAAATGCAGGAGTCCATTTCCAAACAGCAACAGGCAGGGGAAAAAAAAAAAAGTGCATGGGATGAGAGGAGTCTCAGCAGTCCACAGCAGGCAAATGTAAGCTGATATTTTGCATCTCCAGCCCCCATCTGCTGTGTGGTCTGGCAGCATTGGTGCACCTGTGGATGTTTCCCAGAAAGGGGATGGTAAGAAACAGCAGATGTTAAGAAGACAACAAATCTGATACCTTCTAGAGAGAGCTGCCTGCACTCTTCACGGGAGAATGTCAAGGGAAGAATTTGGTTAAATCCCTCTTCCTCCTTGCCAGCAACGTGTACAGCTAAATTCACCTACACATCAAATGGTCTTCTCTTGAACAAAGACCAGCCAGGGAAGATGGTGACTCCCTTTATTCAAGTCATCTCTGGTCAAAGCACTCATTTCAGACTTGTCTATAAATCTTAAATTAATCTAAGATAGCTCAAGCCCCCTCTTCCACAGATGTGGAGTATTTGCTTGTGGGACTCTGTTAAATCCTCGAAACATAGCATAAGCAGAAACAACTTGGAAGCAACTTTCCCTGTCACACTCTGCTTTAGGGGAGATGAGTTCCATGGCTGGACCTTGGTGTTCTCCTCTGTTTTTACAAGAAGTCAGAGTTGCTCTTCCTGACAGTCCATACTGGCCTCTGCCATTCAGGCTTTAATTCCATATTTCCTTCTACTTACTTTTGACACATTGTAGTGGTCAATACCAGGGGAAATTAGGTTTTCTTTGCTATCAGAAAACCATCTCCCACAGTTTACTAGGCCAGACCAGATGCAAGTTTTCATCAGTAATTAAACCAATTTCCTCATTGCTTAAGGGGAACAAATTGATTGACCAGGTACCACTCTGTACGCCTGCAGGCTGGAGCCCATCACTGCATTCACTGCTCTCTGCTCAGAAAACTTTCCATCTGTTAAAACTGATTACACCTCCTTTCCTGAGAAAAGAAAGGGTAATTAAAAATATAGTATTCTAAAATAAATTACCGCTGCCATAGTGAAATAAAATCACAGGAAAGGCAGTCTCATGCAGAAGGGCAAGAGAACTGAGTGTTCAAAGTGACATGCTGCTCCCACTGGGCCTCTGAACTGAGTAGGCTCTAATCAATGACACATGCCATTTCTGTAAAAGACAGCCCAAATGCACACCAGGGTGAATTAAACAGGCAATTTCAACCATACCTTGGTTTTCCTGTTTTTATGAGTTTAAATCTGATCTTTAACATTGTTTGAAAACTATTTTTGTGGTTTAATTAGATATAGCGACAATAAGTCAATAGCCAGTCTAACATTTTCTGGTCCCCAACCTGGAACCAGTGAAGTACTGAGTCCATGACAGACCTAAGTGTTTATCTGTACATCTTAAAAGCCTCTCAAGCCTGCAGTCTAGCTCACTCTTCCATGTGTATCAATCTGCTAAATGTCCCTGTATGTACTAATATTTTCAGACACCACCTTCTAAAGCTTGAAATAACATCTATATGTTTTCGTTCTAACCCCACGTCTAACAGTCTGTGGCTTGATAGTTTAAATCTTCCATTTGTCAAGCCTGCATTAATTTGCAGGGGAGGCATGGTTCAATCTGAACCTTATTGATAAAACCAACTAATGGCTGGAATTTACATAGAAATAATACAGGCATCAAAAGCTATCCAGGAGTTTGAAGCATCAGAAATAATCACGGTGCATTGAATAAGATCATATGAATAATTCAAGAGCTTCAGCATTACAGTTTTGGATTCCTGTAAGATCACTGTTCTTTTTTATTTTCCAGAATTGTAAGCTAAAAAGGTAAAAAAAAAAAAAAAAAAAAAAAAAAAATCACATCAAGCCTTGTACATTTATTTAGCTCATTTGAAAAAAAACATTACTCCCTCCTCCGTAGTCCCTCCGTGACTGATAAGTGTAAACGTAGGATAGTCAGACCAAAATTAGTACTTGTTAAGGATAAAGTCTTCTAAAATACCTACTAACCACAAGGCAGTAAAACTTCTGATATGAAATAAAAAATAGGTAGCACCTTTATTTTTTACTTTTTTCCTTGTTTGTTATTTTTTTTTTATCAATCTGCCTTAAATACCCCTGTCCTGCTCTGCCCTTAACCACAGTCAGAAAGGTAGGACAATGGCAGAGTACTGGGTTAGCCCAGGGCATTCTCTGGCTACTATAAATATCCTTTTTCAAACAATCTCAGGTAATTCCTTCCCACATGCAGCCTGTGTGGGGAGCTGTGCCAAAATACTTAACTGCAGCAGTTGTGCCCAAGGCTCTGCACCACTGCCCAGTCATGTCCTCTGGCCTGGCACCATGGCTGAAGGCCTTTGGGTATCTTTCTCACACCTGAATTTCTGCATGGCCCTATTGGGTGTTTTTATTCTCCATTGCCCTTCCCTTGGTGCTTCTGCTCCCCTTTTCTGAGTGCTCCCCAGGCTGCTTTAGCCCTGGCAGTCAGAATCACATGGCAAGGGTGGCCCAGGCTGCAGCTGCCCTTGGAGAGGGGTTGAGGGCAGGCCCAGGTTTCAGCTCTGTCTCTAAATGCATTTATTATAAGAGATACAGCAGGATCTTGTTTGAATAGACAATAGACAGGAAATTAACAGTTAAGGCTGAAACTCTAGTCCTTCATTCCTGTGATTAAAAGAAAACAGATATCATGCTGAAAGGGAAAGACAATTTCAGCTTTCATGTAGCACTGTCCTTCAAACGGTGCTTCACATCAGGCACTATTTCTCTGCAGCATTTAGCCATTAATTTCCTTCATTTTAAGTAAAAAGCATCCACAGAAGATTATAAAATGCTCTGTATTCTCAAACAGACAGATGATAATGGCTCATCCTGAATATGCCATTCTGTCCCTCCACACAGATATTAAATGGCTGAGATAAATCGTGGCTTAGGGGTTTACAGAGTCATCATGTCAGTGATAGCAATGGATTACAAACTTCCTCCTTTAGACAGCAAACACCCAATTACCAGCATCATCTTCCTTCATGCTTTGAGCAGTGAAGGAGGAGTTGGCATCCATAATTTTTCATTTCTCAATAGATTCAGGCTGATACAGTAATGCATGTTGCAACTGAACACATTGATATCCACGGTCATTAATAAACAAAATGCCACATTACACAACCCATGGGGACATTACAGTGAGAACAAGGAGCCCGTTCCATCTTTGCATCCCTGTATAGCGTAGGTGTGCAAGGAGGGGCATGCAAACACTCTGGGCCTGTTTGCACCATGAGCAAATATAACACTTGTGATAAAAACATATTCACCAGCATAACACGTACAATAATCTAGTCTGAACTCATAGCTAACCCTGTTTGGAGCAGGAGACTGGACTTCCTGAGGCCCCTTCCAACTTGAATTTACCTGTATCAGCCAGCTGAAATCAGCTGGGTCTTTAATATTCATTCATCAAGTAAACAGAGGGTTGAGAAAAGGTAATTATACTGAGCAATACCAAGTAAATTACTTAATGAGAAATTAATAAGTAATTAATTTAATTACTTAATGAAAAATTAAAGGTCTATTAGGAAATAGGGAGGTGACAAAAAGCCCTACGAGTCCATGGTGTTTCCTTTTGGCCTCATACAATAACAGGGATCTCCGAACAGTGATCCTGCTGAATGCTCTTCCAGGCTAACAGAAGGGCAAGAAAACTCTTAGTGTACAGAGAGATTTGCCATCCAGCACCTCTTACCACAGCAATGCTAAATTTCTCACTACAAGAAAGATACTGAGGTGCTGGAGCGTGTCTAGAGATGGACACCAGAGCTGTGGAAGGGTCTTGAACACAAGTCTGATGAGGAGTAGCTGAGGGAACTGGGGGTGTTTAGTCCTGAGAAGAGGAGGCTGAGGTGAGACATGATCCCTCTCTACAACTCACTGGCAGAAGGTTGTAGTGGGAGGGAGGGGTGAATGTCTTCTCCCAAGCAGCAAGTGACAGGACAAGAGGAAATGGCCTCAAATTGCACCAGAAGATGTTTAGATTGGTGATTAGGAAGAATTTTTTTCTCGGAGAGGCTGTTAAACACTGTCTCAGGCTGCCCAGTGAGGTGGGGGAGTCCCCACCCCTGGATATATATAAAAGCCATGTAGGTGAGGTGCTGAGGGACATGGGTGGGCTTGGCACTGTCAGCTGAGTGGTTGGACTTGATGATCTTAAAGGTCTTTTTCGACTGAAACGATACTATGATTTTGTGATAAAGCTCCCCAGCTCCTTTTCCTCCTGGGAAGGGTGCTGGAGGACACAAACCTTTACTTCCCTGTGTGGTTTTTTTTTTTAAGCTAGATACATTATGTTAAGTAGCAGCATCCCTGCTTGGTCAGCTCACTGCATGCTCTCACCAAGTTTGCAACAGCACCAACTTGGTCTACGTGCTTTTCACACCAGAGAGCAGGACTCTGTTCAGAGGGACCTGCACAGTCTGCAGAAACAGGCTGACGGGAATCTTGTGGAGTTCCACATAGAAAATACCAAGTTGTGCATCTGGGATGGCCAAACTCTGTACAGCAGTACAGCACATGGAGTGACTGGTACTGCAACTCGAGCTGTCAATCCTTTATTTTGCAAATAATCAAGATTAGACTGCACAAGTCTTGAGCAACCTCCACTATGTTTGAGGATGGCCCATCTGTAAACAGAGGTCAGAGAAGGTATCTTTCTCACCACTGAGGGGCTGGACTAGATGACTTCTAAGGGTCACTTACAACTCAAAACATTTTACGATTCTATGATGCCATGAAAAATTGGTCTTTAGACACTTGCTAGCAAGAAAACACCAGGGAATAAGCTGGAAACAATAATTAAACATAAATGATTAAAAAAGATTGATCCCACTTTAAGCATTTAAATATGCCAGCTGCTAAATTACAACATTGGCACACAACCTGGATGCCTGTGCCCGTTTTCAACAGTGCTCGATGAGATCTGTGCAGACAGCAGGCTGCCCATGCTGGCCCCTGTCCTGTGAGCAGATCATTGTGCCCAAACCCTCTGTTACCAGAACAATGTTGACGTGAAACCCCCATGACTTTGTGGGGAATCCATGCATGGGGACATCTATGCATCAGTATGGCCTGGACCAGGAGACCATAACTTAAAACAGCTTGGTGTAGCCAGAGGGCTCTGAAAATTCTTTTGAAAGTTTCTATTTGGGAAAAGGACCCAAAATCTAGAAATAAACAATTTACTATTCCCAGGAGGAGTACAGAGCAAGTGGTATCTAGAAGAGGATGGCATGTCTCTGATGCTGTCATTGTAACTTATGTGCATCACGCCTTCATAAGTACTAGAAGTAAATCACAGAATGGTAGGGTTAGAAGGGACCTTTAGAGATCATCCAGTCCAAACCCCCTGCTAAAGCAGGTCCACCCAGCTCAGGTCATGCAGGAATGCATCCAGGTGGGTTTTCAAATCCTCCCGAGAAGGAGACTCCACACCCTCCTGGGCATCCAAGTTACCTCTCCCAGCAGTTCCCCAATCCCATTTTTCACTATCCAGGAGCAGTGTTCGTTTTATTAAGTACTAAGGCACAGCACTGGACCCTTCACAGGCACAAGAAGAAACACAGAATACAGCTGCAGAAAGAAAGGAAGCAATCTCATACATACATCAGCCCCTGTGAATAGGAACTGCGTATCTAGGGTCATTTGATCCCTTACTCCATCTGCTCCATTTGCAAGCTGAACCGTTCTAGCATGAACAACAAAGGGTATAGGTCCTCATGTGAGAGAGCTTCACTTCCAGTTAGGGCTCAAGGCACTTGCTATTCCAATAGCTGAGCACATGGCATAAGATTTCTGTACACTCACACTGACAGATGGAAACAGAGGAACAACGGGCACTTACAGCCCATCCTCGGGAATCATCTCAGGCCCCTTTCACCATCACTCCTGCTCACAGGCGTGTATCAGGCTGCATGTCATGTACGTCTCCCACTTTTGTTAGTCATTTGCAGGCAAGGGATCGTGTCTGCCTCTCCTTTAATTGTGGAAAAGTTGTCTGTGCACAATTTACACAAGTCCCCGTTCTGCTCTTTATCAATATTGAACGCGCCTTCCTGTCTCTTCGAAGCTCCAGCTTGCAGCCACACAACATTTGCTCATAGCTGCAGGCTATATCAGCGAGGCTTTGATAGAGCAACAAACGAGTTCCTTGTTCAAACAAACAACACTAACTAACCGACCGGGCGTGTCAAACGCTGTCGGGATTGCAGCCGGCTGGAGCAGCAGGATGAAAACAGCAGCTTTCAGTATGCAGAGTGAATGCAGTCACAGTACCTGCATCTGCCTTGACAGGTGTTACTGGTGCTCCTGCCTAACCTGTGAATGAGCAAGCAAACAGGCACGTGTCCCAGCACTTCAGGAGGATGGGCTCTCTGCAGTCAGCAGGTTACTCTGCTACACATCATAGAGATGTCCCGGAAAGGAATATCTCCCATACAACGGAGGGACACACACTCTAAGTACTTTGAAGTCCTTCCTAGTCTCCACAGGGAAATTAATCTGATCTTAGGCATCTAATTAAGCTGTGTGGTGCTCACTGATGTAAAAATCTCCAGGAGGGATTGGCAGCCTCACAGGAGAGGGTGTGAGCAGTGAGAAAACCACCCAGGAGCTAAACATTGCATCTATGTGTTTGCCAGGGTCTCCTCCTGACCTCCTGCAGACCTCTGGGTACCAACCAACAGTGACCAGCAGGAAGAAACCCTGAGGACACTAAGCTAGCTCACCACTGGGTGGCCAAACATGGTATCTATGGGTCCTTTTTGATCACAAGTGAGGTGCGTCACTAAACTGCTGTAGTCTGGCAGCAGAGAAGGTTTGACCTTGTCCTTGGAGCTCTGCTGTTGGCAATTTAGAAGCACTGAAGTGCACAAGAAAAATGTGTCTGTCCCAAGAGCAGGTAAACTTGCTCAGCAGGGTTTGCTACAGAGACAAATGGGCAGTTTTACTTGCAAATCACAGAATCATAGAATGGTAGGGTTGGATGGGACCTTTAGGGATCATCTAGTCCAACACCCCTGCAGAAGCCGGTTCACCTAGATTGGGTCACAATCCTTGCCTCCTGCTCCCCATCCTGCCACCTCTCCACAGGACACGCATGGTCTGGACACCCAACACAGGCAGCTACAGGTGAAAATTCCGAGTAGTCACAGAGAAACTTAAACTCCACCTGTGTTCAAAGACAAAGGTGTAAAGTTCATGCTAAGTTGTCTTATTTTACCTCTCTCTGTGAAGAACATTTAAAAGCACAAACTATGCACCAGCATTATTAAGCACACCAAGAAACACTGTGTTTATGCCTTGAATCGCTTCATCACTGAGGCAAAATCAGGCCTTTGCTGATTGCCAAATGCCAGGAAGCTTTAATGAATAGGTTTTGTTATACAGGGAAAATGAGGGCTTGACTTTCATTTGCATAATGATTAAAGCAAACTTGTAAATCACATTTTACACAGGTAATAATCATCTGCAGCTATTCTGCAAGAGTTGACTTATTTCCAGTGGCTTTAGCACTGTTTTTTCAAGTGATTGGTGATTTCAAACCCTTCTGTTTTGAGCTGTCCAGCCTGCCGTAATGTTAAAAAGGCTTCAAAGGTCAGTGCTTTCTGAAATTGAAACTTCTCTGAGAGTATCCTCTTGAGCATACAGAAAATCACTACTTGCTTTTTCAACCCCCAACTGTGGCTGCTCAGTCTCATGACCATATATGAGCAAGTATCAAGCAAACAGAAGATCTGTAGGCCACAAAAATGCTCAGAGGGTGTGACTGTTTTACTGCAGGAACAATACTAGGGTGTATAACTCAATACACAGAAGAAAAATGACACTAACCAAGACAATCCAAGCAAATGTTACCCCTGACAAGTGCTGGCACTTGAATTTTAACTTACATCATTGGGACTTGCTGCCAGGTAAACTCCAAATGTTAGTGCCTGAATATTAGTCAGAGCAAAGATCCATCCGGAGCCTAGTGTCTTGTGACTTGCATGGGGAAGGAGAGGATGTAACTTTTTGCCAGACCCCCAAGCTTCTGGTAAACCAGAAGATTAGCAACAGCTTGAGCAGGAGATTGCATCTAGACCACTGTTTTGTTCATGTACTGACCTCCTCACACTTTGTCAAAGCTCTTTCTGAATCCACCTTTGCTTTTGCAACAGCCTATGCTAAGAAGGTCAGTGACCTCAGTTGCATTCTGAGTAAGAGGTACTTCAGTCAGATTGTTTCCTTGCTGCTAGTTCTTGCTTTCTATAAAGCAACAAAGAGTCAAGATCATCATATTCAGCTCAGCAAACCCTGACTCCAGAGAGGACTTCCTCTGAAGGCCCTCATCCTTCCACAGATGTCATTATTCTTTGGAACTCTTCCAGTTCTACTTGATAATCTTGGGATGATCTTGGAATGCATCAAGAAGAATGTGGCTAGCAGGTCAAGGGAGGTTCTGCTCCCCCTCTGCTCTGCTCTGATGAGGTCTCATCTGGAGTCCTGTGTCCAGTTCTGGGCTCCCCATCTCAAGAGGGACAGAGAACTGCTGGACAGAGGCCAGCACAGGGCCACCAAGATGAGGAGGGGACTGGAACATCTTTCATACGAGGAAAGGCTGTGGGACCTGGGGCTGTTTAGTCTGGAGAAGAGGAGACTGAGGGGGGAATCTCATTAATATTTACAAATATCTAAATAGTGGGTGTCAGGAGGACGGGGACATTCCTTTTTCTCTTGTATCTAGTGACAGGACAAGAGGTAACGGAAAGTAGCTGGAAGACAAAATGTTCCATTTAAACATTAAAAAAACTATTTCATTGTTGAAGCAAGAGAGCCTTGGCACAGGCTGCCCAGGGAGGGTGTGGAGTCTCCTTCTCTTGAGGTTTTCAGAACCCACCTAGATACATTCTTGTGTGATCTGATCTAGTTGAACTTGCTTCTGCAAGGGGATTGGAGTAGATGCTCTCTAAAGATTCCTTCCAATCCTACCATTCTATGATTCAACTTAGGAGAGTGTGGTCAAATCTGCAGGAATATTTTAAGCTGAGAGTACAATATAGCTTTATACAACAGATTTATACACCTTGTCTAAAGGTGTTCAAGTGCTTTTGCAGATACCTTCATATCAAGTACTTGAGGCCAGAGATTAATCTGCAGATGCAAAAACTGTAGATTTCTGTGGACTTTCAGAAATTATGACTTCAGGTCTCCACTGCACCTTGAAGTATAGTGCCAGAGGCTGAGAGAGACAATTCTAAAGTTGAAAAAGCCCATTCAGTATGTGAGGGTTCCGCTTCACCCTTACTGACTGCTATCTCAGTTCAACACAGCAAGCGCCACATTTTAAGGAAAACAAACTTGAATGATCTGTTGTGGAGGGGCTGTCATGCACCGATGTGTACAGAGCACATGAATGAAACCTCGAGTCTAGCAAAGATGGGCCAAGAGATGATGTGTGCTCCTCCTTCCCTTCCAGAGCCTGAACCAAAGTCGCCTTCTGGCTTAGTTTGGAGGTTTTACAACATGACTGATCAAGTGTTTAACTCAAAGTTCCCCTCCCTGTGCTCTGCCTGGCTTTGGTACAAGCAGCTTTAATTTATACCACTAGAATAGCGTGCTCAGTTGTTCCACCAACAGAGAAACACATATCTCGGAAATGTCTTCTGCCAAAGTCTCTCTTTTTCTGCCACAAGCCTGCAAGCAGACCCCTGGCTCCCCTCTGGCACTGCAACTCCAGCATTAAAAAAGGTCACCAAAGCACAACAGGCAACACAGCTGCCCCCTCTTATTTTCCATCGAGCACACATTCTCCCTCCACTGGGGCAGAGGGAGGAAGGGAGGAGATTCCTGCAACTCCAGAAGCTTGTAGGCATCTCTTTTGGGATGAGTGAGATTGCTAAATAAGAAAGACCATGTGAGTTGTCAGAGCTGTTTTCCACCAAATCAGGCAGACAAGAAAGATGTATACACCAATGTCAGCAGCTCAGCCACAGCTCCAGGTCCCTGTACCCCTGGAGCTGAGGCAGGTGCTGCTGATGTTCCCATGGGGGCTACAGCAAGCTCTCTGCCAAGAACTGCTGCAAGCACAGCAAAAGCTGTATGCACACAGCTCCAGCTCTGCAGGCATAAAAAGCACAAATAGAATAATAAAATTGCTTAAGGTGGTGTAAGTAACCACATGAATATGCAGGAAGCCTATGAATTCTTTTCAGACTGCTTGGGTGCACTCCATGCCTGCAGATTTCTCACACAGGAAAGGTGAGGCAGAGTACAGTGCTTTATAAGCTGCTGATAAGGACTCGACTGGAAGGGTTGTTGATAGAAATGTGATAAGCAAGAATGAATGGCAGCACAGAAAATACAGTCCCACTTCCAAAGAGTAAACAGAAAGGCATGTTTACTGCCTTTGTAATCATGTGGCTTTTCTTTCTATCTTCTTTTCATTCACCTGGTATCTCTCTCAGCTATGCAGAAATTGGAACTAATATAATAAAAGGTCCTTTCCATGTGTCATTTTCAAGTGCCTGTAGGACACTTGTTTGATAGATGACAGCTAATGCTTCCAAAAGCCTGTAAGTCAGGTAGGAATTTCCTTTTCAGGTACAGCTTGGATCTCAATTTGCAAGGTACTTAGGCAGTTAACTTCTGGTAAGGTATTCACCTTTCATCAACATTAGTGAAAATCAAAGTGGGATGATTAAGCAGTAAAAAAGATATTAAAATGTCTTTCTCTACTCACTTTTTTTTCAGAGTCTATGTCCCAATGTTCTGTGGTGTGAAAAGGGCTCTGAAGAGCCACAAATGATTTCCAAAAATAATGTCACAAACTACCACCATGGGATACAGACTGACCTTCCCACTTCTATCACAGCAGATGGGACTTTTTCATAGCCTCTCAGGACTTGCATCTCGGTGTCCTGAAGCCTTATGAGGGTACTACCAGTAGAGCTATGGGAGCACAGAACATCTTGTCTCTTGGGATTTTTAGCAGGATCTTCAGATGTGTGCTTTCTTTTCCTCCCTTGACATTCTTTTAATGACATAGCTAGGAATTCAGCAGCACTGAATTACTCCTGATGTTTAAATACCTTTGTTTTACACTATCTATCTATGCATCAAAGGGTCTGAGCAGTGGCTTTCTCTTTTCATAGTATCATACAGTGATGGAATCACAGAATTGTATCTGTTGGAAAAAGACCTTTAAGATCATCAAGTCCAACCACTAGTCTCACTCTACCAAGTCCATCCCTAAATCATGTCCCTCAGCACCTCATCTTTATGGCTTTTCAATATTTCCAGTGATGGAGACTCCCCTACCTCCCTGGGCAGGCAGGGACAGGGGCTGGCAACTCTCTCAGTAAAAAAGTTCTTCCTCATCTCCAACCTAATCCTCCTCTGTTGCAACTTGGGACCATTTCCTATTGTCCTATCACTTGTTACTCGGGAGAAGAGACCTAATCCCACCTGACTACAACTTCCTTTCAGATAATTGTAGAGAGTAATAAGATGTCCCCTCAGCCTTCCCTTCTCAAGACTAAACACCTCCAACTCTCTCAGCCACTCCCCATTAGACTTGGTCTCCAGACCCTTCACCAGCTCCTATGCCTATCTCTGGACACACTCCAACACTTCAGTATCTGTCTTGTAGTGAGGGCTCCAGAACTGAACACAGCACTCGAGGTGCAGCCTCACCAGTGATGAGTACAGAAGGACAATCACTTCCCTGGTCCTGCAGGCCACGCTATTTCTGATACAAGCTTTCTTGGCCACCTAGGCACACTGCTGGTTTATGCTCAGCTGCTATTGATCAACATCCCCAGGTCCTTTTTCCCCAGACAGCTTTCCAGCCTCTCTGCCCCAAGCCTGCAGTGTTTTCCTACAATGTCTTAAGATGTTTTTCCATAGGAGCGCAACTTCTCTCTAAGGCCATTTAGAAGATGACCTTTCAGCTCCAAAGTGTGTGTTTGAACAGATGGAAACTCTTTTATCTTGGCATGCTGAGGAGGTTAGCAGAGGTCACTCCCAAAGCAGGTCAGTGCTGCTGCACACCTGCTGCCCAGCTGCAGCCACGCTCGCAGGACACGGCACCGCTGTGACAGGGCCATCCCACACACAAGGCACTGCCATAGACAACTTACCAAGCCCCATGCCACTTCTACCTCCTATTCCCTATCCACTCAGCTTGAGTTTAGTTGTATAGCAACTCGCACTGTGAATGTCAATAGCACAAAGGGCAGACTTTAGTATTTAGCATTTCTGATTCAGTCTAGAATCAGAAGCTTCTACCTCCCACTCCCTCTCGACTCAGCTCCTCAATGCCTGTTAAATTTAACTAGTCACTCTGAAATTTAGGCTTGGAGTTTAGTTGGATAGGAACCTGCTGTGTGGATGTCAATAGCAGAAAGGGTAGATTTTAGTGTTCAGTGTTTCTGGTTCACTCTAGGAGTCTATGGAAATGCTAGAGCATTTCATTACTCCTATAAATCCCAGTCAGCAGAGAGAACTGCAGCTGTATGAAATACTGACACCACTCTGAAATGGTATACTCCTGCAGTACCAGCCCTGCTCCACAAACTTGAATATCAGCCCCACAGCTGAATCTTTCTAAAATGGTCATCAGATGATTCATGCAAGTTTTCTTCTTCAGGAAAATGACAGATGGGGTAGGTGAATGCAATAAAGGCCAAAAAAACCCACAGCAGACACATTTTCATTAAAGCTTTGCAAATACAACCTAAACCCTAACAGATTATGGAAAAGTACCTGCCAATATAATGCTCTGTAGCATCTCCTGGGGCCTAGTATAGCTCATGGCCTAAAGCACGGAGTGAGGCTGAGCACTCCTGTGTTTCTGGTGATACTGATGACTTGACAAAACAGAATTCACATCTCCAGATGACCCTGCAGAAAGTAATTTATACTCATTCAGGGAGTAGCAATTCCCTGACTCACGAAAGTGCTGTAGGGTGAACAGTTATACTATGGCCCAGCCATCATGGCTCCACTTCTACAAGCAGCTGCAATACCACAAACAGGCAACGTGAAGCACAGTGTGGTCTGTGTTCCCGTATCACCAGCAGCCCTCAGACTTGTGTGCCTCCATTGCAGAGAAATCCCACAACTTCTCTCCTCACTGTGTCAAACCTTTGAGGAAGGAGTCAAGGCTGTTATGTTGATGTGATACCATGGGATATACAGCAGCCAATAAGTGAGGGCCTTGCTTCTGACTTAACCCTTAAGTAGGATCATACTTGGGCAACAGAAAGAGACAGTTTGGGCTTAAGTTTCTGTCTCTGCTGTTTACAATTCTTGATAACCAGTTCTGACCTATAAAATAGCAATTAGATGCAGCCTCTGTTGTTAATGGCCATAAAGACACTTGAGATTAGCCAGACATTGCAGCTTTTCCCACTGAAAGGCAGCATATTTTATCAGCAATCCACATTCTGTACTTATTTCTATTAGAGGCACTAAGAACACCCAGATCCCAACATCTGGAATCACCACTAGCAAGACCAGTAAAACAAAAGACATTTAAAATACAGGTTAAGAATAAAGCACTAATGGGAATGCAATACATGCATCAGAGATTTTGAAACTGTGGTCAATTGGAACTTACCTCTTAAGCAGATTTTCACCAAATTCAGAGGATCAATCCCATAATACTTTCTTAGGCCAAGTTAATTGCCTGTCAAGTATTGGTGTGTGTTTCCAGATGGAAACTGAACTGAGGATTCCACTGAGCAGGATAAGTGTCCAACTGTGCTTTTCAATGCCATGAAAAATCTAGAGAAAAGCCAAAGAGGATGGATTCCAAAATATTTTAAGCAGGCAAACACTTCAGTCCAGACAGCTGAGAAAGTCATCGATACATGATTAGACACCCTGAAAATGTGTTATCAGCATACCTTGGAGTCTGTGATAACTTCATCAAAGGAGGATAATGATTGTTTCACAAGAAAAGAAGAGGCATGAAAAGCGTCATGAAATTTGTAACTTTACTGAGCAATTTTTGGGTAGGTGATTTAAAAGACTTGTTTGATTCTCATAGCTATAGCTGGGGTAAAAAGACAGCCATGGAACAGTGTCTTTATCCCATCAGATATCAAGATCTGCAGTGCAGATGTCTGGCCAAACAGGACACTCTCAGGTACCCACTAAGAATGGGATGAAGCGCTCTGACATGACATGCTTCCATCTCCAGTGATCATAAAGGAGTTTACATGTCTAGGAGCTGGATCACAAGTGTGAGCAACTTTAAACTATGGCAGCAGTTAGGTAGGAGGTAAGTGGATTCAAAGATCACACAATTGCAACCTTTGAAATGTTGTTTTTTGCTTTAATATTACATGAAAAAAAAAGCAAGGAAAGGGAGCTTGTCATGTGGTCAGCAGCATTTGCAGATTTGAGTCACTCTTTCCTTTAAAAATAGCCTCTCCATCCTATAGGACTATCTTGTATCTTTTTCATCTAAACTATGACAGAAATCTTCCCATTGGAAGGGAAAAGCAAGGAAGGGCTGCTTCACATCTCCAGTTGTATCTGCTGGCCAGGTTCTTTGTGTGGACTATACAGCATTGACAGACTCCTCTCAATGGGAGGAATAACTTTAGGATATCATGGGAGTCCTATAACAATCATGCACCAGGAGAAGTGTCTTTTATCCAGGGAGGTGGTCAACATAGACAAGGACAATTCAGCACCCTGATGATTCAAGGAGACACAAAGGAAGGTTTATACAAGTAGGGAAAATAACTTCAAAATTCCAAAGACAGATGTTCTAAGCAACACAGAGGTGCACACATTCCCATTATTGGAGGTCTTTACCATACCTGAGTTCGAGTTTGAAAATCTGCTGTGAAATACAAAACCTTATTAGTGCATAAACCACTTGTTGTACTTGGAGAACATCACCCTTTCCTTGCTTTTCCTTTCCAATGAGAAGACTTAGGGTTGTCTTTTTCCCTCTAAAATTCCTGCTGTGATGAAAAGCACAAAAAGTAACTGCTCAGGTGTTGCTATCAGTGACTGGCTGATGAATAGAAAATTCCTTCCCCATGTCTGCCATTCATTCATAGCAGAGAGCTCCTGAGAGCAGTAAATTAGAAATGCAATGAAAAAAACAGTGGGAAGAGTTTCCAGGACTGTCCACATGTTGTTGGCATACCTCATTTATCAGAGGCACTGATGAGCAGTAACAGGAGCCAACCAAAGCACAAAACCTTAAACTGGAGGCAGCCACCCCTGAGAGAATTTGGATTCATTTTTAAAAGAGATTTATTTTTTTTTATTCTGGTAGATCCAAACCACAGTGTTTCAATTTTACCAATCTAAGCTGGAATATTAATTTTTTTTTTGCAAAAACTGCATTTTCCATCAAAGAAATTTTCAACTGAACATTTCTGCTTGGTTTTCAAATTGTTTTTAACATCCCCTGTCAGCATCAGGATTGGTTTCTGGATGTAGTCTGCTTATTTTGCTTTTTCTCTTTAAAAGGTATAAAATCTGATGTAATTTGAAATTCAGTAGTATTTTTCTTGAATACTGATATTACAGCATCCAATAAATGATATAAATAAAGAAATAAAATTACAGCTGCCAGCAACTGAACTGTTTAAACAAACTTTCTGAGGCCCCAGTTGAATGTATCTCCAGGAGTGGATTGAGATGTCAGGCAAGTTAAAAGCCATTTGACTTTGTAATTCAAGAATTACTTTTTGCACACATAAACTTAATGCAGCCCAGACAAACTCACAAAGCATTTAAACCATGTAAGAGTTTAAATATTCAGTTTGACAATCTAGTTGGTGTTATCTGAGATGTATGGAAATGCAGTATTGAATCTGGAAAGCATCTATCCAGGAATGTGGAATACAAAAGCACCATGCTCTTCTCTTGCAGTTTTGGGACAGTCTTCAGTTAGAGAGGTTGCAAAAATATCACACTCTATAAACTACATATTTTTTCTTCTGATATTGCTTATAGTGTTTTGCATGGTTTCAAATGTGAAAACATATTGAAATAAATACATATTTAATGTGTTAGATTTGACTCTTCCCATTGTAAAGTTGGATACTCTTGTTGGATAAAAGCTTGAATATTTTCAGGTAAGCCACATAATAACTCACCGAGCATATCTGTAGGTCAGATCTTCATTAACAGGCTGCCCAGGGAGGGTGTGGATTCTCCTTCCTTGGAGATCTTCAAGACCCACATGGATGTGTTCCTATGTGATCTGATCTAATGGGACCTGCTTCTGCAGGAGTGTTGGACTGGATGATCTGTAAAGGTCGCTTCCAATCCTGCCATTCTATGATTCTATGATTCACTTCATGAGACACTTGATCAGACATTGTCTTCTTGCACGACCCACACTTGGGCAAGGTCTATCTGTCACACTGAGATGGCTGAGCAAACCCATCTGAAAGGAGGAATTACTGCAGAAGAATTCTGTACCAACCTTTGCCACTGAAGTAAAATCTCCCAAATTATTACTGTCATGAATTTGTACCCCTAATCATTTCAGCACTCTGGTTACAGGCTAACACCAACAACAACTGTCTTGGCATGAATTAAGGGTCAGGGAAAAGGAGCCATAGGGAAGAAGGTATTTGTTAAACCAACTTTGCCATCAAAGCAGTGCATGGTGGACAAATACCAATCCTCACTCTCTGGCTGGTTTAGGATCACACCTCGAGCTGACCTTGGGTACCAGTTTCCAGACACAACTGCAGACAGCAATTCATTAGCAACCCACAGTGCAACTGGCAGGTAACACAGCAGGACATGAACTTGATGAAAGGCTCTGCCAGAGCAGGTAGATGTTGATCAGTATTAGTGTGATAAGGCACTGACTGCTCCTTGCTTTCCTCAAGCACCGTCACCCCGTCGAAATACATCCTTCCTGACACCAGACTGTCTCCCGTTTCTGTGGCTGCTACAGCACCACTAAGTCAACTCCAGCATGGTAGAAAATCACTCTTCTTCCCTGCTTGTCCAAGATGCTTGGGACTTTTCAGGGAACCACGTGCTATCCTGGTATATTTACTTTTCCCCATCACAGTTTGCATACCTTGCTGGCACCACCTTGCAGTAAATGAGGGAAACAGCTATTCACCACACCATTCCCTGCATGCTTTTGTATTTGACACTTTCACGCTATTAACAAGTCCAAACAGTGTCCTAAGCAAGGGCTTGTGGGTGTTTGATCCCACCAGGCTAATGTTCTGTATGTTCACATTGCCCATGTGCAGCTGGAGGGTGCTCTCCAAGGCCCTCATCACACCTCTCTGCCACATACATTTACGATCCTTTTCTACACAGGATGGAAAAAGCCAAAGCCAATTGTATGAGGTTCAACAAGGCCAGGTGCTGGGTCCTGCACTTGTACCACAACAACCCCATGCAATGCTACAGGCTTGGGGCTGGAAAGCTGTTTGGCAGAAAAGAACCTGGAGGTGTTAGTCAACAGCGATTGAACATGAGCCAGCAGTGTGCTCAGGTGGCCAAGAGGCCAATGGCATCCTGGCTTGTATCAGAGATACTGGGACCAGCAGGACCAGGGCAGTGATTGTCCCCCTGTACTCATCACTGGTGAGGCTGCACCTCGAGTGCTGTGTTCAGTTCTAGGCCCCTGACTACAAGACAGATACTGAAGTGTTGGAGTGTGTCCAGAGATAGGCTCAGGAGCTGGTGAAGGGTCAGGAGACCAAGTCTGATGAGGAGCAACTGAGGGAGAAGGAGGCGTTTACTCTGGAGGAGACACAAGGGGAGACATGATCACTCTCTACAACTACCTGACAGGAGGTTGTAGTGAGGTGGGGGGTCAGTCTCTTCTCCCAAGTAACAAGTGACAGGACAAGAAGAAATGGCTTTAAGTTGCACCAGGGGAGGATTAGATTAGATAATAGAAAGATTTTTTTTTCTCTGAGAGGGTTGTTAGACTCTGTTCCAGGCTGCCCAGGGAGGTGGGGGAGTTCCTGAAGATGTTTAAATGCTATGTAGATGAGGTGCTGAGGGACATGGTTAGTGATGGGCTTGTCAGTGTGAGGTTAGTGGTTGGACTCAATGATTTTAAAGGTCTTTTTCTACCAAAATGATTCTATGTTTCTGAGACCAAAACCCTGCTAGACCAGCTTCAGCTTCATTGGGTGAGGGCTTCTTACCTGCAGTCTTCCCTGATTCCTGATCCTCACTGTCCTGAGCCTGCTCAAAGAGCACTTCCAGCAGTCTCACCATGTCTGCAGAATGGGCAGAATTTAATTTTTGATTTCTTGTTTTTCATATAAACAACAGATAAATGATTGACTCCAGCAATTTCAGTCAGCCCACGCTCCACACAGACAATCTGCTGTCACATATCAGGTCCTTTTACAGTGGAAGGAGAGCCAAGAAAGTTACCTCTGCTATGTCCCAAGTGAGAAAGCATTTGGGTTTTGCAGAAAAAGCCCATGGTATTAGGTGAATGCCGTGAGCAATTTCCAAGCACTTATCTTAAAAGAAGAGCTTTGAGCGTATGACACGAATCAGATTCCTGATCCTTTACTTCTCATCCTTTACTGTTCTCAAATCCTGCTGAAGAGGTACAAAAAGCTTAATTTACAGAGTACCAGAGCTGCTGATTCACAGTAGAAATGAGCAATACCAACAGCCTGAGCCCACTCTTCTACAGCCTCCTCTCTGTAACCACTCACTGTGACCCTACGCAGAGGTCCAGGACTGGAGAAAGCACAGCTTTGATGAGGTGATGAGAAGTCCAACCCAGGTGATGTCTGAGTATAGTGTGAAGGTGGAAGAAAGCTTTTCTCCTTCTTGTACAATGCCTCAGCACCTCAGAAATTCAGTGTGGCTGCTGGGGGATGTGCAGAGCCAAGCTGCTGCTGCTGCTGCTGGAGTAAAGTCGCAGCATTTTACCCCCACGATGAACTTTTCCTCTCATTTCCATTTTCATTGAAATATCAATTTGCATTTATTAAAAAGCCCTTACCCTCCTCTCCAGGAAAAAAAAAAAAAAACAACACAACCACCCTGATCTAAAGAAAGAGATTGGTTTACATAAAAACCTATTAGTTTAGCTGATTGCTTCCAAAACATTTCTGAGAAAGCCTTCCATTACCATACAAATGGTGCTGGGCCTTTTTGCAGGCTAACTGCTTGACAGTGTAATGATTTGGGCAAATATTCATCAAGACAGCTGCTCTGTGAGTGCGGGTGTGAGGCTGCTGCACGCCTCTTGGAAAGAAAAGAACAAGAAATAGCTGATCTCACAGAATCACAGAATGACAGAATGGTAGGAGCTAGAAGGGACCTTTAAAGATCATCTAGTCCAACCCCCCTGCTAAAAGCAGGTCCACCTAGATCAGACCACACAGGAAGGCATCCAGGCAGGTTTGAAAACCTCCAGAGAAGCAGCCTCCACATCCTCCCTGGGCAGCCTGTGGCAGGGCTTCTTCACTTCAACAGTGAAATAGTTCTTCCTTATGTGGAACTTTTTGTGTTCCAGCTTTTGTCCATTACACCCAGTCCTATCACTGGACACTACAGAAAAAAAGTGTTGCCCCATCCTCTTGATAAACACCTTTCAAATACTTTTAAGTATTAATTAGTCTCCTAATCAGTCTCCTCTTCTCCAGACTAAACATCCCCAGTTCCCGCAGCCTTTCCTCATAAGGAAGATGCTCCAGTCCCCTCTTCATTTTGATGGCCCTGTGCTGGACTCTCTAAAAATGTTCTCTGTCCCTCTTGAGCTAAGAAGCCCAGAACGGGACACAGGACTTCAGATGAAGCCTCACCAGGGCAGAGTAGAAAGGGAGCAGAACCTCCCTTGACCTGCTGGCCACACTCTTCTTGATGCATCCCAGGATGTCATCGGCCTTCTTGGCCACGAGGGCACATTGCTGGCTCATATTCAGTTTATTATCAACCAGCACTCCCAGATCTCTCTCTCTGCAGAGCTGCTCTCCAGCAGGTCAGTCCCCAGCCTGTACTGGTGCATGGGGTTGTTCCTTCCCAGATGCAGGACTCTGCACTTGTCCTTGTTGAACCTCATGAGGTTCCTATCTGTCCAACTCTCAAGCCAGTCAAGATCCTGCTTGAATGGCAGCACAGCCTCTGGGGAATCAGCCAGTGCTCCCAGTTTGGTGTCATCAGGGAACTTGCTGAGGGTACACTCTGTCACCTCATCCAGGTCATTGATGAAGATGTTGAACACGGCTGGCCCCAGAACCGATCCCTGAGGAACTCCACTGGCCACAGGCCTCCAACTCGATTCTGTGCCATTGATCACCACCCTCTGGGCTCTGTCATTCAGCCAGCTCTCGACCACCTCACTGTTCACTCATCCAAGCCACACTGCCTGAGCTTTCTGATGAGGATGTTACGACAGACAGTGTCAAAAGCCTTGCTGAAGTCAAGGTAGACGACATCCGCTGCTCTCCCCTCATCTAGCCAGCTGGTTATACTCTTATGGAAGGATACCAGATTGGTCAAGCAGGACTTCTCTTTGGTGAATCTGTATTGAGTTCCCTTCATAAGCTTCTTTTCCTTCATGTGCTTAGAAATGACATTCAGGATGAGCTGTTCCATCACCTTTCCAGGGATGGAGGTGAGGCTGATCAGCCTTTAGTTTCCTGGGTCGTCCTTCCTGCCCTTTTTGCAGACTGGAGTGACAGGCACCTCACCTGTCCTCAGTGATCAATCAAAAATGATGGAGATTGGCTTAGCAATATCATCAGCAGCTCTCTCAGCACTTGTGAGTGCATCCCATCAGGTCCCATAGATTTATGGGTGTTCAGATTGCCAAACAGGTCTCTAACCTCACCCTCATCCACCAAGAGAAAGTCTTCTATTCTCCAGAGTATTCTACTGTCCTCCAGGGACTGGGCTTCCCAGGGGCCGGCCTTGGCAGACTGAGGCAAAGAAGGCATTCAGTAGCTTTGCCCTCTCTGCATCCTCCATCACCAGGACATCCTCCTTGTTCATCAGTGGGTTTGCATTCTCCTTAATCTTCCTTTTGCTGCTGATGTATTTGAAAAAGCCACAGTCCTTTCCCCACATCCCCTCAGCAGCACCCCAAACACATAGGAGTCTGTGAAAAGGGAGATGGTGGGAGGATTTGAGGGAGGAGAAGGAGGTTGACAGCCTGGCGTAAATGTATGTGGCAATCACGTGCTGGAGAAGAGCAGTGAGGGAGCGTGCCCACTGCCTTGGCTGAGAGCTGCATTCCTCCTCCATGTCATCATTTCCTCCTCCTCACTGGAATAACCATGAGATCCCACAAGCTTTTCCTGGTGAGTGAAGCTGACAGAGCTAGCAATGCTGTATTTTTATAGACCTCTATGTAAATAGCTCCAACAGGTCTGTCCCTGAAGCACAGCTCACCGGTTGTCTCTTTAGGATTGCAGGGTGCAACCTGGGTGATGTGAAAACAGCCAGTAGCGAGGACATCACTTCAGTGGCTGGGCAGTGGTGTGGACAAGACATTCTCTGGGTTTGTGAAAGGGAATCTCACCACTGAAGGTCTTGCAAAGTCTGCCAAGTCAGGGCTTTTGAGTCACTGGATAAACACAATCCTCTGCAGTCTTGTGGGTGCTGACTGTCCCTTTCCTGTAAACACAGAGCTTCTCTTAAATAATACCCAGAGGTGCTTTGGTGAATCAGCCAGTCGTGTGAATAAAATGAGGATCCAGATCTAAAACACCATCATAAAGTTGAAGGGGCTGATTTCATAGAATCAAAATCATTTTGGTTGGAAAAGACCTTTGAGTCCAACCCCTCACCTCACACTGCTGAGCTCATCACTAACCCATGTCCCTCAGCACCTCAGATACATGGCTTTGAAATATCTCCAGTGATGGAGATCCCATCACCTCCCTGGGCAGCCTGGAACAGTGTCTAACAATCCTCTCAGGGAAAAAAAATCTTCCTAATCTCCAATTTAAACCTTTCCTGGCACAACTTGAGGCTTTTTCCTCCTCTGCTACAGTCTCCTTTCAGGTAGTTGTAGACAGTGACCACATCTCCCCTCAGACTTCCCTTATCCAGGCTAGAAGATCTCAAACCTGGAAGAAGTGTCTGCACAGAACTTGCTTTTTTTTCACTTTAACAATAATCATGGCAATCACCTTTGAGAGAACAAACATCTCATTAATATGAGTCATGGGATACAAGGTGATGCAGTAGCAACCTCTGTGAACAATGTAATGCAGAAAGCCACAATCGGTCTCATTGGCCTTTAAACAAAAGAGGACTAAAAATAAATAAATCTGTGACTTCTAAAGATGTAGCCTGAGAGCAGTTAAAATTTAAACATTCAGCAGCTATTCCACATTATATTTACACACAATTTCCTGTTCTAATAAGCCAAAGTGGAAAGGAAAAAAAATATAGAACTGCTACTGTAGCAAGGACACATCATCAGCTGCTGCTGAAAATAACATAAACCATCAAATCCCTGTGACTTTTCATCAAGAACATGTGAGTCCTAAGCCCGTGTCTCAGCTTCCCTATGAGCACCTGCCAATTTCACACCACTGACTCCAGAAAAATGAGCTAAATTATTCCATCTGGCTCTGACCAGCACCAGTAAACAGTGGCTACTCACTCCCAGACTGTTTTAGGAACACTGCATGGAACCCAAATACTCAGGGGTGTTGCCAGGTGCTCTTCTATCACAAGCATGTCAGTGACCAGTATACACCAGTGACACAGCACAGGGTGGGATATTAATGAAAGCCACCCAATGTGCAGTGCAGGTGTTTAAAAACAGGGACGCAGTTAATTCAGCAGCTTTGTCCTCATTCCAGTCAGGTTCTCCCACACACACAGAATCACAGAATCCCAGAATGGTGAAGGTTGGAAGGGATGTCTAGAGATCATCCAGTCCAATTCCCTGATAAAGCAGGTTCCCCTCAATCACAGGGCACAGGAACGTGTTCAAGTGGGTTGGAAACCTCTCGAGAAGGAGACTCCACACCCTCCCTGGGCAGCCTGGGCCAGGGCTCCCTCACCTCAACACCAACTTCCTGTGTTCCAGTTTGTGTTCGTTACCTCTTGTCCTATCATTGGGCACTACAGAAAAAAAGACTGGACCCATCTTCTTGGTGCATGCCTTTTAGGTATTTATGAGTGATGATAAGGTCTCCTGTCAGTGTTCTCCGGGCTGAACAGCCCCAGTTCCCACAGCCTTTCCTCCTAAGGAAGATGTTCCAGCCCCCTGACCATCTTGGTGGCCCTGTGCTGGACTCTCTACAGAAGTTCTCTGTCCCTCTTGAGCTGAGAAGCCCAGAACTAGACACAGGACTCCAGATGAGGCCTCATCAGGGCAGAGCAGAGGGGGAGCAGAACCTCCCTTGACCTACTGACCACACTTGATGCATCCCAGGATGCCATTGGCCTTCTTGGCCACATTGCTGGCTCATGTTCAGTTTATTATCAACCAGCACTCCCAGGTGTGTCTCTGCAGAGCTGCTCTCCAGCAGGTCAGTCCCCAGCCTGTACTGGTGCACAGAGTTGTTCCTTCCCAGGTGCAGGACCTTCTCTCCTCAATGCTTAGTTTTATATAACACATCATTTGGTGGCCAAAACATAATCAGAGCTGAGCAGGCACTCTCCTGCTTCTTTTAATTTGAGGTAACAAAGCACAGAGGGACCATCCAATGAAAGAGACTTAATCAGAACTCACCTCGATCCTGACTTGCAGAGGATGCAGACGGGATGGCTGCTCCAAGAGACAGCCTGCTGAAGCAGTGAACTCACAGCCTCTATGTCTGCCCCTGCATTTGTGCTATATGAGGTCATGTATTGGTCCAGCACTGAACTCTGAACACCAGTAGCAGCTTTCGCACACGCTCAAGGCTGTGTCAGCCATGGCAGGATCATACAACACCTATCTGCAGGTCAACGGCTAATCTTCTAACAACTGACCTAAACTTTCTGGGAGTGTAGGACATGGATTAACAAACCAGGCTGAGCTCAGAGGTAGGGCTCAGAGTGGACACTGAAGGTCAGCAGATGCAGGAAGAACTACCAAAAAAACCAGTTACATTGCCTGTCTGCTCCCACTGTGGCTTTTTCTGCAGGCAGGATATGTGAATGAGGGGCAGCAGATAGGCAGCAGACAAAATAACTCTCCTTCCCTGCACTTCAAACCCTGTCCACAATTTTCCAGCTGCAGCCTGTCCCTGATGCCATGAGAGAAGTACAGGGAAGCCAAAAGGAAATACAAAAGAAAAGCCCTTTCTGAAGACATCAGGCCAGTTGTATGTCGGGAGGAAAAACCCTTGCTGATTGGAGCCCCCTTCCCATCTGCTCCATGGAGGTGACTGGCTGAGGCAGCAGAGCATGAGATTTGATTATAATTATTGTCTTAACACAGAGCTGAAATTGTTCCGAGCACATGGAGCTTCTGGGAACAGGCAAGCATCCAAAATAATCTTTGGACTGCAAACGCTGTGACGAAGAGATGGCACAAACCGACAGACATCCCAACCCGCTTCGGAGCCTACTTCCCATCAGGCAGGGTTGTCCCCGTCAGCCTGCAATTTCACCTCCAGCCAGCTCCCGCTCTCATTCCGCCCTTGGCAGACACATTGTTTTCCAACAAGGAAAAAAATACGTACATCCAGGGACCATAAACCAGCTCAGCCCAATTACATCAAAGCCAGTGGCTGCCGGGCTCTGCTCCTCTCCGCAGTCAATTCCAATCTGGTGCCTGCCGTGCAAAACCGGTGACACTATGGACTGCAGCAACACAATTAGGACCAAAGCCTAAATCTATAAAGGTATTTAGAGACATAAGTGACAGTTAGATGTCTAAATATCTTTGTGCAGTGACGTGCAATTCCTGGGACTGAGGTTTTTTGTCTTCCTAGAGAAGAAGCCAGCTCTATTACCACGTGTAATCCCGAGGACTCCTACACGTCTCCCTGTTGAACAACACCTGTAGCTCCAGTTGTGAGAAGCCAGATGCAAGAGGGGGTAACATCACCTTCCCTGGCCTTTCGCTCTTAACCTCTAGAAACTGGAAGCATATACTGCTCCCCTGCTTCTCATTAAATAAGCCTGACTTCCTGGAGGCTGTGCAAAGCTTTTAGTAGTTAGCAGTGCATGGTAAATCAGAAATGAAGTGTTTGCTGGCTGGAAGGCACCATGCTGGACATCTTTGAGAAACAGGTTTGCAGCAATCCGCATCATCAGCCGATGCTTTCTGTCTACTAGGTGGTTCCTGGTGGTATAGCAGAACTTGGTGAGCACTGGAGGGATTTTACGCAATAACTGGCCAGCATGCACAAGGCTGAAGAGTTTTGGCTGTTGACATCAGTGAAGCAGGATTTGGTCACTCCCCTGAGTCTTGCTAATACCCAGGCACTGCAAAGGAACCTAAAAGGCTTATGCTATTCCAGGTGGGCAAAGCACTGTGTAGGGTAGGAGCTCACAGAAAGTCAATTCAGGCGAATTAGTATTTCTTCTGATTGTTATATCCTGCCTAATTCTAACTCCTCTAGGAGTTATTTCACTACGGCATCTGTACAATGAGCTCCAGAATGCCTACTGCTCTGACCTAGCTATGGGTACCCCTGCAAAGGAAATTCACTTAAAACATCTTTTGCTGTAAATTCAAAGTTGGAATGGACACAGATAATTTGCAACCAGGTTTCATGGGTGTTTCTGCATTTTTCAATGAGAGTTCCCCTTGGTGCCTTCACGTTAAAGGGTTATTTTTGTGACTCTCCAGTAATATAAAGCCATGTTTCCCTCTTCCAACGTGCTCCTTCTGAGTCATATTTTCTCCTGGCATTTGGAAGAGCAAACAGCAGTAAGAAGTGGGAAACCTCGGTGACCTTGACAAGTGAGAACCAGCCTCCCTGCTGGGAAAGGCTCTAGGAGAGGGCATTCTGGACAAGGGAAGCAGCTGCTGCCAATGTCCAGTTGTAATCTCTTTGTCAAGTGCAACAAGGGTGTTGTTAACTGCACTGCTGCATCAGACCTGTGAGCCCTGCCTGCTGTGCCCAGGCTCCTCTCTCAGCGATCCCATTACATGCCCATTTGCTTAACCTCTGCTTTGCTGCACATCTCTATTAGTGTGAGAGGCTGGAGAAAGTCCTGCCCCTTGGTCATAGATGCTGAACATCTTAAAGATATTTTATACCTGATTAAGCACTGTATAAGTCTGTTCATGTAAGTACCAGGCCAGATTTCCTCATTTTGCAGGCACAAGAAAATATTTTTACTTCGTTCAATAAAACCATTTGTATCCATCTTTACTGATTCCACTATTGTTTTCCCTTGCTCAGCAAGATGTATATTACAGCCTGGTTAATTGTGTGTTTGATCTTTACTACTTAACCAGATCTATTTATCATTACAATGCATCAGTACATTATAAAGCTTTCAGGCACATTTATCAACACAACAAAGCTCCCACTACAGAAGAGTTCTCCAGGGAAATAAAGCCACAACAACAAATACTTCAATGCAATTCACTTAACAGTACAAATATTTGTAATTACAAAAAATCTTTAAGTGTGCTTCTCCCATAAATGGCATGTTTTACTTAAAATTGCTTTCATAACGTGACGTGTCTCCAATTTATGTAGCTGATGGTATCCTCAAATTAAAGAAAGCAAGGCCAAGTTAACTGCTTTCTTATATCACTTTGCTAATGTGAAGGCAGAACTCATGTTTGCTATTGAAAATTTGGTTACACCCAATAAAACAAGACCATTTGAAAAACACTGGTGCGTGATTAATAACCGCTATAAATACATTACAGCACGAATGCAACGTTACAGGGAGCTGCCAGCCATGTGTGAACTGAGTCTACAGCAATCAATTAACCATTAATTGCAATGCCTGTTAATCATTGATTAACCCTTTGTAAATATCAAATCACAGAATCTTAAGGGTTGGAAGGATCCTCAAAAGATCATCCAGTGCAACCCCTCTGCCAGAGCAGGACCATCTAGAGTAGGTCACACAGGAACTCGTCCAGCTGGGTTTTGAATGTCTCCAGAGAAGGACACTCAACAAATACACTACCCTTGCTGTAAACTGGGAGCACCAGGTTATATTAGATGGCTATTCTGTTTCTCATGTCTACCAAAGACAAACATATCCTGTCAATCTGCTGGAATTTCAGCACCATTTCCATGTGTTTAACATTCTTGGACAATATGTTCTTACTCCACTAGCAGCTTTGGGGTTTTTTTTTTGCTTTTGCCTTGTAGCAAATCATTGCAAACTGAAGGACATCCCAGGAAGTCAGCTTTCACAGCTGAAAACTGACAGGTTACAGAAAAAGGCCTGAGGTTGTTTGGTTGTGCCTACCATGCAGCGAGTGATAGTCAGATTGGCTGACCCAGGTATTGTAATGGCAGCTCTCAGCTGTGCCTCATCGATACATGACTTGGCAGCACTGGGCCTGAGCTGAGATGGCATCCAAGGGACCATGGTGGGCAGTCTGAACTGAGCTCTGAGCTCAGAAATCAGGGTACTGTTCAGCAGCACTTCTCAGACTTCCAGCTATCCTTCCACCTACAACAATATCTTGCCTCCAGATAGTGGCAATGGGAGACTCATCTCCACCAGATCCATCATGCCATTGAAATAGCCAAAACTCCTGGAAGAACTAAAAGTGAGATTCCATTTTCCATAGTATTACATATAGCCTTCCTTATCAACGCTCCATTAATAAATAACTGGTCAAAGATCTGCTTTGTATCCATTGATCCTACTTAGGCTCAACATATTGCCACTGTTATTGTGCCTAATTTTAACACGTAGACTTTAACATCTGGTTAAAGACAGAGGGAAGCAGAGGAAATCTAATTCTGCCCATGTTTCACATTGTTCAAGAACAGGAAGATTCCCATCACGTTCCAAAACATGATATTTCAGATCATCACTTCTGGGCAAACCAAATTCTCTGATTTTCTAAGCAAAACCCTTGTGGAAGGAGAGGGAGTGAAGGTGCCACTGAAGGGCATCACAGGACCTGTGTGTACAGTGGGTGAGCTTCACATCCCAACATCTATGAAGAAAAGGTACCAATACCCATAAATGTATGATCAGCAGAGCAGTAAGGTTCACAGCTGCAAGCAGTATTGGTAGGGAACAGGTCAAGCAGGGCAGGACAGGCTTGGATGCGTGAAAGTTGTCTGAAAGGAGCCAGCCAAGAGCACTGCTGTCACCACAGAGAGGGAACTGGAAACTTCCCTGTGAGGGCCCCTGAAAGCTATTGAGAAAACAGAAAGAAAAAAAAAACAGACCATGATGGAAATCTGTAACTTGAGACATTTCCAGGAGGCAAAATCACAAGTATGTATTCCACAAAGGACAAAATCACATAGAATCAGGATAACAAACAACATGATCTATCCCCAGGCTTTAGAACATGCTTAGAGTGTCAAAGTTTCCCCTCTGGTTTTGTTTTTTTTCTTTTTTAACCAGTCTTCATATTTGTGCCTGTGAAATCTTTGGAGCAGGAACTATCTTCAAATATTCATTTACATGTTTATAAATACAAGAAAGTATTTACAGAGCCTCTATTCTGTCTGGAATTTAAGAAAGGAAACAACATCCAAACTGTGAGTAACAAGTGAGCCGTGGCTGGCATAGCTTTATTAACAGTCTCACCAGGTTGCTTAAAATGTTATTCCTCTTCAAATCCTGTGATATGACAACAAATTCTGCTGCTGAAATGCTCCAGGCAGGTTTAAACCTTGAACGACTGATACATAATTAAGAATGGAAGCATTTACAGACTCTTAAAGGGAAGATTCTCCACGTGCAGTTATCTAAAGATGCCATAATACCTTATTAAAATACTCTTTATAGACGTGGCTCAGAACAGTGGCAGTGAAAGCAGAGCACCTTACTTTAAGGGGGGGTTCCCTCCGCAGTTTGGATGCACCAAGTGTCTGTTTTGCCACCTAGTGGCTACTGTTGAGGGACCGTCGGAATGTTTGTGCCCATCAGCTCCCAGATCTTGGGGGGAAATAGCAGAAAGAGAATAGTAGCAATTAAAGAAACTAGAGCATTTTTAACAATCACAAACCAGGTTACCTGCAGGTTTTAAACTTAGCTGAGAAATCAGTAGAAGAGCTCATGTATCACAGCCCAGGTGCTCCGGAGCCAGGATACGGCCCTGACTTGAAACTGTGAGCAACAAGGGATTTCTGAGAAAGGAATTGGAGAAAACAGCATCTGACTTAATTCCTGTTGTCAAATACAGAGGTTGGCATGAAACAAACTTAGCTCATCTGTCTTGCTGAAGCCAAGGGTTTGGGTTGGTACCGCAGCAGCTGCCACTCAGCACATCCACAAGCACAGGCTTGGGAAAGCACATGATCATGTTGCACTCTTCTGTGGCATTTTCACATACTGAACTTACCATGAGGGTCACTGCAATCTCCATCCCCTGACACATTCAACCAGGTGAAGGCTACAGCAGGCAAACTGTCCCTCCACAGGCCAAGCAGATGCTGCCCTTCTGAATGTCCAGACTCCTGGAATGAACAACATACTGAAAAATCATTTTAAAACCTCAACATATCACAACCAAGGAAACATTGCCCTTTCTGACCAGGCATTTACCTCCCCAAAGGGATTTCAGAGGCCGATGGAGCTGAGCCTAAGCATCTGTTCGAGAGCGTTTCCAACATTCGGAGTTTGAAACCTCACAATAATAGATATTGAGAGTGAATTATCAGATGTGGATTCTCCAAGTAGTTTTTCAAAAACCACAGTTCCATCCTTCTTTGTTTTCAGGGGACAGATTTCCAGCAGGCTGTGTGCATCTGGAGAGAACAGGCATAAAAAGCAGTGCACAGCCGTACCTCTTCTGCATGGCATTTCATTTTCTCAGTGTGCAATTCCTAAGTAAGAAAGAATAAACCACTTTGAAAACAGAAAATTAGACTCACTGCCGTGAGAAGCTTACACCAGACACATTCAGATCGGTAAAGACTGTCTCTGCTTTATTCTAGTGTAGCCTCAGGCACTCAGATGGAAGGAGAATATACACAAGGAGCTATTCCTTTTAAGCTTTCACTTAGGTCACTGGAGACAAGCAGAAGAAAGAGCCCAAACAGATGAATCTAGATGTAATGACAGCCACCATCCAGTCAACAGTCTTTTCAAAGGAGAATCTGTGATGTCTGCTTAGATCTGAACTCAACAAGTGTCTGTCACAAATACATCACAAAGTACCAGGAGTCACCAACAATCAACGGCAAAAGCAAACTAAAATGCTTTGGGGATCACAGCAACATCAGAAAGTTTATCCTGCCTCCATCAATGTTGGACCTAACACATGAAGAGATTTCTACAAATGGTTCATAGACAGGTTTGATCCCAGAGCCACTGTCATTGAGTTGTATATGAAAGTTCAAGTGGGATGTGTGCCACAATCCAAAGGGCCAATTTAACACTACTCTTTCAACAGATTTAAGGCTTTCATTTTCCTGTAAACTGGGATTAGATGTCATCTATTAGTTGCATGAGGCAAAACTGGGCCTTTAGCCTTTGAATTTACAGAGGCTGAAAAGTTCTAAAAGCAAGCTTTGAGTCTCAGCAGACATTTTTCTCTCTTACCTGGGCTTCTGGCAATACGTGAGCTGTATCCTGGGCTTGAAATGGCAGGTCTGCAGGAGGAAAAGGAAAAAAATCCAACCAAACAGAAAAAAAGGCTGCTGTTCAGGGCATGAATTCTTGAAAACCTCCAGTTTCAGCAATCCATTTCAAAGGACAAGCTGTCCACTTCAGGCTAGGAATGGAAAGGGATGGCCTTGGAGCTAATTACAAATGGTTAGAGCTTAAAGAGATGAAGATAAATCTATCACCGAAAGTTCATAACATGATAAATATGTTTCATATCAACTGGGCCTTGGAAAAACATGGGTAAGCAAACAGCAAAATGACTGAAAACCCAGAGCAAAAAAGAAGCTGGAAGTCTCCTGACTCCATTTTCATATGAAAACTACTGGTGCCAACAACAGCAAATATGTTACTGGAAAACACTGCAACAGATTCTCTTTCTGTTGTGGCTTAACACAGTAAAATACAACACAGACTTAACTTCACATGAGGACTTGACCCAAATCCTTCTAAACAGCAATGGTGACTTAAATGGGATTTACTCTGACGCTTTTAGGTGTGCTGAAGAGCAAACATTGCTGCTGTCGCAGAGCTGCCGGGAAGGGGAATACGCTGTGAAGCACACAGCTGTGTTGGAGGAATTGTTGTTGAGAATTCCATCCATTGCATCGGGTGGGACTTTTTGAAAATGGCTGTTGGGGCCTGGAAACAAAAGTCTGAGATGTCAGCTCCTTGGATTTATTTTTAGATGTTGTTTTGCTGCCTTAACCATTAGGGCTCACCCAGGAAGGATCAGCTCTCTCCCACAAGGATCACGCTTTCACCGCACAAATAGCGCTGCCACATTGGCACATAATTGTCTGTTCCAATACATCAAACTTGATATGTAAACAGGGTTCTTGTGGCAACTGAAGCTAATAATTTTGCTCCTCTTTATTACTTTGAATCTTTGCCTCTCAAAACATATTCAAGTATTTAAATGTATCTTTTTTTAACTCCCTCACTTTGTTTCTTGAGCAGATCATCAATGCTGCCAGTCAGCAAGTGCTTATCTTTTTCAGGCAGCACATGAAAGAAGGGGATGGATGTGTAGTTAAAGGCTCTGCCTTCAACAGACTGGCATGCTCAGAGAATGATCTGCATCATCTTGGATAAGTCTCAAATGCCTCTAATCACCCCAAGGACATACTTCAGTTTGTTTATGGCGGCCTTGACACAGTGTCACAACCTCCCCCAAAAGAAAAAATGCTCCTTCAAGAAAACACTCTGTTAGGGCTCTGAGCATAAACATACAGGCAAAGAAAAGTGCTGAAACTAGATTTGAAGAGCAACAATTGTTTCTGTAGTACAGAAAATGTGGGAACGAAACTCCAGTTGAGGAATTGCATAAAAAAAAAACCCACCAACTGGGCCATCCCAAGCAGAAAAGTGGACATAAAAGATATTGAGTATTGGATATGGGTTTAATGGAGTACTGTGCATGGAGGTCAGCCCAGGAGAGGGATGAAAAACAACAGGTCTGTGTCAAGCTGGAACTTACAGATGAAAAGCAGAACTGACCAAAGGGTGCTTTTTTTTTTTTTTTTTTTTTTCCAAAAAAGGGGAAGAAGAATTTTAAAGGTAACTTTCCAGGTCCTCTGAAAGTTAGAAGGCAACAGGGAAGGACAGGAGGCAGACACTGAGGGACAAACAGCATAATATGAGGTACGACACCCAGATAAGGTCTGTTCTGCAAGAGGCAGAAACAAAATGGTTGCAGATGGTGGGATGAAGACAGTACTTGGACTAGGAGAGCAGGACCACTGCATTGCGTATGGGGCTTTTGCTGCTAATGAGGTGCTCAGCTGTATCTAGGCAAATACCATTTGAAGACCAAGAAGAGGATTAATCAAGTTCTTGAGGCTTGTTGACTAAGAAAATAGCTTAGCAAGGAAATCAGAAAGTCAATGGAGACAAGATGACAGTAGCTGACAGTCAGAGATGAGAAATGGTGTTATTTCATCTGCAGAAGGTAGTCAGACTGCACTCTGTCATTGGAAAGGATAAAAACACAGAGCCACAAAGGGAAGGATGGACTGTGTAATGAAAGAAACTGGAAAAGAAAACAGATGAATAACGTAGTTTGATCTTCCTGGAAGATGTGTCACTGACCTCAGTACAAAGGCAAACTGGCTAAAATGTGACACGCTCACTAAATTCAAGTCAGCCCACATGACCTCATGTTCAACATGAAACAATAACTGGAATTTAGAGACAGGAAAAGCCAAATAAAATAAAGCAGTATGAAAATCATAGTGATGGTTATCCCCCATTCAAACAAATTATCAAAGGAAGTGGCAAAATCCCCATCACTTGACATTTTAATAGATGGACAAGACTACAGTTCTGCAAGGTTTACTTAAGTCAAAACATGACCTTTACACTGTATTTTTCCTAATTTACAAAAGCTAGGAAGATTGGAGAGAACAGCATATAGGAAATACTGGCACTGCTGCCTTCTTCAAGCAGAACAACCAATATTATTGAAGCATCCGCTGAGATTAAACAAGAGGAGAACAAAATCCTTCAGTCTGAGGCAAGGAGTAAGCTGGTAACAGACTACAGTAGTCACAGTCATTTGGAAAGCCAGCTTTAATCCTGAGGTGGAAGGCTGGACAACAAAACAATGATGCCTTTTCTGGGAAAAAAAAAACCCTGTACTAAAGGAAAAAGCCTTGAGGCTTATTATAATGGAAGCTGAAGTGTTTTACCCTGAAAGGAAAAGGCCTCTAGTTGTTGGTTTGGTTACAACCTTGTACGACCTTTAAACAATGCTCTGACATTTTGGATTGAAAAAATAAACTTCTAAAGAAAAATCCCAAACACAAAACCAAAGAAACTCAACCCAAGCTGCAGGGACTTTCAGGACTGACTCGCAGTCACCCCAACCTCAAACCTGTCCCAGAATCTCACTACCAACAGACCTTTTCTTAACCCTCATTTCTGCTTGTCTGCTCATGTAACAGCATTTCTTAACATTCCTCCTTCCTCGTCAGCTTTTACTATTCATAGCTATTTCCCCAACTCAGCCTTCACTTTAAGCTGAAAACGCCAAGTGACTCTGATTTCCTCTCCCATGATAAGCCTTCCACACCTTCATTCCTTCTGAGAGAAGGTCTTCAGCTTGAGCTCATCCTTTTGAGAATGCATGACCAAGACCATACATCAAAACGCTCAAGATTCTGTGTAGCATCTCTGTTTAATTTTCATCCCTACCAAAAATACTGTGCTGGATGCATCTGCTGTCATGCTGTTGTCTACCACAGCTGTCCCACAGCAGCAACTAGTCTGTCCTATCAAAGGAAATCACCTATGGCTCCTTTTTCTGACAGTTGTTTTGACTTGACGTTTGTACTTGACCTTGCATTTGCTCAACTGGTATCTTTCTAACAACCTACAATGAATACTGGTATCATCAAACACTTGTGTAGGCTCCAGAGCCCCCTGTGCACTGCAATCCCTACAATCTTCAGCAGTTTCAGTCGTTTGCCACCTTCTTGGTCAAGACCCTTAATTCAAATAACAGCACCAAAACAAGTTAATCCTGTTTGAGGTAGGCACTTTGATTCCCTTCTCTTTCACCTTTCAACACTGCTTCAGGTCACCTGTGGCCCTGCATTGCCCTTGCCTCTCCCATTTCGTATTTTCCCACTCATCGCACCATCTTCTGTCTAAACTTTACTTAGCACATTTTTCACCAGAGGAAACCTCATCACATGTCCAGTATCCAACAAGAGCAGTCATACAAGATATAAAGTTAGCTTGGCAGGTCTTCAAAACCCACCTGGACATGCTCCTGTGTGACCTGATCTAGGTGGACCTGCTTTGGCAGGGAGGTTGATCTTTAAAGGTCCCTTCCAATCCAATCATTCTGTGATTCTATGAACAGCCTTTGTTTATTGTGGTACACTTTCCCAACTAGTCATTTACCCCAAACCTTTTCTCTTAAAAGTTTTTTTAATTCAGGCCATAACCCAGAGTCAGTGCACATCAGTCTTGCCATTGTTGAGGTGACTCTTCTTATCTGCTCCAATAGAAGCAGGAAACTCGACTACTCTTCACTAGTCAGACCCACAGCCATATTCCAAGCACCAGCACAGAAGTATTAAACATGCTACCACCACAGTGGCAATGCCCTATTGCACCCACTGGTGCAGCATGTCAGGCTCAGCAACTGCAAAGGTTTGTGCCTGAGCAAGCACAGAAATACGCAGTTGAAATATAGAGAGCTTCAGCTTTAGTGCACGCAATAAATCCTGGTGCCTTCATTTTCAGTTCATCAGTTTATTGATTCACTGGAAACAAAGGTTACTTACATAAGCCACGTCCAAACCCCTGTAAGAGAAGGAAATAAAAAAGAAAACCCAAAAAACTCTTTTTGTTTCCCCGCAGGAAATTCCGTTGCAAATGAGACTGTCAGCAATTCTTTGCTGCCAGATGTTAAATGTTTGTTTTACATATGTTAAAAAAGCATCTTCAGCCTGACAAAGCATCTGAAAACATGAATTACCAATGGAATGCAAAATTCTACTTCAACTGCAGGAGATTGCACTTTGTTTTTTGCAAGTTTCTGGCCACAAATCTTCTCAGAAACGTCTTTCCTGGGATAACTTGCAGCTTTAGGGTTATTTTCTGTTTTCTTTCATGGAAGGAATAGGAATGGTTTTACCATCAAATTAAAACCTTCAACTCTTCCATGGAGACACAATTTCACTGTATATAGTGCTCCCTTGGGTACAAATCCACAAGTTTGTCTGTCTTAATTTGCGACCTTATAACATTTTCCTAACAGAAGTGGAAGTCGCTCTGTAGACTTCCAGGAATCAGCGGCAGGAACTTTGCATAGATCCCATACAAACACATCACTAACCTTAGGTCTACAGTTGCTACTTTAGATTAGCAGTGAATAAACCATAGAATCATAGAATGATAGAGTTGGAAGGGACCTTTAGAGATCATCTAGTCCAACGCCCTTGCATAAGCTGGTTCACCTAGATCAGGTCACATAGGAACATGTCCAGGAGTAAATAGACAAGAAACCACCATAGAATCATAGAATCACTTCAGCTGGAAGAGACCTTCAAGCTCATTAAGTCCAGTCTTTGTCCCAGGCCTATCAACCACTAGACCATTTCCTTAAGTGCAACATCCACCTGTCTCTTAAACACCTCCAGGGATGGTGACTCCAGCACCTCCCTGGGCAGCCCCTTCCAATACCTGACAACTCTTTCAGTCAAGAAATTCCTCCTCATATTCAGCCTGAACCTCCCCTGGTGCAACTTGAGGCCATTTCCTCTTGTTCTATTGCTTGTCACAGACTGATCCCCGCCTCACTACAGCTTCCTTTCAGATAATTGTAGAGAGCGATAAGGTCTCCCCTAAGCCTTCTTTTCTCCAGGCTAAACAGTCCCAGACCCCTCAGCCTTTTCTCATAGGAGACGTGCTCCAAATCCTTTCCTAGCTTGGCAGCCCACCTCTGGATCCTCTCCAGCACCTCAATGTCTTTCTCATAGAGAGAAGCCCAAAACTAGACACACTATTTGAGGTGCAGCCTCACCAAAGCCAAGTACAGGGGAATAATCACCTCCCTGCTCCTGCTGACAACATGGTTGCTGATCCAGGCCAGGGGGCCATTGGCCTTCTTGGCCAACGGGGCACACTGCTGGCTCACTCACGTTGAGCAAAGAGGTTTATGTCCAGGTCCACATTTGCCCATCCTGGATTTTCTTCTTGCAGCAGTTAAACCTTCCTCTTGCTTTTTTACACTGTGTAGTGGTGAAGGACATCTTATCCAGGGGCACAAACAGCTTCCAGTTGAAATCTAACCTGCCTTGAAAAACACTTCTTCCTGTGCTCAGAGAAAGCAACTCCAACACAGCCAACAGAACCCTACCCTGCCGCAACACTTCCACCATCACAAGAGCAAATAAAACAATGGACACTTCTCGTGTTGGACTTCGGCAAAAGACGTTTATTATCATCATTATTATTACTGTTGTGTTGCTGTTGTACCTCCTCTGCTCTGCCCACAGTGCTTGGCATCAACGCCAACGTTACCGTGTCGTAGCTGACGGTGCCGATGTACAAATCAAAATCCATCTTAATCTCAAACTCCATTAGAAACACAGGAAAGGGGAAAAAAAAAAAAAAAAGAAAGATCAACATTTATGAAATGTAAAGGGAAAAATGGTATGGAAAGAGCTGGGGGACTTGGATTTTTTTTTATTGGGTTCTCAAGCTTCCAAGACAGTGTTACAAACAACAGAGAGCAAAGTAAAGCTAGAAAGGAAATAACTTGACAGCATCTGCTTAAAAAATTACAGCTAAGGAACCTAATAAAAGTTGAATAAACAAGTTGCTAGAAATAAAAAATAATCATTTTTTACACGTTATGATATTTGTCTGGGGTTTTTATTTCTTTAAAATAATTCATACAAATGGTTACAGTCACAAACATGATTTTTTTTTGTTGTTTTTTTTTTAACCAAAAATATTGCTAGCCTACCACATTACCAGGAAGGAATCAATGTAGGCAATGAAATGCTGCTACTTTTCAGTAGTCTAGTGCCTTTTTTCTCATTACCACCAATAATATATACTTGTAACTGGTGACCAAAAGCACAATAATGCTCGTTTGTACAAAACTTCATTCTGTTGTTCTGTTTGGGGGGTTGGGGGTTTTTTGTTGTTGTTTGTTTCCTCAAAAATCTCTTTTTGCATGGTTGTCTTCACTTTGAAATAAGGGAAATTCATGCCAAAATTAAGAGAAACTGTTTTTCTTTTGCTTACTAAGTTATTCTAAAAAATAAGACAAGCAGGTAGAAAAAACAATGCACTGTGTGGCGTAGAAAGGAAAATGGGAAAAATTCATTGTCCTGAGAAGTTTGCCAACTGCCTCATTTTTGGGCATGTTTTAAAATATAAAAAAAAGAAAGACTTTTTAATCTCAAAATTGGTTTGTTGAATGCCTCCCTTATGGTTTTTTTTTCCTTGTCAACAGCTAAGCAAACAAACCCTTTTTTAATGTTCTAAAAACTGTACACAGACAAGTACATTCATGATATAATTAACTACTAACTTCTCTTGCTTAACAAAGAACCCATAGGACACAGAAACAGTGAATCAGTCCACTGGACAGGGACAAACTACAATTTATACGGAGGAAAAAAATGTTTCCAAATCTTCTTTTTTTGTCTCCCACCTTTTCCTTTTCATACTGTATATTGGACCAGTTTCTAAACCAATAATCGTCTCCTCCTGTAAGTTCATGGTTTTTGCCTTTAATCAAAATCCAGGGTTTTGTTTTGTTTGTTTGTTTGTTTTTCCACACGCTGAAGTTGAAATCTGCGAGGCTGGGAATGCTGTTTTCGTAGGCTACAATTGGTCGCTTGGGTGGTCTCTATCAGCTTCTGGTTTGACAGTTTGGCCTGGGGAAGGAGCATGGGGCGGGTGGGCTACAGCAGGGAGGCCGTGTGATAAAGACATAGGGTTGGGGACTATTCCTTCTACTGCTGCAGGTATGCCAGTGGAAGCCACACTTACGACGCCCGGGGGATACCTGCTGAGAGAAGAAAATAAGAACGTACGTTAAAACCAAGAGGTGACTGTCTGGAAAGCTCATCTTGCCTCCTCCATGAGCTACAGAGATGCTTCTATTGTTTTCAGATCAGTGAGAAAGACAGTTGGTTAAGTTCCAGATGAGATACCACACGCAGGTGTTGCTCAACAAAGCAGAAGATGCTGTAAGTATTCCCAAATGAGGAATTTTCCTAGACAGCTTCTTCAGATTCCAGATTGTGACAGCACAGCAACAGAAACAATCCGGAAACTGAAATACTCTTCTCAAAATACAACTCAACAGGTCTGTGCAACACCTGTCTGACCTCTATGACTTTTCCTCAAGTTGACCTTTGGGGATTTTTTCCTCCTTCATTCTCACGTAGAAATCTTCCAATTTCATTGTTGTGGTTGAGAAAAGTATTTCTTTAAACTGATGTTGCAGTGGTATCTTTCTGATAGCCTCCAAAAAGAGCAATCATACCCACACACTCTTAACACGACAAAGTCAAGCCTGTTGCACCCAAGTAACATTTTTAGCGTCAAACTTGTCCTTGTCTGAAAAGAAAACCAGCTATAGTTCTACAGAAGACAAAGGCTTTATGCAGACAGCAAGAAATAAAGATGTAAACACCAAACACTAAGGATGGTTTAAAAGATTTGTAACTCCTGGCTGAACACCGAGGCCTGAATAATTTACAAATTCGATCAAAACCCACTCTCTGAATCAGTGTGTTTTTATGATGACCCTGACATTATCAGGCTAAAAAAGAATCATAGTATGGTAGGGGTTGGAAGGGACCTTTTAGAGATCCTCTAGTCCAACCCCAATGACAAAGCAGGTCTGTCTAGATCAGGTCACACAGAAATGTGTCCAGGTGGGTCTTGAAGACCTCCAAGGAAGGAGACTCCACACTCTCCCCGGGCAGCCTGTGTCAGGGCTCCCTCATCTCAACAGCCTCCAAACATGGACATTTCTATCCTACATAACCTTCCCTTGTGTTGCCATTTATTGCTTTTTTATTCTTAACCAACAAATACATTCCCTCCAGCACTTCATAAAGTTGCTCCCAATCTTCCTCCTCTGGCAGCTGTGAGTTGAAAGGTTTTCCAGGTAAAAAATGTCAACTGAATTAAATTGTAGTGAAAGTGGGAGCAACAGATCAGTTATATCTCCTCTGCTACTTCATATTCTTCCTTCCCCTTCCCAGTCTTAATTTATCAAGAAAAAATACAGTAGCCCTCTTAACTAAACCTGAAAGGCAACTCCTATATCCATTTCCTGTATTTTTTAATCTACACCCTGAAGAAGCACCCTGAATTCACTATGTTAAGCTCTTGATCAAGAAACTGTCCCAAAAGAGCTTAGAAATCCAAGTACGTGCTGTTCTCTTATAGAGCTTGAAAGCCACCAGTGAAATACCTCAACATGAAACAAGTCCTGAATTACCAACTTCTAACTATTCTCATTCAACTACCTCTTCAGTATCCAGACATTCTTATCTTCTACCTGTTAGAAGGCAGAATGGTATGTCAACATGTCTATATAAATTACACAATCACCTTTCACTGGCTGTCAGATTTCACTTTGTCTGTAAACTGTGACACTGGAAATGGCAGGGGCTTATTTAACAGGCAGCTCAGTAACAATCACACAGTAACACCACAAAAACAGGGCATGTATTATGCTGCTTCCCCAAGCCAAATACAAATAGTTCCTTCTCAGGAATACTGTTCATCTTTACTCATAGGACATGTCCTGTTTGTTTGACCTTTTGTGTTGATAAGGTATCTTGCATTTCACATAGCAAACGGTTTTGCCTTCCCCAGATTATGATCATACTCAAAGGTTCTAGATTATATTCTGCTGATAAATGCTTGTTGCTTGTGGTAATATCTGAATATTTAAGAGTTCTGTCCTATATCAAAACACAAAGTGATATATACCCAGAATAAAACAGCCTCATTAGATTTAGTTTGCTGACAGAGCTACATGCATTTTTTAACACAGAATTATAGAATGGTAGGGTTGGGACCTGGAATGGAAGGGACCTCTAGGGATCATCTAGTCCAACCCCCCTGCAGAAGCAGGTCCAGATCAGGTCACACAGGAACATGTCCAGGTGAGTCTTGAAGACCTCCAAAGAAGGACACTCCACAAGCCCTCTGGGCAGCCTGTGCCAGGGCTCCCTCACCTCAATAGTGAAATAGTTTTTCTTATATTTAAATGGAACTTTTTGTGTTCCAGCTTCATCCCATTACCCCTTGTCCTGTTCCTAGCTGCAATAGAAAAAAAGGGATGCCTCAACCTCTTGACACCCACCTTTTAGATATTTGTAAGTGTTAATAAGATCCCCCCTCAGTCTCCTCTTCTCCAGACTAAGCCCCAGTTCCCGCAGCCTTTCCTCATATGAAAGATGTTCCAGTCCCCTGATCATCTTGGTGGCCCTGTGCTGGACTCTCTCCAAAAGTTCTCTGTCCCTGTTCTGAGGAGCCCAGACTGGATATATAAATTATTATCCCAGGTCTTATCTTCTAAGGTAATTACATGACTATGATACAGCTAGTAACATATCTGGGACATGACACTGCCTGTGAAAGATTCCAAAACTCAGTTGAACTTAATCTTGGACTACAAAGAAAAAGACAGAAAAAAATTGTGGAACTATCAATTTCAATTCTGTGTTTAACGCAGGTAAGAATTAAGCATCAGCAGACACTGGCACTGAAACTGGTTTCTTCCAAGTCCTGCAGGTTTTATAGTGCACAAAATAAAAACTGCCTTCACCCACACTCAAAACTTTTCTACCATCCTTCCAACAGCTCCTACTATTTGTTGTATGATTTTAACTTCTCCCTCAGATTCCCAAAAAGAGTTTTCTTTTGCATTTGAAAATAATTGTGAAGCATTTGTTTGTGATTATTTTCATTATTGAAAAAAAAAAACTTGACTGTTTAATAAACTGTGCCTATCGTGCTTAAATTAAATACATATGGTCTTTACCTTGTAAACCATTAACTCCCAAAACATTCCTAAGTTAAAATCCATTCCTGATCTAGGTGGACCTGCTTTGAGGGAGGTTGGACTGGATGATCTCTAAAGGTCCTTTCCAACCCATACCATTCCATGATTCTGTGGTTTTATTTAGTCATGCAACTCTGCTCCTACCTGTCATGACAGGGTTGACGCTACTGCCCTCAGTTCAGCAACACCTGACTTTAGATCTCAGTGCATTCAGCTCTACCCCGAAGTGCTCCAAATTGAAGTCAATGAAACCACATGCTGTGTGGAAGAGGACACGTGTGCTTGGACTTTTCATTTCAGTAGATAAAAACACCCTTCTTCAGATACTCAGGGCTATGGGTAGCCCTGAATTTTTATTTTACCAAAAAGAAACATCTTGCTATGATGTGAGATATATACAGTGATCTAATCAAAGCTAGTATTTTCTTTTGCTGCACTGAGAGCTCCCGATCAGGAGATTGTGGCAGAGGGTGTTGGTGCTCCCTCCGTCATCACTTGCTGATGAGAAATGCTAGAAGTCACTGGGACATGAGAGCTTTGCTTCACTTCTCAGCAGTGCACAGCTGGGTTCTCATATGGGGAACACACACAGTCATGTATATACTAAAACTATGAGGCAAAGATAAGAAAGACAAAAGATAAGGAAGATGTAGGAAGGACAGCAGAAAGATCAGGACAGAGAGGTACAAAAAAAGATATTGGAAGGACTGCACTGTCCCTTCCTTCAAGGCACTGAGGGAAGCAGCTGTTTGTAGCTTTCTCAGCTACTTTCATCCGACTTATGAGTAAATGCCATACTGGAAGATAAAAAATTGCAGATGTTTTTCATAAATGAAAATTGTGTAAAGCTGGCTACTGGGAAAAATCTGCTGCTAGAACAGCTGCTGGAGATAAAGGGACAGAGAAAGACTCTCAAGCAAAAAATCTGAGGAATGCACATATTAGACATTAAAAAATTGCTCCTTTCTATTAATTATTAAGAGCTGCTTTCATGGTTGATTGAGAATACATAGATCACATCCCTCAAATGCTTTTACTTAAAAATTAAACATGTACTTCAGAAAACACTGTTTTCAGTATATTTTCATAATCACACAGGCTATTCCACTGCACTCACTACTGAGCTGTTTGTTCTCTCATGTGTCTGGAGGCCACAAAGCCACATAATAATAGTTTATTATTGAAAAAAGTCTTTATGTAACCTGCTGCTCTATCATTACCTTCAGCAAAAAGAACATACACTTCCACTGCACTCATTGGAGATGACCTGAATTGTTTTACTGGAATATACACAAACCAGTGTGTTGTTCAGATATTGCTAACTACACACACACACACAAAAAAGATTAGAAAAGGAAATGTACTCATGCACCGCATGAGTGACTTCAACTAGCAAAACAACATCATTCGCCTGAATGCAACAATTAGGAAAATAATATAGCTGGGGCTTAATCCAAACCCACTTAATTTATTAACAGGAATGTCTTTTATTTATTCTGGACGATGCAGCTCTGAATTAAGGAGGCGTTTCTTTTGCACCTGCAGCACACTTACCTGTATGCAGCACCATTCAGCTCTGGATGAACAACTCCGGGATCCATGCTGGCCCAATGTGTAGCTGCAGTCAAATGATCTTTGTTAACACAGTTTTTCAGGCTGTCTGGAATACGACCTAGGATGAAGTGAGTGAGAGAGAGGGAGAGGAAATTAAAAGAAAGGACAAAAACCCTCACACCCTCTAGCTGTTAAAAATAGTTATAAGTATTTGCTAACTCCTGTGGACATGTTCTACTAATCTCCTCTTAAAAAAGAGTATTTATGTTAAACTTATTTCACAATCATCTTCCACACTTGCCGTGCTCACCATCCCAGTTCTTCCATGACTGTTTTCAGCAGTCCTCCTTCTTTAATACTTTGAACGTTTTGATGTTCAAAAGCTATTTAGTATTTGCTCATAGATTTTATCTTATACATCAGAATACCACTGATTTTTTTTAGGGGGGAGGGAAGGGCAGAACAACTTAATCCTTATGGACAGATGGTAGTAGAATGGCTTGCACTCTTTTCTTGTTCACCTTTTTCCAATTACTTCCTTTCTCCTCTGTGTTCTCCTATGGCTTTCACATATCCAGCTTTATCCCACACTTCCTGCATCTTTCCTACATTTGCTTCACTGCAATTCAATGTCATTCTCACCTCCTTAATGCTGGCCTCAGTTTCATCTTACCACAAACCATGTGCAAACACTGAAGCGTTGACAGCTTCAGTACAAATCAATGACTTAGATTGCTGATAGCACAACCCCACACTTCAGGAAAGTACAGGTCTGTCTTCCTAGGCACATATGTTTTGGCTACTGCACCGTATTTCACATAAAACTAGCTCCATATCTGACTCTTATTTGCACATCAATCACCACTCAAGTAGGCTTGTGCAATCTCTCAAGAGCTGCTTGGGAATAGGCAATAGTTATATAGGAACTTAATGAATGTGCTATTAGAGTGTAAGCACAAGGACCAGTTCCAGCGCACCATTCAGCTCTGAGCTGAATGGTGCTGCATTCCAGTGATCAGACTCTTTAGGTTACCTCTAAAACAGAGAGAAAATAGTCTTGTAAAGGGTAATTCAGATCAGGAGTTTAAGAGCTGCCTTTAATCACTGTCCAGAGGAGAGTCTTTCTGCACAGGCTATAAATGAAAGTCAATTGGCCAACCTCTCCAGGCACAAGATCCAGGAAAAGCGACTGCTAGTGCTTTTTGTAGAGCAGAGCAGTGTGTTGGCACTGAACTACTCTCAAGGTGACACAGATGGCCCTTCATGTCTGCAGAACATTCAGTCTATATTGCCAAGGGGGGAAACTGTAAAGTCCTACTAAAAAAAGAACATTAGGGCTTAATGAATCATTTTTGAGTATGAAAATCCTTCCTTTTATTTTAGGCTACAAGGGATTCAAACCAATGCCAAATGGCTCACTCTTCTCATTTTATTTATTAGCAGTGCATGCTCAAGACATAACTGTTTTCTCTTATGTGAACAGTTTACAATTACATGGTAGTTATATAACAAAGAGACTTTGCCCTTTAAAATGCCAGGCTGCTTTAAAGACAGGCACATCTAAAACAAAGTACCCTTCCCAACAAAATACTGGAAACTTAGCTCAGACACAGAGATGAGTTTTTGAGATATGAGCACTACTGGGAACAGTATAAAGCTCTAGATGCTTTTTCTCTGATCATTACAGCCTTAGAGACACTGAGATTCTAGACCATCCTCTAAAACAAATATGGATGAACTTGGAAAATATGAAGAAGCCAAAGAGAAAAGAATTAAGGAAACACAGCTGCTTATCACAAGCATAAGGGGGCACCTAGGAAAACCAGCCTTATTTGGGTGATTTGCAGTCAAGCCCATCAGATGGGTTATATGTATATTCAGCAAAAAAAAAAACCCTAACCCTACAGATTTTTCACATACAAGGATTTTTCTATTAGATGGAAAAAGTGCTTTGCAGTGCTTCCCTTCTCTTTATATCTGCCATGAACCTGCAAGATTATCTGTTCCAGTTCTGCAAATAGACTGAATGAGTATTTGCTTGCTTCTATGTTCCTAATGCTAAAAGTGTTAAACAAAACCTTGGGCTGTTTTGACCTTTTTAAAAAGAAATACACAGAAAGAAAGAAATACACAGTGAAGGAGTTGATAAGGTGAGCTGGTACCTGTGATCGCCCTTCGGATCTCCCGCGCTGCTTCCTCCCGCATCTCAATGGAGGCTTGTTCACTATACCAGGCTGCATGTGGGGTACAGATCAGGTTTGGTGCATCCTTCAAGGGACCCTGACTAAAGCTAAATGAAGATTTAAAACAAGATCAAATGACAAAAAATATTGGGGGGGGGGGGGGGAAGGGATCCAGATGGATTTGTACATATAAAGATTAATTTCTACAACAGAAAAGAATTGCATTTCTATTTCTTCTTGGGTCTGGTTTTAATTCTGTCAGTTAATCTAATACACTATTCATGGTGTAAATAAGTAACAATCACCTCTCTTAGACTCAAAGGGTAGCTAGCACCTAGGTACTGCAGCAACACTGGGTTCTGTTGAATGCACTTATTGCTAACTACAGCCACTGCCACTCCAGTTCTGGTGCAGAAATGCATAAAGCAATACCCAAATCGATTCAGGATGGCATTCCATCTGTCCATTTCATCACAATTTTGCTTTTACTGCATTAGCCAACAAAGCTCTGCTCTCTTAAGAGTCTCTGTCAACGTGACATTTGGTCATTTAAAGGAAAACTCTTACAATTATTTCCAATTAAGAAGTGTGTCCATCAGCAGCCTCAAGTTTGGGGTTTTTTTTATAATTTGTTTTTTTTTCCCTGTTATTTTTAACTATTTTTTCTTTCCTTTTCCTTTACAGAAACTCCACAAGAAGGAAATTTACTTTACAGATTGATTTTCAGGAAAAGCAATAAATCTGTGTAAAAGTGCTACCACAGATACAGAGGGAAGAAACCGAAAATAACAGAAACTCGCTCCTCCTATTTATTTCCAGTTTTAATCATCTTACAGCCAATTGCAACAACAGGAGAACAAATATTTTAAGACAACAGCAGAGTTGGTTACATTTCATAAAATGGTAGATTTCATCTGTAGTTCAATAAACATCAGAATATCTGGCAAAACTCTTTTGAGTAAAGAGTTGCACGCTGCGATCAGATAGACATGCAGCACTGAAGACAAAGATAATTGTGGCTGTAATCCTGCAACTGAATCTCTGCAGATGGCATCTCCATGCAGTAAATGGTGCTTCCTATAGGTGCAATGGTCTGCTTGTGCAGATCTGAGATCTGAATTGGGAGGAATGTAAGGGAGCTTAAAGTCTCTGGAGCTGTCAAGCTGGCTTTGCACAGCACTATTGCATTGCAATGACTACGTTTATAAGTAAATGAACGCAGGGTATGCATAAATAAAATATTAGTGATGTGGCATTGTCACAGTAGGTATAAAAATTCTACCTGAAAGGATACTATCATATTTTTTTAACTTTCTGTTCCTCTCTTCCCCCCAAACTGAAATGAGAGAGACTGTTTTCTCTCCAGTCTTTCAACTTGCCCTCAAGTCCTGAATCTGCTCTTTAAAAACTTATGTTCCAGTTAAAATTGACATTTCTTCCTGCTCAGACTGAACAACTCAAAAAGGTTTGTTGCATACAAGCTGTGAGCTAAAGCAGCAGTCTGTTCTCATACCTATAACTCAGAAGCCAGGCTGAAGACTCAAGGACGTGTCAAATGGGCTCGTTTCTGATTGCTGATACTGTAAGACCAATGCCACTTTGGGGAGTGGTACATTTCTGCCTAACATACTAGACTTTGCAATGTTATTCAAAAACTAAGGCTTGTGCTACCAGCTCTGCTAATGACAGCATCCTGGTCCCCTGATAAAAGACAAAACAAAACCAAACCTGCACTCGGACCTAACTTTTATTTGCAACGTTATGTTTCTGGCTTTCCTGCAGAGGCAACCTGGACAAAAGTATGTCTTCATCCTCCAGAAAGATATCATCAAAAGTAGTTATTTCTCACATCAAATCTCTACTCTTTGCCTTCTGGGTGCATTCAGACATCACGTTAGTTGCCTCCAGAGCTGCATCAATGACAAAGAAGCACTCCCCTCCAAGCCATGGATTTGAACCCAATTCCATGCTACTTCTGCTAAACAAACGAATTGGTTTTTGTGGTTATTTTAAAGAGTTAAATCTTGGATGTCATTTTTTTTTCACTTCTGACCACAAGCTCCATCTACATTTGCATTAGGCCAGTGCTGCACAGATTCATGTTGCTTTACTATGGAATATTTAGCTACCAAACAAAGGGAAAACTCCATTTACTTGTCGCTGTTGATTGTATCATGCACTAAGACTTCAAAATAAGAAAGTGAACCAAATAAAAAGAAAAGAAAAGGAAAAGCACCTGAATGGTTCTGACTCATGTACATCTAAGGCTGCCCCTCGTATCCTTCCTTCCTTCAGGGCCTGTGCAAGTGCTTTTTCGTCTACTAACCCACCTCGAGCTGTGTTGACCAGGAATGCCCCTTGTCTCATCTAGGGAAAGTTAAAAACAAGAATGATGAAATAAAAATAAATGAAAGAAAATAGTTGTGGCATTATTTTTCTTTTACTCAAAAAGAAGCATCCATTACAACAAATGCTATTCAGCTGGTTCAACCTGAAACAGTTGTCTTCCCTCTCCACTGGAAAGTACCACAACATGTGATGCTTCTACCATAAAATGCTATTTCACAGCACTTAATAACCTTTTGTTTCTGGTAAGCAGTGTCTTTTAATAGAAGCGTTGTTTCAGACATTCTGCAGTAACATGATCAAAAGATACAACTGTGCATATGAAAATGACAGATCATTTTATGCCTTTTTATTTCACTGTGAAATTGCATGAGACAGAAACTACAGCACATTCTTAAACAAATTCATACTTTGTGGTTTTCAACTTTCACACGAATAAAAGTCTACGTGAATTTTTTCCTGAAAAACAAATGCTTTTGGATTTTCAAACACTTTTCCCTCCAGTTGCCAAAACACAGTATATCTATGGTTTATTTATTTTTGTTACTTCAGCTTCTTCCTCCCTGTGAGGCTTTTCAAATAAAGGTCTGAAGAATTCATAGATTATTCAATTAAAAGGCATGGAAATGAATTTGGTTGAGAACGTCGTGTGCCCAGGAGAGAAGGTGTGCTGTGCACGGTGCAGATTAGAACTCTAGATGCCACAGTGCAGAGAGAACTACAAGAACTCACACCGTAACATATCCACAACATGAAAACAAAGTGATGGTTTAAATAAGAGAGGTGGCACAGGAAAAAAATTAACTACTACTATCCTGCTTCTAGCCACCCTAATTCTTCATCTTTTACCAAATGTCTCAAACGCAGCTTTTGAGGAAGCATTTTTGTGCATGAAGGTAAGCATGTGAAGGGTAAGAACCACGGTGAAGATGAATGATACAATCCTGATTTTGTGCTGAGTCCATCTCTCACAGTAAAAACAAGAAAAGCCCAACATTTTGACAGAAAGCCAACTGTTGAAACTCACACATCAAACTAAAGCTTGTGTAAATGGATCCTTACTCTAAGAGGCTGGATTGAGATGCCAAATTCATAATCAAGAAGGAGATTTCTTTTTTATGTGACATCATAGGAAATATTAAACAATCAGCGTGCAAATGCTTGTGAGATGATTCTAACAAAAAAGAAACTTATAATCCTATTTAACTGGCCAGCTCACTGGGTTTAGCATGGCATTGCCTCTCCCCATCTGAAGACTCCGGGGCTTCCAGGAAAATCATCTATCGGTCTGTATAGCAAAACCAAAGTCCACTTACAGGAGAAGAACTAAGGGATCCTTCTTTTAGTTTTATGTAATTAACCTGGGAATTGGAACAGTGAGGAAATGGTGGCAAAATGTAAAGTTGGTCTAGTAATAGCAAGATGTTCCTGATGGGAAGTATCACTGCATCTCCACTACTTCAGCCAGCTGAGAGAACTAGATCAAATCTAGCACAGGAGGGCTCACCCAAGTGACAATCACACCTGCTGTGCAGACATGCCTTAGAGGCTCAAGGCAGCTTATATACCCTTCCTAAATAGGAAGCTCTTGCTCTTGCTAATTTGAGGTTTAAGTATAGCCTGGTGTATTTATATGCCTTTTGAAGGACTTCAAAATCTTAAAGTGAACCCTGCTAAAATCTTCTGTCCAACCTCCATAAACTTACTTGAATTTTCATTTTAGAACTACTTAGAAAACTCTAAAGCTGGTCCAAGTCCAAGTCAAACAGAACATGGCTGCATAAGAATATTCTAGTGGGAATGACTTACTTGACTCACAGTCAACTACAAGGGTGGATGCAGCTGGAGATGACCCTGAACAATGGGTGGAAGCATGAAAGAGCTTCACAGCTACAAATGCTGACGGCTGTTAAACTCACCTACACTAAAACCTGCGCAGTTGCTTTGGAAATGTATTGTTTTTAAAGTGTATTGTCTGTTTCTCAAATCTGTAAAACTAAAGATGACCTCTCCGCTTCTCTTCAGAGCACTGCAATATCATGGGTACAATAAATACAAGCTTGAAACACTTCTCTGAGGAACACTAGGACTGCAAGTCCAAGCACAATGGCTAGGCAGAATGGTGACTAATTACAGGGAAAAACTACTGAAAGAGAAGAGTGACACCAAATTTTCAAAGACATTTTAAGGCCATACAATTTCAGATTCTAAACAAAATTCAAGGGGAGACTTTAGTGAAATGAGATGCAGAATACTTCTCTGCACTTGGTTTAAAAATTGGTTGTTACATGACCATGCAATATTGCACAAAAGTGGGATGCAATGCTCTCTAAAATTTTAGGCCACTTCAAACATTTGTCAGCTTAAAAAAAGCTGTTCTGCTCTTTCTGATACATATTTAGAAGATCTACTCCATGTAAAGTTACAGTTCTCACATTGGCTGTTATAATACAGCTGCTTCATCCAAACTTTACCCAAAGCAAGAACTGCCTTCTAACATTTTAATCCTTGCTTTAATATGAAGGATAGTAAACAGCAATATCAAGGCTTATGATGTCCTTTCCAGTATACACTTTATGATATGCCTTACATTTCAGACGGTTTCACTCAGTTTTGATGTGTTCTGTTTGTTTCTCTGATTAATGCACTCTCATTACATCTATCCAGGTCCACTCAAAAACTCCTGTGATAAACTGGCCCAAGGTTCACAGTACGCTGTACAATGAGTGACCATTGCTAAGCCTCCAGACGGTCCTACTGAATTCAGTGTGATTCTGCTAGGGTCTAGACATCTAACCATGTAATAACCATTAAACCTTCCTGAGCACACAACAAAAGAGAATGTTCAGGGGAGGGTAACAGCTGTGTTCTCTTAAGAGATTTGAATTCTTAATTTTTTAGAATTTTAAATCCCAAACCCTGATTTTATGTTGAGATGTACCTATAAAATCACTAAACTCTCAAATCCAAGAGTGTGTCACATTGTCAGGTTTCTGCCATGATCCTACAATGACTGTGGAACACATTCAGTAATTACTTCAGTTCTCCTAAATTTCAAAAGTAGTAGGTGCAAACTATTTCTCAGAAGTCAAGCAAAGATTTTATTGCAAAAGAGTGGTCCTGTCATTATTACCAACACACACAATGCTACATCAATAAAGAGCAGCAAAATCAACTATTGCATCTTAAGAGTTCTATCCTGTGTGCTATTTGAGATTCTTACATCTCAATGATACATTTCTAGCTGCAACCTACACTGAGGTTGGAGTCAGAAGCCAAACATTTAATAAGAAAGCGTCCTACCCAAATCAGTCAATAACAGAGCAGTTATTACTCCTAGATTTCGAAATTAGTTTAGTATTACCTAAAACTTTAGGGAGAGGTTAGTACTAATTCCAAGAGATACTTCCCCTCCCCGCCCCCAAACAGTGCAATGCTGTAAATGTGTTCCATCCGTGAAGCACTCTGCAAACATCAGGACTGAGCACAGGGGGGAGCCCTTTAGTTATAATCTTTAAATTGCATCGAAAGAACAGAACGTGAGTAAAAGGCAAAACTGCTACCTGAAAACACACAGGTTAAAGTAGCTACTACAAGAGGTAGGAAAAAGTGCTTTAACATAAATGCAACTTTATTAAATCCCAGCAACACTGAGAAAATTATTTCCACAACTGCAGTATTACTGAGCAAAAAAAGATAATAAAAAGCAACAATTCAAAAGCCACCAGCTATTTCCTAGTGAGTTATAAACACGTTTGATTTCAAAGCAGCAAAAGGGAAAGAAGAGTCTTTCAAATGAGAATCTGCCTGTTTACATCAAGAAGCTCTATAACGTTAGCAACCAGCACCAGTGTGGATGGCACCCACAGAGATTATTACCTGCTTTATGGTGAAGTCATTAATAAGATGATGATTGTGTTCATTCAAGTTGCAGTGCAGGGTAACGCAGTCACTGTGGAATAGCAGGTCCTGCAAAGTGCTCACCCGCTGCAGTCCCAGAGCACGCTCCATGCCATCTGAGAGGTATGGGTCATAGAAAATCACACTGAAGCCAAAGGCTTTGGCACGTAGTGCTACTGCTTGCCCAACACGCCCTAGAACGAGATCAACATGCAATGAGAACAGATGTGGAGCAGCTGGTGGAAGGGAGCCTCCTCCTTCCTATTGCAAACTCTTGCTATCAAACCATACCGTTTTGTACAGCAACTGTAAGAGGATAAAAAAGAGGCAGCTCCAACGTACTTGAAATCACCACTTAGATCAGAAACATGACATCTGGGCTGTTTTACACTGCCTTGTACAAAACAAAGCAAGAGGCTTGCACCTTTTGCAACCGGAGATCTGAAATGCCAGAAGATGTCACATAATCTGCAATAATCTGTAATACAAGGGTTTGCCTGCTGGGCCTGTTTACGGTGAAACACTACTGGCTCGTGAATGCGTCCTGCCAAGGGCTCACTCTTACCCACATTGGACCAGCTGGCTTTAATAAAAAGCTATAAAATTAATCCTCAAAAATGTATGCAATAAAAGATAACTTGTTTAATCTGCAGTTCAATTATTCTCAATGCGTGGAATCTCCTTTCTGAACTACCATTTTCTTTCATTTTGAATAACACCCTTCCAACATTAAAATGGCTACAAGAATCCTGTCATCTAAGGCTTTAAAAAAATTCTGTAGCCTTCTACCTCAATGATGAATAAACACAGTCTATCATATGGCACTCACTTAAGAAGAGTGCAGTACCATTTGTTATTCACGCTGACCTCAGCTTTTCTCTGTTCCACTTACTGTCATAATTCAGAGTTGTGCTTGAAATTGCTGTTTGGGCATGACTCCACGCCACATGTTATCGGGAGGTGTGTATTTCCCTTTGACACCATCAGTAGAAGACAGAGAAAATAAGTGAGTGCATCGAGCGAGAAAGGGTCTTTTGAAGAATGAGAAATAACGTGCTTTTCAGATGACTCCACACTAGATACATATTATAAACACTAGATAAAGACATTTCAAAACCATCACTAGACACACCATAATAATCATGTCTCATTAAAAAAAGTCGACACCTTTTCTTTTGTAACATCTGAGTTTGTTCAGAAAGAAAAAGCAGCAAATTAACACAGGGAAATCCCATCTCTTTCCAATTGTGCTTGAAGGGATTTCCCTCTGCTTTTCAGTTTCTCTTTAAATAAACTTAAGGAGCCACATGAAGAAAGGTTTTGTGTTGATCACTTAACCTGAACATGGCAATTCCGCAGTGCTTAGTGACAGATGTGCTTGAAATACTAAACAGCGTGTCAATCTGATGGGAGCTGGCTGCTCTTCTTTGCGGACACCAAGTTAAAATGCTCTTACAAATCTTTTATTTCAATACTTGCGTACATCTCATTTGTTTGCCTTCCAAGCTGCTTTTTATAAACTTCAATTAGACAATTTTCAGCACAAACATTGTGTTATTTTCAAATTTTTGGCATGTTCACAGCCCAAGGAATCAGTCACACAACTGTAAATGATTTGTGGGGTGGGTTTTTTTAAAGGCAGCGTATCAGTTGTACTCCAGTTCCATTCATTTTCACATGCAACATTCTGTCATCTGTTCTTCTTTATACCCTTTACAACACTAATACCTGAGGGAATTCGTGACAGTCAAATCTCTTACAACAGACTCTCCAGCTAAAGCTACACTTTCCATTCATTGCAACCAGGCTAATAAACCCAAAGCTTCCTTCGATGTGCACATTTCCTCCTGAAACACATGATTATCACATCTGTGTAGCTCTAGTCAGAATTGATTTTATGGGATAAAACTCCTACACTAGTAAACATTTATATTTAGTCTTAGTTGTTAGACAAATACATAGGTGGATGAAGGTAGTTTGCCAAACCTTTTCTAAACTATGATCCAACAACATAGTACAACCACAAACCTATGATTTTTTTTTCCCCCCTTTCCTGAAAACTGGGCATGAGGGATGTCTCAAAAACTACCTCTCACATCAAGAACAACAGAAGAGCAGACAAAGTATCCCACCTTCCTGTCAGCTCTATCTTAAAAACATGTTCAATTGCTATGAATATTCATGGCTGCTTCCAGGAAAGGCAAATTCATAGAAGCATAGAATGGCTGGGGTTGGAAGGGACTTTTAGAGATCATCTAGTCCAAACCCCCTGCAGAAGTAGGTCCATCTAGATCAGGTCACACAGGAACGTGTCCAGGTGAGTCTTGAAGACCTCTAAGGAAAGAGGCTCCATAACCCCTCTGGGCAGCCTGTGCCAAGGCTCCCTCACCTCAACAGTAAAATAGCTGTTTCTTATATTTAAATGGAACTTGTTGTGTTCCAGCTTCATCCCACTACCCCTTGTCCTGTTGCTAGATACCATAGAAAAAAAGGATGCCCCAGTCTCCTGACACCGACCATTTAGATATTTGTTAATATTAGTAAGACCTCCTCTCAGTCTCCTCCAGACTAAACAGCCCCAGTTCCCACAGCCTTTCCTCATATGAAAGATGCTCCAGTCCCCCTGATCATCTTGGTGATTTGTTATTCAATATTCAAAATATTAGGTGAACTTTCTGGCTTGTCTCATGGGAAGAATGCAGAAAACACAGGTTGCACAAAGTTGGAAAAAAAAAAAGCAGAAAGCAACAACAGCCTGTTTTAGAAATTACAGGCTTACACAAAGCTCTAGCAAAGCCCATGCATCACCTCAGTGACACTAGCAGCCACTTCTCCTGTTACAGTCTGACCCATCCACTCCCAGTAAGACTGACGACTCCTCCCAACTCTCACAGTTTGTGAGTGTCTATGACCTTGTCAATGACCTGATTTGAGGTAACAGCAGAGTACCTGCGGTTGCCAATGTTTCCCACTCTGGGCAGAGAACCTGCATGGTAATACCGAGTTTCATCAAATGTCCTTGATAGCATGGAGATGTTGATGACCTGTCTGCAGACTTCCACGGAAAGACAAAGCGCTTTCACTCAGCAGCCCCTTCCTGTCTATGCAAAAGTAATGGAGAATCTGGGTTATTTTTCCTCCCTCTTGGAGAACTCTGAAACGTGGCGAGTGCTATTTTGGGGATTGGACTAGATGATCTCTCGAGGTTCCTTCTAACCCCTAAGATTCTGTGATTCTGTAATTTCGTTACATTTCCTTCTGAGCACATTAAGAGAGTAGGACTGCAAAGGGCACGTCATTTATTCCATGGTGATACCAGCCAACTCTTAAGCCTTAATACCATTCTATGATTCTATAATGCAGATCAGCACTTTGGCCACGGTCTAGGGACTGTTCAGAGAGGAAAGACAAACGGAGTGACGACACTCATTATGATGTGGAGACAAATGTGTTTGGAAGAATTTCACCTCTCTTGAGCAAGGAAATGCATTAGCTATTAGTCATCAGCATTTGTAACCAGGAAGGAAGGGGAAGGGAGTGTGACTTCACTGCTGTAAAATTATCATTACGGCAGAACCACGTCCAACTATCTACTCATCTAAGTACTTACATGCTGCTGCTCAGAAAAATTCTCCTTTAAAAAAATCCCAAATGTCTAGAAATAAGGTGAAAAGGAAGCTTTGCTGTTTTGTTTTTTTTTAATGCAAGGCTTACTATCCAAGCTTGTGATGCATCCCTTGAAATACAGGACACTGGATAGTAATAAAGATCAAAAGTGACAAAGAGAGTTGTTTAATGATGTGGTGTTATTATTTATGTAAGGCTCAAAGAATCACACACTTCATAAAGACAGAAAGGAACACAGGCTCTGCCCTAAGGAGCTCAGAGGCTAACCAAACAACTAAACAATGACGGATGGTATCCAGCAAGCACATGAAGGAGGCATTATGCTGGTGAGTCTCTGCTTATCTTCAAGCTCAATACAAGCAGAGGATGAAAGATGGGGTTAACTTTAAAGGAGGAGTACAGAGTAAGAGGATTAAGTAGGATAGACCAAGCGTCAAAGCAGGAATATGCATGAGAGGAGGCAAAGAAAAGAGAGAGGGTGATGGAAAGAAAAAGGCAAGTGAGTCATTAAACTTGGCCAGACCAGTGGATAAGGAAGTGAGCAGCTGAAGCTTTGGAGGGAAAGATGCATGACGTAGTCAATCCCCAGCACAGAGATAGGCAAGAGCTAGGGTGTTCCTCTTTGGCAAAACAAGAGAAAAGCCCAGGAACAGATGTGAAGAAGGTCTGCAGTTAGCTGCTGCAGCAGCAAAGTGATAAATTTAAGCAACTCCCTGCTGAAGAGACCACAAGTTTAAGACGAGAACAGAGAAGCGTAGCTACGCTTGAGGTACGAGATGATCTCAGATACACAGGAATGAGAACGGACAGAGACAGCTTTACTACATAGAACTAGAGAAAAGAAGGACTTAGCAACAGATGATGAGAATTGTTTGGTTTGTGTAAAACACATTCACTTCTTAGTGGTTCATCACTCTTGATGCCGATGTGTCTAAATAATAAAGTAACAAACTTCGGCAAAACAACATGGGAAGAGGCTACTAATAGAGAAACACAACCTAAGAACACCAGTCATTTGTAGGTGGCTGTAAATACACATTTTACTCTGAAACTAGAGACAGGTAGCCTCTTGCAGTGATCTATTACAGAAAAGAGAAGAACGTTTGCCACAGTCTAATCAAATGTAAATACTCTTACAGTCCTATTTCCCTGTCTTCTAAGACCACGTTTTGATCCTTCATGAACACGTCGCTACATAGGATTTTGTCAGAACATGTCAGAATCAAAAGGTTGTACCTATTCACATATATGTGCAAAAAGCACTTGTGGAAGTTTTCAAAATGGACTTTAAAACTTATTTTTCCTTGAAATCATGAATATTCTATTGTAGGGGAAAAAAAGTGGGAACAACAAAAGGCTAGAAAAAAAGACTGGCTAAAAACTCTAATAGATGTGTACCTTTAACAACAGATTTTACAAGACTTTTTAATATACTTCATACACAAAAGGCTTGCTTTTGAAAATGAAGCTCAAACCCTAGCATTTTATGAATCATAGAATGGCAAGGTTGGAAGCGACCTTTAGAGATCATCTAGTCCAACCCCCCTGCTCAAGCAGGTCCACCTAGATCAGGTCACATAGGAACGTGTCGAGGCGGGTCTTGCAGACCTCCAAGGAAGGAGACATGAGGCTTCACAAGCATATTGTTAATCTGATTATCCATTTGTTTCTCTATACCCCTCAGTCATTCTCAACAGAAACAAAACTCACAAAATTCACTTAAGGAAGTCAATAGTGAATGACTTTTTTTTTTTCCTACTCTCAGTCTGGAACTTGTGTAATACAAAAAACTGCAATGTCAACAAGACAGCTATTCCCAGCAAACAAGCACAGAGCATGTGAGCCAAGGCTTAAGTTTCATAAATTAGGTCTGCACTTCCATTTCTGTACAGGAGACTGTCTGTTATTTACGTACAGATGCTGTGACCGTGAGTGCAATAATCATTGTGTGTTTAAATGAACTGCATAAACGGGTACAGACTGGAGTAAACAACTTCATGACTGACTTCCTGAAAGTCGTATTTTAAAGGTAATTTTTTGACTGTGAAGATGTTCTTGGTATGTTGCACACTTGTTTAAATGAGTACTATGTAATGCCAGTCTATTTTCAGCTTCCAAAAGTAAGAGTTTGTGGCTTGAGTTATTTGACAGCAATGTGTAACTGGAACAGTCATTTAAGTATGATGCCTTGCTGGCAGATTCATATTATTAATTCTTGTGGATGAATACCATAGCAGTTATGTCAGTAGTCTATCAGATCTTTGATAAGACAAGCACATGACTGAATAATTTTTATACAGAAACTGACTTGTTTTTCTTCTCCACTTCTCTAACAGACAGTAATTAATTCATCTCAAGTAAGCCTGTCCATCTGTTAGATGCAGCAACACATTTAGGGCCATTCAGAGAGGTAAGCAGGTGATTTTATTAGTCCTGGAAACATTTCAGACTTTTTTTGCATCTAGTTTTTCCTCTCATTTGAGCTGAAATACAATTTCAGATGCAGTTCAATCAAATGCATGAGCTAATTGCTCTGTAGGCTATTACTGCAGCAAGGACTTTTCAGATATGTTAAAACCAGTTGAAAGGAACAAACCACAAACAGAACCAGATATGACAATGGCTGAGAAATACAACATATACAGGTGACACCAGGCTGAAGAGGCAGGATCCTTGGTATGGCCTTGCTCTGGCAGGGGAGTTGGAATGGATGATCTTTCGAGGTTCCTTCCAACCCTTAAGATTCTGTGATTCTGTGAGGGGGAAGTAATGATGCCTCCTTCTCTTATAACCAGCGTGTCTGGCACCAGGCAATATTGCAGCAGAAAGATGGACAGAAGCTCAAAGAATTAAGAGCGATCAGCAACAAAATGAGTTGTCAGAGGAAAACAATGATGTCTAAGGGGAAAACACTTGAGATGCCAGGAATGGAGCTGTATTACACAGAAGGCTTGACAAGGAAGGGAACAAACTAAAAGTTCCATTTTTATAGCCTGAATCTTCATAGTTTAAAAGAAGGAAAGGCAAGGTGTATCCAACCAGCCCTCCAAGCCAACATACCTAAACCAATAATGCCCAAGGTTTCCCCTCTGATCCTGGCAGCTCCAGAAGCCACTTCCCGAATCTGTTCCACACTTTGTACTCTCGTGCCTTCTCGCAGAGCCTGGTGAAGCCAGGTGGTTCGCCTGTACAGGTTCAGAATGTGGCACATGGTAGAATCTGCTGTTTCTTCTACCGAGGCAGCTGGCACATTACACACTGCGATTCCTGCAAAGAACGAAGGGAGAGGATAGCAGCTGACAAATGTTTCTCTTTTTCCCATTTAAAAGCAATTCAGGACCATGATGATTTACCATGATTTACAGCTATTTCAACACTATTTTGAACAAATACTACATTTCTGACTGTAATGTAGTTGATAAACACATAGAAACATTTTCTTCCTTCTTTTTTAATTACTATTGATTGCAAACTAAGGCAGCAGGCCACCGAAAACACAAAGGGAAAGTACTGAAGACATTCAGGTAGTTTTAAACACAAGTTGAGGTCTTGGTAAGCATTTTACACGAACACTGAGCTAGGTGTTTTGAATAACGGAAAGAAATCTGCCTTGCTCTCAACAGAGTAGTTAGTGATTGTTGTTTAGATTTAATTGTGTGAGTCAGCTCTCCACCACTGAGCAAATACCCTCCCAAAAGGTATCTATACAAGGTATACAAAAAGGAGAAAATATTCTATAATGGCAGCAACACTTACAAACCCCTCACAGGACAACTATTTGTATTTCAAATTCATGTGTGGATAACCATGAAACAGAAAGGAACAGTTTGTTTCTTGCTGCATACAGGTCTGTAGATTTACAACTGACAGAATCTAAGTTATCCCTGGTCCCTCAAATTAAAGAGAGAATCTATCCAATTGTCAATAGGGAAAAAGAAAATCTGCTTCTGTTCAGCCTATGAAGATAACACAAAATGAAGTCAATGTTCCTAAAAACTGAAAAGTTACTAGTTGAAAAGGACATAATGGCAAGCAGTTAAAAGACCGTTAGAGATTTCCACAGTCAATCGTGGCAGACTGATTGATTCAAATCTCACAATATTCTCTTAACTTCAAAAACCAGATCAGGCAACAAGAGCTTGTAACTGCAGGCAAGTTATCTCATTCTGCTTTTTAACTTCCAGTACTCAATGTACAGCGGTTCGGGAAAATGTTTACTTGAAAAAGTTTATGTCCTTTTTGACTTGCCTCTCTTCGTCCTTTCTGTTTACTACATGTTCTTTCTCTAATCATCAGCTCCCACAAATGTTTGTCTCAGTTCTGCTGACTGAGATCACAAACAGTACACAGAATAATTTCACAGTGGAGAAAAAAAAAGTGTTTTGTATCCTAAAAAACACCCTAATACTGTTTGCACTGCCTAGTTGTTTGGGCTTTTTACATAAATAAATATTCAATAAGTCCTCAGCTAATGCCAGTATAGCTTATGAAGCAAGGAAAAAAAGACCCACTCTCTTGAATAACAACAATCTGATAAATAATATGCTTATACCGTATTTATCTACATTTTTCATACAAATGTCTTTATTCTGTTGCCCATTACTGTTGTAAAGCTTTCTTTATGTCAGTAAAACACAACATAAGAAACCTGCAGAACTACTTTTCTTTCTTCTGCTGCAGATATCCAATGTCCACTGAGTCACTGCTTGTAGACTTACACAGCCTACAAGCATCATTATTCCAGCATCATTTGCTGGAATATTAATCTTGGCATCCTGCTAACATCAATGGCAGTGTGAAGTTCATCATCGTTTTAAAATGTGGGGAAAAAAGCATGAATGGAGGGATAAGTTACAAGACTGAAAAATATTATCCCTTTAAGGTCATCATTTTAAACAGTAGCATTTGTTTCTAAAAAAAAAAGTCTTTTTCATGGAGCAAAAAATGCAGGTTTTAGATGGCCAAACAAATTTAATAAGCATGTATCCTGACAGCTGGCTTCAACAAAATAATGCTTTAAAGGGAGCTTGAAGGGTTATTTACATTACATATTTGGAGGGAGAAATAAAGACTTGAAATCACCTTATACCCTCTTCCCTAAAAGGTTTCCTTAAGAAACTCAGGAGAGAAAAATCAGATAATTTCACCCCTAACCTGTAGGAAATTCATTTTCCTTATCTCCCCCCAACTTTAAAACCAGTTTAATGTCTGAAAGGCAGAGACATGGTGAACCACAAAATGCAGCAAGAGAAAGGCAAGGATATGAAGAGACATATGAAGAGTGAAATACATCACACTCTCATCTCCTACCCATTGTTTCTTTGCTCTCCTCCCTCTTCCCTTTTCCCACCACTCTTCAGTTCAGTGCTGAAAAATGCAAGAGGCATCACCTTGTCTCCCACTTCACTCGCATTCAGCTACAGCCACACTTTGTGCACACTTTCTAGTCAGTAATTAATAAAGTGGAGAAAATCAGACCAGGCCTTAAAGATTTTATCCAAGAAAAATATGTTTTCATGCATTTTAAAAAGAGCAAAAGTGCTACTATGAAAATAATACTTAACAGAAAAAGCTGGTAAGAAGCCTATGAGCCACTTCCACAACATCTAACTGAAGAAGTTCCTACAGAAGTTCAGGAATATGTCACTTTACAGTCTAACTGTAGTTCGAAAGAGAATCAAAGCTTTTTACAAAGAGCAATGTACTCTCCTACTACCTTGAGACGCAAATTCAACAAATGGAAAATGATGCGTCCCAGTAGTGGTGAGTTAGTATTTAATTCCAACTGTTTCCCCCTAACTATTGGAAAGCATTTTACATCATAAACCTTTCAGCTTTTGACAGAGCAGATAACAATATTTTGTAAATACTGGTATGCCCAAATGGGATGGATCTGTATAACTCAGTCTCATCACAACACAGGAACTGAATGATTAAGAATGTGGCCATTTAGCATTTCATGCCCCTAATCTGCTGTACTCTGAATTGAAAAACTATGTGGATGCATTCAAATTATAAGCTTGGGCTACAGTCATGCATGGAGAATTGCAAAAACAACCAAAAACCTGCAAAGATTTTGCTCATTTCAATGATTCTGTGCCTAAATCCGACTCCTGACTAGTTGGGGCCTTTGACCTGTTCCTAGATTTTGGATCTTTAATTGGGATTTTACTCCAGGCTAATCTCTACATCTATTTGTGTTTTCTGAGGCTCACAAACTAATTCTGGCACTAGTTAGTAGGAAAACAGTCTTGCAAGCTTCAGACTTGACCTGTTCTTCATAGAAACTCACAAAGAATTTTTTATCCTCTGCCTATTGGCAAACTACACCACCATTAGAACTGGGTGATGGATTTACTACCATTTACTGATGGAACAGAACCCCACAGCACCCCACTACCTTAGTGGGGTTATTACTAGGGCTAAGCACTGTCACATTGAAGTAAATGTTTCCAAGATCTTCCCAGGGCATAATGGGAAGCATGTTTGGTCACTTAAATCTTAAGAGGAGAAATATGTAGATGTTTATTCTGAGCAGTAGTTTTGTCTGTAGATTATAGATAAGAGATGGCTTATCCTAAAGAAAAGCACGAATCAGGCTGTTGGCTTTTTCAGAGTGAAACACTAAGCATTATCTCCTCATAGTTTCAGCACCTAAATTTATTCTGAAGCAGCAACAACCGATTCTCCTATAAAATCATTCTTTCCATTTTATGAAGTGGTTTAGTACTAAATCTCATGCATCATAAATAAGTCTCAGACAGCTGATAATGATCTCACTTTTTATTCAAACAGAAGTAGTATATGCCATGCTGATGGAATTATATTTTGTGATTGGATTACAGCAGTAGTAGTTGAAACACACACAATTGGGGTAAAAAAGAAAGAGATGAAAAATTACGGCCTTACTCCTTGGCTTTATATTGAACAGGCAGATTGTCACCGTGTCACAAAGCTGTTCATATTATTGCTTAATTAACTAATGCCAGTAGCTCCATAATGATTTTTAAAACACTTTGATGAGAAAATTATACAGCTTACATACTACGTTAATATAAATTATACAGAAAATGTTCATGCAAAGACTCAGGTGCTATCAGACTTCTGGAGGCAAGCAGAAGAGGTAAAATAACGTCTTTAATAGTCATACCTAAATCTCCAGCAGATTTGATGTCAATATTATCAAAACCACTGCCAATTCGGACAATTATTCGAAGTGCTTTAAATTTCTCCAGGTCTTCTCGTGTTAAAGTGATCGTGTGATACATCAGTGCACCCACTGCTTCATTTAGTACCTATAAATAAAAATGGAAGAAGAAACACTTATTTTCTTTCACAGCATCTCAGCTCATTCACATACATGTATTTTCAGGTATAAAAAGACGGTAAATGCATTAAATCCTGGTCTTTTCTTTAAGAGGTTATTTCTCCAAGTAGCCTTCAGCCATTTGCTAATCTTTTTTGTCTGATATATTTGTTCTAGCTTAAGGACTAAGTGACCTGTATTTGTGTTCTTAATAAGAAGGAAAAACCACAGGATATGCTCCACAATATTGAACCCTAAGCACAAGCATCACTGGACTGCAGATGAAACAAAGTATGAGCGAGCACTCACTTTACACTCTAATTTTGTGCTTAAGCAGCTAAGATTCAATTTTGAATGGAGACAGAGCAGGATGTCTCCACCATACACACAATGGTACATGCATTCACTGTCCTGTTAAACCACTTGATACCTGCACAGAAAATGTTCAGTAATCATCACAAAATCCTTAGAGAACAGACTGAAATCTATTGATCCATACAGAAGAAAATAGTGTTAGTTTACTGACACAGCAACTAAGCTCTCACTGATAGAAAACTGGATGTCATATAAATTGGTGCACCTAAGATACCAAACCAGACCTTATGCAGAAAAATTAGCACCTCTAAGAAATCAGAAATTGTACTAAAGCAAAAAGTTGCAAGGAAAAAAACCCTAAGAGATAACAAGATGAAAATAAATTGACAAGGTCTGAAAAGTCTGAGTATCTTTCAAATCATGGTAAGAGTACATCCAACCTACTCAAGAAAGGTTAAGAGTAAGGTGTATAGAGATGCCTAGCATACTATGCCCAGCAGTTTCAAATTCTGTCACCAAAAAGTGACACCCCACCCAGCTTACACAAGTTTACTGTTCAGAAAGCAGAAAATACTTTTTTCTCTTTTTACATGCAAATTAGATAATTTCACTTCTTCAATACGCGTCTGTTTCTGCCTTCTGCACTCACTGCCTAATACCCTAATTGTTCTACAAGAGACAACACATGCACAGATCATTTCAATATCTAAACTAGCTGTAATGATTTCAAGGGGTTCCTATGACATACTTCACATAAAAGTACTGCAGAGGCTCTAAATTTCTTACTCACTAGATTTTTAGATCTGGGACATGTACAGATTCTGTCACCTGAGCTATTTCTGCTCATACAAACATTTTCTAGGGTGCTGTAAGATCACTAACAATAACTGACATCGACATAAATCACTTAAAAAAAACCTAATGCAAAAAAAAAACCAGTCTCACACATGGAGGATTCTAACTGTTGAAACCCAAGATCTGAAGCAGTAATTTTAAAAAGTAAAATGGACAAATAACCAATTTAAAAGTAAGAGTAATCTCCATAAAAACAGAAGAAAACTGAATCTTACTGAATACTTCACAAAATGATTTATGCTATTTCAACAGGTGCTTCTGCATTGGTAACCCCAGATCTAAGTCAGAGAAAGAGCAGAATCCTTTGAGCAGAATGAACTGAAAAAAAAAATAGAAATTACACAGTCCTAAAGACTACAGCTACAACATAATTCAAAGAACAGCTGTAGGCTCTGATCTTATAAATGATTATACACACGCAAAACGCCTTGATTTTAATGGTACAAACAAGTCCTTTGGAGATTATATCTAGCAGTCACCAATCAGAAAGACTCCACTCATCAGAACGTATTTCCTTGAAATGTTACACAGGCTTAAAAAAACCCGAACCAGTGTATTGGTTTTGCTTCTACAGCAACATTGCATTTGGTATGTGCCAAGTCAAAGCTCATGCCTGAGGAGACCTACACAAGCAACAGTCCCTCTTACAACCTGAGTGCCTATCTAAAATGCCTTCAGGGGGCTTTTTGTCCTATTAATCCATAAAAGAAAATTGTTCCAGAATCTCACAGCTCCAATCATATGGGAATTTCTTTTAATCTCCAGCCTCAACTGATTCACAGCCCAGCTTCTATCCATTTGTTCTAGTGTCAGCGTTGGTCATTTGCTTTGACCATACTTTTCTCTTCTTAGTGTGTACAATCCAAATTGTATTACAGACAATAGTCACATCCGTTCTTAGCATTTGTTTGGCTACTCTTCATAAACTGAGTGCTTTCAGTCCTGTCTAGGATGATGTCCTTCTATCCCCTTGATCAAGTCTAACACTTAGCCACTGTGTTCATGGAAGTTTAATCTCACCTCTTCGGAGTGACCACAACTGCACCATGAGTCTTACTGGAGATTTCTCTCCTCACTGTGTTACACCACTTTCAGCAGCACTACATGTACTGGAATCAACTCCTAAGGAAGCCTCACAGAACATGTGACATTTCTGCGTGGCCATCATGCTGCCAGCTGATCCTCTGACTACTACAGAAATCTGAATACTTTTCCCTGTAGCACATCCCATTGTCAGAGTCCTCAGGGTATAAGGAGACTTTTTCTCCAAAACACAGTGCTTGTTACTTCACAGCTCAAGATCCTCAAGTTCATAATGATATCCTGGTTCTCCCCTATCAGCCATGTCCTCTGTTTTGGGTGGTATCACATACATTTCCCTCCTGCCCCACTGAGGTGGCTCTGGAAGGCTGTGATGCAGAACATATCCTCACTATAGTTGTCAGAAGAGCAAAAAGTGAAGTCACATAGAATTTCCAAGGACCAACCTAAGGCTCATATAACAACCCAGACCAGAAAAGGACAAATGTGTGCTTCTGTGTATGCAGAGAGCTACCTCTACCTCAAGGACTGCATTAAATAGGGAATAAAAGACAGCTAAAGTGGCTCAGACATCTGTGTTTTAAAAAAATCACAGTGTTTCATCTAGGAAGCAGTTTTTTCACTTCATAATCATGCTTATTTTATCAACCCAGCCAGTCAAGACTGTAATTTGCTGGTCTGGACCCATTACACTACATTTTCGGGCCCATCTAGGTTATGGTTTGGCAGTAGGAGGAGACAGAAAACTGCTGGGAAGCTTGGGAATGTGTTCAATAACAGGAAAAATGTCTCAGCTATGGCTTAAGGCCAACACTAGCCACTCCCACAGGCAGTTACCTACCCATCATATGAGATATGCAACAAATAGATGCAAATGATAAAGCTTCTTTTAATTTTAGTGTTTGAGCCTCTTCTAGAATGATGAAACAGGTAGCAAGGAAAAGCAGTACCAAAAACACTACAGTAACAATAGTGTTGCTATGTATTATGTATTAGTTCACATTCATTTGATTCCTTAACTATATTATTGCCTTTTGCAACTGGACGAGTGCTTGAAGGACTACAAAAAGGCAGAAAACAACAGCAGAAAGCCTGAAGGCCGAAACATTTATCATTGATGAATGTTAATAATGGCACTTCCAGATTGCAAGATTAACAGTGAAAAGCTCTGTATTTTGGAATTACTGGTATCAATTACATTCTCAGTCATTACATTTTAGTAAATGCACACAAGGAAGTCTGACAGGCTTGTGAATGAGTAAAATCAAAACTTGAACTAAATCCGAGTCTAAGACATGAAACTGAAATCTAGCAGAAATGTGAACAGTTCTGGAAAATGACATAATCTTTAGAAAAAATAAACATGCAGAAGAGTAATTTACAGAAAACACACCCAGTGGTGGATGCGTGAAAAAAAACACAACAGAGTATATGTGGGTTTTTTCATCATGAACTTGATTGATACAACGTTCATCAACTTCTAGTGCAATTTTATTACGAAGACATGGACTCATATTTGAGAGAGAGAGAGAAGAACGTATTTAACAAGCAAGATAAAAATTTCACATCAGTCCAAGTATGTGGTAATCAGACAATGCTCTTTCACCATCTCTCATGCAGAAAAGCAATAGGCAAAATATGACAGAGAAGGTGTAGAGCTCCAACAGTCACTCCTGTGTTCATCAGATTACAGCTGTGCTTTTCGGGAAGAAAGGATCCGACATAAAAGCTGAAACACAGGATATGGGTTGGCTTCCTTCTGTTACCAAATGATGATGTTGCCCATATGCATAATTTCTGTGCCTTCAGACTTACTTCCAGGTGAAGCTACAGCACACTGCTTGATGGAAGCCTTTTTCATACCCTCTTCAGCAAGCTGACATCCTTTTCAATCACAACTGTTCAGACAGGTCTTTCTTCTGTTCTTCAAACTCTAAAGGACTACTTTGCTTTCACAACATGCCAGGCTATTAAATGAGACTTTGGTAGGAGACATTTCTATTTTGAATAATTTACCAAACCTTGCTTAGTGAATGACCAGGGGATTAGATTTATGAGGAAAGGCTGTGGGAACTGGGGCTGTTTAGTCTAGAAAAGAGGAGCCTGAAGGGGGAATGTCATTAATAAGTATATAAATGGTGGATGTTAGAAGGTTGGGGCATCTCATTTTTCTGTTGTAGCTAGCAAGAGGACAAGGGGTAATGGGATGAAGCTGGAACACAGAAAGTTCCATTTAAACATAAGAAAAAACTAATTCACTGTCCAGGTGAGGGAGCCCTGGCACAGGCTGCACAGGGAGGTTGTGGAGTCTCCTTCCTTGGAGGTCTTCAAGACCTGCCTGGTCCTATGCAACCTGATCTAGATGGACCTGCCTCTGCAGGAGGGCTGGACTAGGTGTACTCTAAAGGTCTCTTCCAACTCCCACCGTTCCATGATTCTATGAATTCTGAAGCTTGAAATCCTTCTTCCTGTCTACTTTTTGTTTCACATTTCAGCACTAGGCTATTTTAGCCACCATCTCAAACACACATCCCACTATTGTGGCATACACACCTCACATCATTTGGGGAAGAACTCTTAACATTTTGCTTATTTTTACCCTCAAAAAAAGTGTAAACATATTGTAACATGCTAAGAATAGAACAGTGAGGCCTCCTATTCCTTGGTCACCTGAAGACATGCTACTAGTTTGTACTATAACAGTCCGATCTCAAAGGCTTGTGAATCAAATCTATAGACATAAAACAAGAAGGTAACACACCAAACTATTTCAGATGCAGAGACAGAACCTATTTAGAAATTACATTGTGGAATATGACAATATGTCATTTTTTAAAAAAAGATTTCCAGAAAATCACCCCTGGAAAGTGCAATATTTCATCCAGTTCTCCAAACTACAGGGTGGAAAAACACGTACTTTACCTAAGCTGAGTAAGCCTTGGATTATTTGACTTTCAAAAAGCAGCTGTTATGTCAAATTTGTAATCAACATTCTGCCACACAGGGGAAGGCCGCAGCAGAATTGTAGCAGCTCTCAAAGCCTCACTATGACATTACAAAGGGTCCACATGAAACTAATGCCAGTAAAACTAAGAAGAAAATCCCATGTGCTCAAATTGTATTTAGCAGGTCTCCAAAACTCTGTGTTTTACAAGTTCCTGTTTCTCCTTAGGAGACCAACAGCTCAATGATAGGTTCCTGTGACCCAAAGTGCTGTCAGTCACCTATTCTTTTCATGATACACACTTTACTCAGCCACAATACCGTCTAGCCTATATACCAAATACTAATATTTAACACTGTATATAAATATAAATAAACATATGTATTTTATACAAATCTAAACAGAAATTAACTGCAAACTCCTGAAAACACTCTAAAAAACTATATATCCTCACCACATATATACACACACTTGATATAAAATAGTGTATTTCTAGTGTTTTTTAAAAATTACTGCTGAAAAATACATACATACAAATATACACAGCTACATAAATACCCTGCACAGCTACAGTAAACTTCCTTTTAAAAAGCTATATCAAAGCCAGTCTTTCAAACTCAGGATTTACTGAAAAATATATGCAGTTTAATGACAGAAGTCCATCTGAGAATACAGCCTCTGAGAATACTTTTATTGAATAAAAGGTTTTAATGAAAAGTCTTCAACAGGAGTGCTGAGTGTTCACTTGCCTGAATTGTGTTCCATTTCAGTTCAAGTCTATCAGATGCCATGATGGACTGAACATCTATACCAAAGAATCACTATGTCATGAAAGTCACTTATGACAATGCATCAACCCACTCAACTCTGTCTCAAAAAACCTGTTCATAATCACCAGCAATTTTCAAGCCCCAATGATCCTTAGCAAAACCTGGCACTGGGAAATGAAAGAAAAAAACTAGTTGATAACCAGCTATATCAGACTCTAATCCATCTGTAAGATTGATGTGCTGCTTGCTGGGTTCAGGAGTGTTTCCATTCTGCTCTTTAAAGGGTGTTGGTTCAGAAGGAGACACTGGCAGCCTGTCCCTTCCTGTAAGGCTGAACTTCATCTGTAATATTGGCACTGGCAAATCTAACAGATGTTGGCAGAAGGGTCATTCAGTACAAACACTGATTTTTGTATATATCCTTACCGTGATAGCTGTAACTACTTTGCTGTACAGCAATGTGTAAAAGAAGCTTTCAGGATTTTCTTTTGTTAATTTTTTCTCAGTCTTTCATAAGGAATCTGATCCAAGGCTCTTTCAGTTTCAGTAAATTTGCAGGGTTTTGGATCAGCTTCAAAGTGACAACTTATTCCTAAGAATACATCACTGTTTAGAAAAAGGTGACTTCCTTTCAATCTGTGTTCTTTGAAAATTTGATCTTGATGGAAAACTGCAAGTGCATCATGAGTATAAAGAGCCCTGATGGTGCAAATGCAAGACTGTAGCTTTACTGCTAAACAAAGGAGAATCCAAAGTTGGAAAAACTGTCTTAATCATTCACAGAATCACAGAATGGCTGGGGTAGGAAGAAACCTCTAAAGATCATCTAGTCCAACCTCCCTGCTAAACCTCCTGATCTATTCCCCCTAGATCAGATCAATGATACAACTGGAACAAACCAAGTCTCAGCTGACCAACAGGATCATGCTTAGTTTGTATCGGTTTTCAGAACATCTGTGGCATCAAGAAAGCTCTTCAAGCTCTTCTTTAAAACAGTCTGAGATAAAACTTTAGTGACTGGAACTGTTTCTACATCTAATTTCTACATAAAAGCACAACTGAAGAATTTCAAGTCCCACAGCTGTTGAACAGGAAGCTCAGCTTTCAAGTTTGTTTAACTTTGAAACTACTGAAAGGTAGTATCCCTGTGAACGTGATTTTATTTTGTGCTTTTACAGCAGGAGTCAAGGGATCTGATATATTCCAGCTCAACTTCACGACTTGTAAGGATGGAGTACAGGTTTACCAGACAAACAAGTATCCTCTTCTCTGTAATGTCTTGCTGAACTGAGTTATCTGCATAGAGCAGCAAATCCAGTCAAAAACACATCCCATTTTTTTTGTTTTGAGACAAGATGTAGGAAAGTACATATTTGCAGAAAAGGTGACTAAGAAAAATCATAGAATCACAAGGTCTGGAAGGGACCTTGAAAGATCATCTAATCCAACCCTCCTTCCAGAGCAGGGTTACCTCGAGTAGGTCACACAGGAACTCATCCAGGTGGGTTTGAATGTCTCCAGAGAAGGACACTCCACAACCCATCTGGGCAGCCTGTTCCAGTGCTCCCTCACTCTCACAGTGAAGAAGTTTTCCCTTGTGTTTCTTTGGAAGCTCTTATGTTGCAACTTGTACCTGTTGCCCCTTGTAGCTTCAAACAAACTCCTGACTTCTTTCCAGCCTGTAAGTTTTCCTTTAAAAAAAACAACAACTCGTTTCTCATCAGCTGTGTTTCCCACTTTTTTCATTTGGGTTTGCAAGGATCACTTTATTTTCTCCTTGCTTAGCTAAGATGTCTATTACTATATCTCACATATTATGTTTATGTTTAGTGCTTTGGAGCTACAGAGTGCATTCCATGTCAGGAAACCCAAAGAGTATAGAAGTTGAACTCGAAAAATCTTAGGCAATATGAAGACCTCAAGGGAGTGCTTGAGTTTAATGCCTTCAAAGATACAGAAGTGGAAAGAAGAAGCAATATAGCAGAAATCAGAAGTGTTGGGTAGTCTGCCAAGAAGCCAGGAAAAGCAATAAACTGTGAATGGCACTGAAAGGAAGAGGGATTAGGGAGGAAAAAAAGAGAGACAACAGAGCATGGGACAGTGAAAAAATCCAGTTGACCTGGAATGAGGATGGGAGCAAGCTGATTTGGTTTTGTATGAGCACTTGTATTTTGGGCTGAAAAAATCAAAACATCATGTATACTTGGAAACACTCTGAGATGGTTACTGGGAAGATTGATTTAGATGTGATTAACTGTAAAATAAAAACCAATTTAAAGACAGTGAGGAACTTTGACTGACAGTTAATGCAATCTCCCTTACTAGATACTTAACCAGCAAAATCTTCAAATAATCTGTACTCTAAATGACAGAGGTATCCTGATAGGATGCAGTGAATCCCATGGTACAGTCTGACAAATATAATGCTCAAATTCACACAGCCATATGCAACAGCTACAATAAAACAGAGCCAAGGAGTTGAAGTATAAACAGGTATATTGCATCCTTTCAGACTGGCTTGAAAGCAAACTGCTTTTTCTAGGGGGATGCAGGGAAGAAATCAGTATAACTTTACAAATGAGTAACTTCTGAAGAAGTGTAATAACTGTCCTCTAACTACAAAGTTGTTTCAAAGCCTCTCAGAAAAAGTCAATATTCAGACAAGCAGTGGGAACCTCATCTTCCGAAGGAAGGAAACCAATCTCCACCATCCTACTCCCAAAGCAGCAGCAAGAGAAACAAATGCTTTGACCTGAGATGAAGCAGAGTTCTAATATATGTTATTACAGGCTTGTGACCTTCAACAAGTTATTTATTTTCCATACTTTAATTTCTTCAGCCATAAAAAGAGAATGACAAATGAACTCTGGCATAAGGGAATTTCTATAGAACTGCAACTTTGACATTATCCTCTTTGGAGAAAGCTTTAATTAGTATGCATAGTAAGGTATAACAGTATTTGCTAATGTCCTGCTTTTAACCCTGTGTACAAATGGCATTCAAACCCTATTTTTTTCCTCCTTTCTGTATGCATTAAAATCTCTCAGCCTCCTTGCTCCTCTATGAAAAAAATATCTAGCCTATGCTTTGCTGTCTCAAATTCCTGCAAATTCCCCTTTTCCACTCTATTTCCTGTGTTTTCTGGCCATCTTAAGAAACAGACCATGCTCCTGTCCCTGAAACCTTCTCAGAAGCAGCAGAATCCCTTCTCTGGATTCTAAAATGTTTACTCCTCAAAAGCAGACTCCTCATACCCTTCTGAACAAGGTTCCACAACAGCCCCAGCTGAGTTTATACCTGTTCTTGCTTTCCTAGTCATCCCTTTGAAGTCTTTCACTCCTTTCCTCCTCATCTGATTTTCAGTTCATGTTTTGGTCTTTTTTTTTTTTTTTTCATTGCATTCATCTACAGTCACCCATCTTTGTGTATTAAAAATATTAATAATCTCTTTCAAATCTCATCCTACATTTCCCGGTCTCTGGCCTGCCTCCTGTAACTTCAGATTATCTAAATGTATCAGTAACTGCTGCCCCATTAGATTCAGTATTTCCTCTTAAAGACAAAAAGATATATGAAAGGAAAACTAAATTTCACCTTTTCCTTTCAGCAAAGTCTTCTCAACACTAAACCTTTTTCTGATTTCTCAGTCATCTCTTCTTCCACAATGAGGAATGTTCTTTTGCAAATTAACATCCACTATCAAAATCTGTAACAGGACATTGTTTAGTATTTCCAGGAATGTGCAGTCATAAACACATGAACATTTTGGATACTGCTTTAACTATGCAACTTCTGATTTTAAACTTTTCCTGAAAACAATCTTATATATAGTAAAGCACCATTCTCAAATAAGGTATTATATAAGCAATATTAAAACACAAATACTTCTCTACTGTAACTCTAAAGGTCAGTGGGAAACAGGTGTTTTTCACTGCAAATGAACAGTGGAAGTAAAAAGGGTATACTTATTACCTGGAAGAATATGGTGCTCCACACTTTGTAAATCTGATCTCTTAGCCTACATTAGAGTAATATGACAATACAATCATGAATCAAGGCTAGTGAATTTTAATGCAGAAATATATTACCTGACAGAACATTGGTACTTCACAAAACCAAACATTTTAGGTTTGCATCACCCTTTGGCCTAGTGACACTTTTTATTATGGCAATGTACTGGTAGCAAGTCAAAATACAATTTCCAGATATATTACTGAGCTCAGTGAGAACGAATTATTTTGGTGTAATAAAAAGTAAAGGGTGCAAGCTCTCATGTAATCCACTAAATACAGTCTGGTGAAGATCAACAACAAATGATCTGTGTCACTGATCAGTTATTTAAAAGCTACAATTTGAGATACACACACTGACCTTCACTCTTAAGATCTCAAAAGTTCTTACACCACACCCCATTGATAACAGAAAATACTGAGTGTTTCTAAGGTAAGGCATTCATATCACACAGGAATTCTCCAGTCTTCATGAATCAGAAGTAAATGATGTTGATTTCAGTAAGCAAAGCTGTTATCTACTAAAAACAGGTGAAACAGCATTTATATTACTACTTCTCCAGGTGTTATTCAGTCTTTGTCAGGACTTTCACATATTAAAGTTCTGACAAAGGTGTGAGACAGGAAAGCAGGAAGATTGAAGCAACTTTTCAACGTGATTAAAAAGAAATAAGGCATTATGTCACATTTTAAATATCAATATATAAAAAGATAAAAGACAACTAAGATAAAAAAGCTTGGGTTGAATATTCCTCTAAATTAAAGACAAAGTATTATACTTAGATTATTATTGTCTTTGAGCCTTTAATAATTAAAAACAAAGCTTAATTTGTAATAAAACTCCCAAACCGGTATCCACTTCTATGAATCTCCAATCACCTATGAAGACAGAAGAGTTTATACTTCTTTCCATCTATTCTCAGGTTAAGTATCCTTTTGGTTACTTTTAGGTTCTGATTCACCAACACAATATTGAATAGCTCCAGCTGTATGCACAAAACACTGATTTGATATTTTTTTGAACAGATGTTCATGTCACAACAAACAGAAGTTCAGGTTTTGAGTTTAGAGAACTTCACTGACCACGCACTATAGAGGTCTTCTGTTTGACAGCATAAATGCATTACAAGACATGAGATCAGAACTGTAATATTGCCAGTTCTGAATTTAGCTTGTAATTCAAGAATCATCTAAAAAGAACAGCTTTAACTGTTCCTGTGAGAAACAACTAATGAACTGAAAAAAAAAAAAGACTCTTTGGAATGCAGATTATTTCCTAGCAAGAGCAATTTATTTTTCTTTTTCTTTTCTTCCATTTTCCAACTCACAGTAGAGAATTTTATTGTATCTAAAAATGCAGCTGAACAAAACAAGGTCATGATGTTAGTCACTCATGAAGTGTCAGACAACAACTCTAAACACCGTTCCTGACTATTGTTCTAATAACAGCCTGTTCCTGTGTGGAAAAGGGGGCAGAAGGGTAAGACTGAAACTCTGAAAGTCTGCAGAGATATCCACCAAGGAACTACAATACAGGGCTTCAGGAGAAAGGTCATCTCTTGCTTGAACCATGAGAATCGTCAGTTCTAGTTTGCTGTGCTGATATACCATACAAGTCCTTAGTCTTCTTTTTATTATTTAAAAAGGAAATAAAAAGGAAAAAGCAATCCTACCACTTACAAATGTCAGTATTTTAAAATACAAAGTTTTTGACAATGAAAGTATTTTTCTTAGGAAGAAACAAGCTGAATACTTGCTTGCTATGTTCTTGCCAGAAGGATGTTGACACAGATTACACAAAATGAGATTTATTCACTTGATAAGAGAAGTTAGTGTTATTTTTCAAGTTGTTAGCTTTGCAAGAAACTCAAAGAAAGATTAAATATTTCATCCTAAACAGAGAATTTAACATGTTTAACAATGTTATATTTTACAAGAACATGAAAACAAATAAACAACCAAATTATGAACTCAAAATAGTGAAAAGCTTATGAAAATCTGTCACTAACCCAAAGGCTGCTATAATTAGTGTAGAACAATTCCAACAAGGCATCTGTAGAGAAATAAGAACACTGATAACACCTCCTTAACACCTGAATCACATTCAGCAGTATAAAGTACCATATGTACCAGAATGGATACAAACACTTACCCAATAAGCCTTTAAGTAAATACTTGGATCTGTACTTGCTCATCATGGATCTTTGCTGGAGAAGGAAACATATTCCCTTGGAATTGACCCCTGATTGCCCTCCACTGTACTTGGCTCCTCCTCTGCAGTCATATTTCTTACAGGTTTTAATTCCTGTAAGGCCTGTTTTCACCCTTCCTTAGGTAAGGAATATCTGGCATTTGAGGCTTACTCTGCTAGCCAACAAGCTCACCAGAATGAATTCTACCTTCAGAGAAATATGGTTGTGAAAAGGTTCTATTGCTGTCTAGAGAGCAGCAAAGATTTGGGGTTGACACAAGGCCTCCATGCTGAAAGAAGTCTCTGAAGAGAAAAGGTCTATGGGCCATCTGTCTCCCTTGGCTGCCACCACAAAAAATGGGTATCCCTTTAAGAAAATGAGAGAACCTGTGACAACATTAAGAACCACTACAGCTCTTAATCCACTAGAAAGGGTGTGAACTTCTGGGATAACACACAGTTAGGATGTACTTTATTTTCTAAATAAATTTGGGGTTAGCGTTTGTTTTGAAACTCTTCTGCAGCATCAATTCTCAGTGCATAAGGCCTCCTAACCCAATTTGCACAATTCCTTGGCTAAATAAGGAAGTCTGAAAGCTCCTCACACAGCCGATCTAGTACTGAGATTTGGTTGTCCAGCCGAAGGCTCAGCAAATGTTTCCAAAAAGCATTTCAAAGTATGATGTAAGAATACAATTTCCCCAGAGGTAACTCTCTCCATGAATCTAATTCACTAGGTAAGTATATGGATAGTAACCAGACAAAGATACACTGCACAAAAGCATAGTTCAACACAGACATTTTCATCTTTGTTTCAACATCAGGTTGCATCAGTTATTGAAAATAACTAGTACCTCACCAAGGTAATAAACCATTAACTAAAATGCAACTGCCAAACACATTGTCATAGCCAACATCACACGGTATCTGCAATCTTTAAAACGTGCATTTTCTAAAGCATCTCAATTACACCCCCAAATATTACCTTTTCGTGAATTTCTTGTGTAGACTGAGCATCACAAAATGCCACTGTGGCTACATCCTTCAGAATAGGCATTTCTACTGTACAGTCCCTGCCATCCAGCAACGCTACCAAAGGGCGCGGGTGCATGGGCCCATTCATGATCGGAGGTCGAATGCCTACAAAGGAACAGAGAGGAACTGTTATTCAAGCCATGCAAATGTAATAAAACACCCCACTACCTTCTAGCTAGTCTGTTTATTCTGATGACAGAGGAAGATTTCAAGGACTGCAGCTACTAAACCAAGTTTACAGTCAGCAATCAACCAAACACAGAAGGATTAAGGAAAAAAATGCCACGGGAGTTCAGGAGGCAACTCAGGAGGAGGAATATGGACAAACCCACTAAGGGAATAGTATATTTGTCTTTTAAAGATAAAGACCTACTGCAGTTGTGCTATCTCATCCAAGGTTTATGTTTTGATTGGATTCCACACCTTTGTGAGCTCCAGACAGAGTGAGAAATATCTTGTCCAGGCTTGTAAGGGTACAGCTTATGGAATATCATAAGCAACTCAGTGAGGATCTGAGTATTCAGCTTACATACATGATTATTATCTGCTAAGACTAAAATTTTGCTGGAAAAGAAAAAGTCAACAGCAGCAACATTTTTAATTTACTGAAGTTCCAACAGCCAAGTGTATAGTCTAATTGCTGATGTATGTATGTAGCTCAGACTTACATCTTCCCAAAACCTCCCATCTGTATAGCTTAGTCAAACAAACACATTGTACTTAATCCACTATTGAATACTGCTACAAGGTATAAAGAGAAGTCCCTCTCTAAACCAACAGCACTCTTGGAACACAGCAGAGTGAGGATGAAATACACATTAAATATCTAGGGGAAGGAAAATCAGTTGCAAGTGCAGCCTTCGTTTATATCCTCTTTATGGAGTCTTAAAATGAAAAGTAATCCTTATAACAGGATACTTAGCATCTTTTTAACAGTACAGATGCTATAAATACACAAAAGTACTCAAGGGAATAATATTAAACCATTACATTCACACAGAAGTAGTTAAGTGTGGGCGGAAAAAAAGAGACTTCCTGAAGAGATAAGGAAGAGGAAAAAACAAGAATAAAGTACAATATTTTCTTTTCCTCTTTTTAAAGAAATAAGTTTTAAACACTGCAAAGTGCAGCAGGTCAGATATTTCTTGTATGCAAATTTCAACAATGTTATTTTTGTTGCAGTGTGAATTTAAAAGTGTTGCTTACTGCTTGACAATACAAGTTCATCCAACATCAATGGAAAAGACTGAGGCTTCCCAGCTGCCTTCTACAAGCAAAGCCTGCATCTTATGTCTCGGCCTGTGTCAAAAAGCGAACCTTGAAAGACTGTCTGTCATCTGCATTTTAAGTGGAAGGAAAATTAGAAGAATCCCAGGTGTACAAGATGCCTGGTGAAGAAAAGCTGCTGCCGAGAAAGAAGATTTTCTGTTACCCTCATAGTCCCAGCTGTCTGTCCCGCTAAATCAGGATGACAGGACAGCCCTGCTACAATCTGGCATTTCAATTCTTCACCTATTCAAACAGATTTTATACATGAAGATAGAATAAGAGTCACTACATTTGGTCCTTTTGTGTTGTAGTCCCAGTGTCTCTCAACAATTGATGATGCTAATGGACTGACTGCAGTACCCTCACCACAGAAGGCAAGGATTCAGATGTGAAAAGTATCCACACATGCAGAGCTTTCCATAGGTACACCACTATGAACGCTACTCTCTGTTGTAAAACCATCAATTCCTAACCTCTACAGTGTGAGACATGCTTAGAAACACTTCTGATATGCAGATTCTTCCAGTAATATGCAGTCAGCAAAATTAAATGGAAGCTTTTTTAATACAAACTCTTTTAACATGCATCTTGCTAACTTACTCATTACCTGCTTGAACCAGAAAATGCCACATCACCTTCAAACAGTAATTTTTTTTAGTCAATAATCCACACACTAATAATGTACACACAATGTAAAGCCACGTAGTTGTTTGGGGAATAATTACTATCCTTTAATAGGAACTTCATTATAAAGCCACACATTAAATTTACGTAGAAACACCATACATTAAGCTTACTTAGAAACACCCTAACATAAAGCACATGATAGATTGGTTTCTTTCAAAATAGCATATGCAACAGCATTAATAAAATGCAATTCTATCCTGAAACAAATGTAAAAACTACATTGAAGTCCTATTCACACTGCAAAGAAAAACTGTGATCATTTGGTAACCAACACGTTGCGGTCATGGTGTTAAAATTATCAGTCAGCAAAGCCAGGATTTCAACAAGTTTGAATGTTGGCTAACATAAAATTTAAAAAAAAAAACCCTAAAACTACAAAATGAGGAAAAACACAACACAGCTGATTCCCTCAGAGCTACAACTAAAGGACTTCTGTCAATAGAGGAGTGTGTATAGTCCAAACAGGTAACAGAAGATGAGGTTTAAAACTCTCATTTTTAAGAAATATTTTTCTGACTAGGGCCAACTCAAAAAATTGTGGAACACAGTAACACAGAACACAACTTGGTTTCTTTATAATACATAAAGATCTGGTCAGTGTATCTATCACTTTCAACCGAGTTACTTGTGTCTAATACTTGTGCTCAGTGGCATGCCAGACTGAGCCCCAAAGCACAAAAACAGAAAAACAACTGGAAGGATAAAGCCTCTCCCCAAGGGAACCTCAGATTTGTTAAGAGTCCCCAGAACTCAAATACACCCAGTGACCTTGACCACAAAAACCCTGCAAACCTTGGCTTGCCAAAATCCTTTCTGAACTTCAGCTTAGACTTCCTGTTGCACAATTTTTCTGCCTAAAGACTGTATCATTGAATCGCGGACAATAACTCAACACTTAAGTAAACTTACAACAACTTAATCACAGGAGCAGTCACTATTTAAAGTTTACATTTTGAAAGACATAGTTTCACTAAGAATCAGAACCCTTTGAACAAAAAAAAACCTACTTCTTCCAACACTGAGATCAGTTCTGCCCATTTCTTATCTAGAAATGTCGTACTGCCCTAAGTGTTTGGCTTTGCAGTAGACCCTCAGGATGGCAAGATAAAGCAGTGTGTATTTAAGAGCAGTGTTTTCCATGCCTGCATTAACAGTAAATCATGAGACTCGGTGCCAGAAAAAAATAACTGTGAACTGGTCAAAATTTACATTCAATACCACAAATGTGAAACTAATTTAAAACAACATAATTTCACTTAGTTGGCTTATTTAAGTATATGGTACAGCATTTCACACAACACAGAACAAAAATTATACCATCCACCCCCACATGCTAGAACCTCTGTTATGGGAAAACAATCTCAGTTTATCCTAACTTGAGACTTTCAGGAACCCCTACCAACCTGACATTTCTTAATCTGAGCTTGATTTCCAGGGTCATGAATTCGATTTCTCAATGCTTTACAATCTTCAGTATTCTGAGGCAAAATAGCAGCCTGTCATTCCATCCTCATTTCCATGTCTTTATTTTTTCTTGCAGCCTCCTGTAATCTTGAACCAAAGCTTTTAAACTTCTTATCCACTGCAACCTCTGTAGCCTGGATGGCGTTCAAATTTTTACTAAAAATTAAACACAAACAATACATTAAAACAACATTAAGGGTCTGACTGGAGCTCACAGAAGCCAGGAAACTCAAAGTTAAAGCTTCTCACTGCATCTGTACCCTTCCCCCTTTCCATCACACCTGCTGTGCTGCCCCTGGCCACTTCCACAGCAGGGAAACCAGTGGCCTGGGAAAACACAGGGACTCTTTGTGCAGGACAGCAGGTGTATCGCAAACAGACGTACCTGGAACAGTCAGCACCGCTCGGGCAGCCAAGGCTTTGACAAGGTGAGGAGGGACCTGAGGCTTGGCTGTGATCTCCAACACCACCCACCGCTCCAGTGAGTACTGGAGATGGAGTGAGAAGCCTTAACTCTGAACTTGCTGGTTTTGTCAAGTATAAGTCAGGCCCTTAAGGTTATCTAAATGTATTTAAGATTAACAAAACCCACTTTCCCCAACAGCTCTAATCCAGATAGTAGGCTGAGGGTTGCCCTGACCACCAACATGGAAATAATCTGGTGGTGAAGCTCCTGTCCCAGTAGCAGCTATAATGTCAGTGATTGCTGGAAGTATTCTAAGATAATAACAGGTATACATGCAGAAACAGAATAGGTGACTCTATGTAGCACCTAACAGAACAGTGCGTTCTCAGAGCTGCAGTTCAGATTAGCTGCTCTTAAAACAAAAAGTCTCAAAACTTTATTCTAGTCCTGCTTTTATGGGAAAAAAAATTGGGCATTGAAAAAGCAGTTTTCAGCTGCAGAACCCAACAGGAGGTCGGCTCCATGCAAAAGCATTTCAACTGACTGTGAGTCTCACGAACAGGAGGATTAATGAATTTATCATCCGGCTTTGTAACTGAAACAAGAGAGGAATGGTTGTGAATTATTACCTCCATGCCTCTGGCAGCACAGGGAATTATTATCAGAGCAACCTTAGCACAAGATATACTCTTTGAATTGGAAAGAAAAAGAGCTACCTAGGCAGCCTAGTTTCCCCTTCCCTCTCGCTCCAAAATCCTACCTGTGCCTCCTGTCTCTCCTGAAACAAAAGTGCACCTTTGCGTGCTGCACTCCAAGGCAGTAGAATTAAAGCCAATACCATTAGGCATGCTCACAACTAGAGGATAAGAAAGCTCTCCCTGACATATTCTAGGCTGTCATAACGTGTTTTAAATCTCTAATAATACAACCTTTTATGTTATGAAGTGACAATAACTAAAGTGATCACGTTGCACAAATAACAGAGATCTCAAAGTAGGCCGTCATTATTGTCTGACATTAGAAAACACACCAAAAATGCAACAAGGTAAGTTATTAATGATGATTAATGACATCATTTTCACTTTCTTTTTTCTGTTGCTGATTAATATAACATCATTAGGGTGAGGAATGCCTCAAAGCAAACACGTGAAAAGTAAAGGACATTGTCAGGTTTGTAGGCCCAAAATTTGACCTACCTTTCATTTTCTTAAATCTGTTTGCAAAGTCCATGTAATTCTTTAAATGTGTTTTTCTTTTTTCAAAACAAATGCTTCAATTCTTTTTTCTGAAAAATACATCAATGCCAAAAAGCACAACACTTATCAGTAACCCTACAATGACAAACCAATATGCACATGAAATGGAGGACAGCAGCCTGGTAAATTTTTACAGTTCTGGGGACTCTTACAAGTGCAAAGATTAAACAAGCTGGAAAACACCCTTGACAATGTCCTTTTATAAGAAGAATCTGTTCTGCAAAAGTTTCTTTATGCATTGCAAAACATTGGAGTGATTTAAGATTTTAGCAAAATGCAGACTACTGAAAAATCTAACCAATATTTACAAAAACAAGGCCCAAAAGTGACAGGTTGGACATTCAACTAATTTACAGTCTTGCACATGTAACAAAAGACTAATCCCCCGTGTCATTTATCTTTACCTTATATTCTTACCTAAGCTGTACATTTAGACAGAGTTGTCACTTATTTACCTCAAAAAATTTTACAGTTTTCAAAAACAAATGCTACTATTAATTCAAGTAAAGAATGACTTGTTAAAGAAAACAAACAAAAAATATCCCACTCATAACAGAAGTTGTTCTGAAATGGATTTGCCAACATGCACTACTAAAGTGCCTAGAAAGTCATACTTTTCAAACATACTTTAAGGTTCCTAACACATCATGCACTCCTAAATTTCAGACTTTGTTTCGGGAGGCCCATTGTTTTGTGCACCGTGACCTCAAGTGACATTTAAGATTCAAATGTAGAGCAAACTCTAAAAGCAGTCAGATAAACTTTAAAATACACTGCAGGTACACAGATCAGTAAAATCAACGCAAGAGCACTTAATAGTCTTCAGTATTTTGACATTCAGCATATTTAGATGCTGAACATGCAACACAAAAATCTCCTGATTCCACCAGAATCAGAGCCAATGCCTTTTGCCATCCTCTTCAACAAGAACAGGATGCAGTTTCCCATGACTTGAGATGTGGGATTGGTGGGGGCAGAGGGGAGAATATTTCTAAACAAAGAACAAGAGGCATGTACAAAAAAGGTGACAGCTACCCTCGGAAGCCTGAATTGCTTAACAGACTGAATTTAATTTCATTACTTTATTTCCAGATTCAGTGTTTCTGAATATGCTTCCTATGATTTCAGGAAGCTGCTGCAAGTCTTAGTGAAATTAATAGGAACAATCCCAAATTGACTTTCAAAGGACTAAGATCTGGAGTTCACAATATACGTGCAAGAGAAAACTAAGCAGAAGCTTCACTTAAAACATGGGTGCAGTCTCCATTGAAGTGCACAAGGCTTAGATGCTAATGCTAAAGAAAGTTTAATGGAAGAGCTCAGCTGATGAATACTGCTGCACTCTACACCTTTTATTTATTCCAGTTCAGTAAAAACAAGTCATCTTCCTCCTCTTCTTTTTGATTTACAAGAGACCAGGTAAAATGAAGGTGGTTTCCAATGTTGTGTTGACTCAATGATGTGCACAGCTGTCACACCCACATAGATCCTCTTGCTAATTGTGAAGACTGAAATCCACCCAGTTGCTCCACGACATTCACAGCTCATTCCCTTACATAAAATACATAACCAACAGCACTACCATGTAATTACCACCCTGGTCCCTACACTGCCATCATAGTTTAGATTTATGCACACATGACATCATTATTTTACCACCTGTGAGAAATGAGCCTGGGTATCCAAGCAATTGGACACAGTGCACAACGCAAAGGCCTCCATAGAGTATTTTGAGACAATTCTCTTACTCGATTTTCCCTTTGGTACAACAGAAACAGAATAAACCAGTGGTTTCCAATTAGAAAATCCCACATTTTCCTGCCATTACAGAAACCCAAGTCACAGTTCTTTGTTACTTTTCCACAGTCACACAGCAAGCAAACTTACCATTCTCAGATAGTAGTCTGGTAACTGTGATGCTATGCATTGCTGCTGTGCTTCTAAATATTGATCTCTAACCAGTCTTTTTTAAACCTCTGGTAATTTTGCTGTTATCTTTCTAACATCTGTCAGTACATATACAAAATCCTCAATGCTTGTCAGGGCACAAAAAAAAACACCTTAGGTACCACAAGGCACATCTTGAAAGATTATGATCAGAAATAAATTCCTGTTTAGGGGAACACAAATCATCTGGCAACGTTTTCTATTACTAAACATGTACTTCAAACATCCACATGAAAATTGGAAGTGTGGCACATCTCAATGTCAAACATCTCACATGTCAAAAAATTACTCAAATCAGAAATTCAGAGTATGCTGTAACAATATGCTTAATCTTAACTAATACTTTTCAAAATAAGCCTGAAAACAATATGAACCATACTTATTTAATGTCAAATGAACCAGCAGTGCTAGCACAACCCGTTACTGTAAAATGTTGTGTCTATCACTATTTAAAAAGCAAATAAAATGACAATATTCATTAACAACTATATCAAGTACTAAACTGAGAAAGCTTAAGTATCAGCAATAAAGCATTATACAGAAAGCAACACTGCAGAAGCATTGACTTCAACTAATAGTTTCAAGAAAAGCAAAACATTTGAAGGGACTGAGCTTTCCCTGGATATGCAGCATTTCAGTGCCTGTCCACAGTGAATAGTTCACTGTTGCAAATATTTTCAGCTTTATTAAGCAATAGGTAAGCAGAGGGGGAGATAAAACCAGTGATGGTAGAGTGGCCTTAGCTAAGTACACTCCCACTAATCCCAGCTTCAGAGAAATTAGCTAAGGCTGCCAACTTTTGTTACTTATCCCACAAGTTTTACAATGACTAAGAAATGTCATTGTTTGCACACACTATGGCAAAAGCCACAAAATACTTCATAACTTACAGGAAACATTGCAGTGAAACTCAAGACGGTACCTACAGATTAAGAATGAAAGAACTTGAGAATTCCAACACTCCAGCAGACATATTTGCCCATAATCAACTCTGGACATTGATTTCCCTGTTACTGATAGGACAGTCCTTCTGATATAGAGTTGAAAGCATGAATGAAGCTTGCCTCAAAGATGTTCCCACAAGGCACTGTATGCTGGGTACAGGTCAGGGTATACATTCACTTTCATCTTCTCCCAGGACAATGATCAGGCTGATAATGGCAACCGGAGGGGGAAACCTCCCTTAACATACACTCAAACCCTAGTTTAAAATACAACTGAGCTTATATTTCAGCCCTTAAAACTTTATAGTTGGTGGGTGTGACTTCAAAGAAAAAAAAAAAACACAAAGACAGAAAATTCCTGCTGACAGGAACTGGAAAAACAATCTGCTTAAACAATTGTAATAAGAACAGAATGATTAACTCCCTGAGCCATTCCAGTAACAATATAGATCATGCCAAGAGTTACTAAAACACTTCCCACAGAAGACGTAGTCCCAGAGATTTTGAGGACAATACTTAGGATACAGAACACAAGCCTAGGATGAGCTGGCAAAACGGGGCTGTATTGCCTCACGAAGTACATCAGTGGCTCTTACCCTTGCTCTTTTACCCATATGTTCATCATCAAGAAGCGTGCAAGCGTTGCTTTTTCATTTTTAAATTCCTATCAAGAACAGCCATTTCAGCTGTGATTTTGATAAAAGCTGAACTACTGAACATTACTTTTAAATGTGATACCCTCAAGGAACGGCTCCTGATTTGCCTCTAAAACATTTTGTATTCGAATGATGAAAGAAAAACAGTGGTTTTTTTTTTTTTTCTCCAAAAAATGTCACTCCCACAGCAAGTTACTTTATTCAAGCAGGTTTGGAGGGGTTTTGGTTTTGTTTTAAAACCACTGACTGAAAGTATGCTTCGGGGAAAAAAAAATACCACTTTTTAGCACTGTGAACACAAATGCCTTCGGGGTACTAATTTCACATGATGTTGTAACGACACTGCCAAGGATTTATTATGTGACACAATTTCTGTCCTAATGGCTACTTTCTGTGCTGCTTTTCTCATGTTTTAGATGCTGTACACGATGCTGTCTCAAACTCAATAACCTGAGCGAAGCCAACATCAAAGGCTTTCTTTATTCCAATCCCAAACACTGAAAGCAATTCTTTAACAGCACACCTGTACTTTGACCAAGAACGTTAAACTATTACTTGGGGCACTCCTTATTTTTCTTATCCAAAGTCTGAAGATAAGCAAGTGTGGGGCCTTGTATAATCAAATTTTCACAAGGTGGTTTTGGTTTTTTTTGAGATCAGCAGAACACGCTCGAATGACACTAAAAATAACAGCACGGAAGTGTTTTACAGATTGAACAGTCACTGACCTCTCTGTTCCCTTTGTAACTTCTTACCTTTTTGGGGTTTTTATTTGAGGAAAATATCTAATGTGATTCACCATCCTCTCAGATAAACATCACAGTGCTATAATGTGTCAGCATTGTTTAATGATGAGAAGGGATGAGGGCTAGAAATTTCCTCTAAGATATGCAGCTAAAACACTTCTTAAAAAAAGAATACATAGCCAAGACTTTTAAGACCAGTTTAATTAAAAAGGGTCATTTCAGCACAATGTCAAGGTTTCGGGTAAATGAGGATAATAAAACTCCCTCGAGTTACAACCCCATTATGTTCTCCTGAAAACCAAAACAACACTGACAAACACTGAACTGGTGCAAAGGGCTCCTTTAAAGCTCTTTTTTTTCCTCTCCCTTTTTGGTTCCTCCCATAGTCACCGATCTCTGCTCTTCCCTGACAATTTTAAGAAAATGGTTGATGATGATTACAAACTACAGAACGGTTTTGTTGTAAACATGAGAAAATTAGGAAGTCTGGAGTGTAGTGAAATCAAAGTTCTCCACCTTTCATCCAGAGTCCTCTGCAGCCAAACCAAGCTTAAATAAATCAGATTTTCTGAAAAGATTGTTCGTTTTGAAGGTAAGCAAACAGGATGTATAAAAATGACAAGCTCACTGAGAACGGGCCAGTATCAACAAGCCAAAGTGCCAAACAAAACAGGCAGTTTAAGGCAAAAGTTAGGTTTATATTATTATGTTACATTTAATCATAATATAATAAAAATGCATGATGTAAGAGAGCTGTTCTACTGAGCTTTTCTTCAACTAGAGTTTTGAGCTTCCAATTACAAAAGCTCTGGTCTCAATATCACAGTTAAAGGCTATACTGAAAAAAATAGTTAGAATTGGGAGTTATACCCATGACTTGATAAGAGTAGCAAAATACTTCTTCCCACACATACCACACACTAAAGGGGTTTTGAGGTTTTTGAACACTTTAAGTCGTTTCCACTGAACTAGTATGAAGTCAGAAGTGTTTAAAAATGACCTATATTTGCATTTTTTTTTCACTCGATTTTATAGTGTTTCTTTTAGTCTCTGTAGCTTAACCATTTTCAACTTGAAAAGGGTCTATTCACATGCATGAAAATGCCTTGTCTGCAGATAATTATAAATTTTTCAGAGCACAAATCACATTCTATCTCTGAAAATTGCATAAAACATTAATTGGTGCTAAAAACATCAGTTGCAGGAAAGTATTATGAAAGGAATTATTGACTTCATTATTAAAGAGTTACAAAATCTGAAGGCAAAGGGCTGCCCTTCATTTTTCACACAGGGAAGACTTCTTAAGAGGTTCTCTCTCCAACTGTATACTCTCACTTTGATTGAGTGCTGTATTCTGGAAAATTAATTCACTACTACATTCCCCAGCTAAGATGTCAGTTTGTAGTTTTATTCTAACCTTTTCCATGTATGCCTTATCTTCAACAAAAAAAAAAGAAAAAAAAAGGAAAAAAACCAACCCCAAACTCGCTACAGCTCCCGTGTCCCCCAATCTGCAGGCAGAGACATTTACAAGTCTGCCCACGGCACATATGTGCGTCACACAAATGTCATCTCCCTCTCTCGCAGCGACAGCCTCAGACTTCCGCGGTTTTCCAGGCTGGGAAAAAAACGGACAGTTACAAAAAAAAAAAAAGCAAACCAGACCCAAGCAACTTCCTTTCAAAACAAAATATAGATTGACAGCGGACTGAGAAGCGATTTGAATGGAAATCAGGCCAGTGTAATAGATGCAATAAAGAATTTCCAAAATAAGACATCTTACTCAGTGGTTTTTCTACATTTTCTGAAACTAGAAACAGGAGGGATGTCAGTAGCAGGATAAACAGCAGCATGCTGAAAGGCTTGCAGGAGTTTTACACTTCTAGATTCAATCACAGAAAACACCTCAAATTACTTGGAATTTTATCAGCCAAGGATAATCAAAGGATAACCGACTGCACGCACGTAAACTCAAAGCCTGTCTTGAAACTCATTCTGTTACTCAGAAAATGGACAGAGCATAGAGAAAGATACTGGAAATCAGGTCTAAATGCCTCCTGCTGCCTGGAATTTCTGACAACGTGGGAGCAAACTGCAGCTTACTGCTTGCTCAGTGCAGGACAACTGCTATCACTTAACTTCCAGAAACCAAGAAAGCACTACAACTGTTCTCCAGAACGTCATGGCAGAACATGAAGCTAATACTTGCTCTCGAATGCGAGAAACAACAACAGAGCAACAGGTCTTCGCAACACATTATTTTCCCTATTTTCAGGACGTAAAGCAAACCAAATGACTGCAGGTGTAGCACTGCAAAAGCAAAAAAATAAGTTTTTACTTCTGCTTCCTAACTTTGGCTTCTACCACTTCTTTCTGCTTATCAAGTACTCTGATAGCACAACTGTTATTTCAGAGGAAATTGTAGCTCTTATAGTATTTTCTTCAGATCAATCTCTTCATCCTTTCCACCCCGAGTCAGGACTGAAAGGAAGAGAAGAAATGACTGCTGGGAATAGCAGATGAAATCTGGAAAATAACTCTCTGTAGTGAAAATTCTACATCCCCAAGCAGTCAGATGAAGGTCATTTATTAGGTCTGCACTGTAAACCTGAACAAAATAAGGCACACAGATACAGTGAATAAGCTGGTGCTGGCCAACGAGCTGAATGCTTTAAGAGGCAATTCCACTTCAGTGTTCTCTTACTTTCAGAAAAAATAATTTTATCCTTATGAAGTCTACACCACCACAACACACTCTGAAATGTGACTCTCAAGGGCTTTTTCTGAGCTGCCACTAGAAGTTCAGTATACAGATGCATCCAGGCCTCTCACCAGTGTTTTCCTAAGAAATCTGCTTTCCAAGTTCTGAATGCTACTGACTATAAAATTACCTTGCAGCAAGTCGCAACATATCAACTCCTTAACAAAATAGCATTAGGATACTTTTTACTGCCATCTCCTTGCAGACAACTAATGTTTTCTAACATCATACAATGTCTAATGCAATCTCACAGCAGACAAATGACTTGCAGAACAAGTGGAGTTACTGAAAATTGCACAGCTAATAAGTTTTAGTCATTTTTTTTTCCCCTTTAAGAATATAAGCCTCTAGCGATATTTTCACAGCTATGTTTTGATACACTTCTTTACATACTTCTTCTGTAAGTACTTTCCAAGACACTTAGATAAAATGCTCAACTTAAGCAGGACTATGTAGTCCTTAAAGTACTTCATATAACTAAACTGTTAAAGGATAGCACGATTAGCAGCCTAATTCTCCGGGAGGTCAGGCAAGCATCCAGCATCAGAATAGGAGACAGCTTCCCAAGAGAAAAGAAGCCTTTGATGTCAATGACTTCTATATCCAACCTGTGACTGGATTCAAGAAAAGACATTCTCTCTTCCAACGCTGTAGAAGAACAGAGATCATGCAACAGCAAGTACACTTCTCTTACTCGCTTTGTTCTGAATTTTAGGGGCCACTTTATCACCAAACAATCAACACAACTGGCAAGAGCTGCGTGAACTCACATCTGCCATCGGTCAGAACTAAGGAGTTGTGAGTGCTGCCAGACACCAACCACAGACAACAATCTGGCTGGAGAATTAAAAACATGTAGGAAGAAGCTATGCTGATTACTGAAAATTTAGTTCCAGAGAGAACATGAAAGGAGAGGTCAACCTAAGCCAGAAAAGTTACTGTTCAGTCAAGGGATTAAGTCAATTACAGTGAGGTTTGGTTTTTTTTCCCCTCCCAGTGTAGTTCTCACTGCTGCCCTCCCTAGGCCAGGAGTGTCATTAAGTGCTTCAGGAAAGTATGGGGAGGAAAAAAAACAGGTAGTTTACAAGAGCCACAGAAGCACATCTCATCTCTAGTTACTCTTATAAGTAGACTAGGATGACAGAAGGGTGGCACCCATTTATTTTTCACTCCTTTCTGTTAACAGACCCATTTGTTTATGATAGAGGGGAAGGGGCGGGAGGAAAGAGGGGAGAAATGGTTTTATTCTGTGCGCATGATGAGATACTGTCACACAGGAAGTGGTGTGGCCTAACTTCTTCTCACAGCTGCTTCATGGTTAGCAAAAATCTGATCTGTAAACTGCTGAAAGCAAGACAAAAAGCCCTCATCTTCTGTACTGAACTATCTCAACCTCTAACAAAACCACTTGCAAGTAATGACAAGAAAGGACTGAACAGTTTGAGTAGAAGGGTTTCATGTGAGGCAAGCTATTTCCTTTTCCATTGAAGTTATTCAAAGAAAAGATGAAATGTGAAAACGCTGGGTTTACACCTGTAGGGTTTTGCGTTCCGATTTTGTTTTAAACAGTCCGAAAGGAATGAGCCATATGGTTGCTGAGTAACATCATGAAATTCATAAAATGAGACTAATGGCATGAACAATGTATTGCTGATCTGCAGATCTGTCGTTCCTTCACTGAAATTTGTCAAATCCTGCACAGACTTTTTGAACTGATCTGTGTGTACTTTAATTTAGGGAATAATGAAAAAGCAGTGCAGCAATACACCGAAATAGGCCAGATGAACTGATTATCAAATACGTAGAATGGAGTTATGACCAGTATCAATTTAATATGTCTGGTTTGTACACTCCCTACGAGAAAGGTTTGTGAAAAAGTGTTTGAAGCCTGGAACAGGCTGGTGAAGTATGAGCCAAGGTAAATGAATTCAAATCTTATTTTCATTCTGCATATCCAATCTGTATGAAGCTCTTCAGACAACAGTCTGTAGCTATTAGGAATTAGAATGAGATTAAATCTCATCCTGAAGAACTTGAAAGCAGCTACATTGAAAGCAGACAGTCTGCATCTGCTTTTAGCAGGTCTTAAATTAGATATTTAGTTATCTGTACTTAAAATAGTATGTATTCAGACAGAGTTTCAAATTCTGTACATGAGAACAAACACTAATAGTCTAACCATTCCTCATGATGAAGATGTGCAGCGGCACTACTTGGTTTATTTCCAAGCAGCAGTTGCTGCAGCACACCATGTCACCGTGAATGCTGCTGCAGTGATCATGAAAGAAGTCTACAAGCTCCCTTTTGCCACTGTCAAGGTTCTTCAGAAACTGCACACTCTGCTAACTAAAGTCACGAAATATCAATGATATTATTTCCCCAACTTTCAGTAGCACTGATCAAAGTAAATCTCTAACCTTTTTCAAGTGAAACTCTGCAAAATCTTACAAGAAAAGAAGGCACTCTTGAAATAAAAAAAGGGGAAAGGTAACATCACTAAATACATTAATGAAACCAAAATTGAGTGGTGCAACTCTGCATTATGTACAACTGTTACATGTTTCCAGGGCTTAAAATATATTTTGGTCTCAATCTTTGTTTCACTGATTCTGTTGAGTTCTATGTATAAAAATTATTTTTATTCAAAGTACCCTCTTCCTAATACAATGTGTATGATCCAGCAGAGTATTTCCCCTCCACCTCCCTTTAAAAAAAAAAAAAAAAAAGTACATTTTCCCCTCTAAGACAGAAGGAAAGATAATTTACGTTGTATTGGAAAGCATGAAAGTATTAATGACAGGGAACGATGAAGAACATAAATGGTTTCCATTTTCACATTCAAAAACAAGTACCTGCAAAATAATGCTAAAAGCAACTGGCCTATAAAGAAGCCATGTTTCCATGCCAACTGATCACAGAAATACATGTAATTCAACGACGACAACAACAACAAAAAATAACCTACAAAACAGGAAAATAAAAAGAAAGCAGAAGTGCTGGAAATCAAGATTCTGACCATACTCAACTATTTTACAAGAATAGCAAAGAACACAACAAAGGATGCAATTTAAGACGTGAATGGTACACAGCTAATGGCACTTCATCATTACAATACTTCTAAAAGCTGTCATTCTCTAGTCTACATGAAAAACAGGATACAGAACACCTCCATTAAGAAGGAGGGAACACTCCTACAATAGTAGCAATTCTCATGGAGGTTTCACGGTTGGTACACAGGAAAGCACAGGTTACTATTCAGTGCACATCTTTTATTAGGATTTTATTCTTATTGTCTTTAAGAAGGTCTTGCTTTGTTCCTGACTCACACAGAGTTGTGCTGGGGTTCTGCAATCAGTCAGCAGAGCTGCTTGTAGGCAGTCCCCTGTTTGAGGGTTAGTTGCAAAGCCAAGCACATTAGGAATGAGCAGATACATACCGTCACGCAAGCTTTAAGCCAAAATTATGGTCACAGAAGTTGGAAATTAGCACATACATATCTGGTGTAATTAAAATTTTTCTATGTATATGAGCAACTTGCACTTTCACAGTTGATAAAAAGATGCTGACGCTTTCTCTACTTTAGCAATAAAAAAGTTAGAAGTTCCTACTTAAAATCACAGCATATACAGTCCACATATTCCATGTGCATTTCTATGTAGAAGAAAACACAGACTTATTTTAAGCAAGGAAGGTTAGAAATATTGAATAGAAAAGAATGCTACACATCTAAACATAGCTGCTTCCAAGATCCTGACGTTTAAATGCAATAAACCCAGCAGTTCAAGTATTTGTACTTTAAAACCTAGAGAAATAAATAACGTCCAGCTAAAAGGTCCATAAAACCTGTGTTCTAAATGAATACAAACTGAAGACAGGACAATAAATTTCTGTTTCTTAATATGTCTTTATTTTATCAAGTAAGCAACAGTGCTTTTCTTCCTATTTAGTTCTTTAAAAGGTATTAAAAGTCATTAGGGGTTTAAGACAGATGGAAAATTATGGTCACACAAGTGGAAGTTGGAAACCTCACTGTTAATGCATCTTAGTGCATTTGATTTTTACTGTTTTGCTGCATTCTGCAGGAATAGAGAACAGAAAATTACAAGTGTTTGTTTGTATCCATCCTACTGGCTCCCTGTTTACGTGAGCATACAGATTATATGACAATGGGCCTACGCACTGCGTGGAAAACCACAAGATTCATAGAAAATGGATATTAGCTTCATTAATTACCTTCAGACTACACAGGCACTGAAGTGACATCAGTGGATGAAAGGGAATAATAGTATGTCCATAGTCCACCTTACATAGACAGCATGAAAGATTAAGGGTTTCACCAGACTTTCTTCTCCAGCCAATTCAGAATTCACCAAGAATTGAACTTCTACACGGGAGAGTTGCTTGCTGTCCTTTTATAATAAAAGCCCATGCATCTTCCAGGAAAAGCTTTGCCATTTAAAAGCCAAAATATACTGTGGTAGAGAAAAACCTAAGCTCCTAAGTCACTAAAATGATTTTTGTTAAGCTAAGAACAGTGTTTATATCACAGCCTAAGAAAACTGTAAACATTTAGCATCTCTCAAACTCTTTGTTTCTGACTACCTTTCCTCAGTCTTCAGCTAAGGTTGGCCACAGCTTCACTGACCCAGCATTACTGTAGTTTCTGTAGAAGCTGAGAAACTAATTCGTCTAGGTGGAGAGGCCGTGACTTCTCCAGAGTTCTTCACGTATAAACTATTATTTTGAGGTAGTACACTCTAAATCCCTGTTTGGGATTCTAAAAAAAACCCAAACCAAACCGTTCCACACATTTAAGACACGCTGAATGCTCTTGATCAAGCACTTGTGCACTTTGCAATAACCTTTGCAGTACATAAGCTGTTCGGCAGCTCTCAAAGTATGACGATAAAATTCTGATAGGGAAAAAAATAGGTTTTTTTAATAAATTCTTAATGTTGTTTAATATTATAAAATACTACTCAAAAGAGCAGCAGCTGAAAGCTATCAGCCAGCCACTGAGCAGATAGTACTTGTGTGTCCAACTCCACACTTCCCTGACAACTTCTTCCTGCTATGTTTTGGGAGAACTAGGGGAAGGCAAAACTTAGTAAGATGAAAGGTCAGTTCAGTTTCTAAGACCTTCACCTCTTTTTCATCTATTGTCATAGAGACTCTACTGTTCTACAAACACCCTTCTACTTTTTGGAAGCTTCTGCAATAGTTCTGTACTATTGCTACATCATTTCACTACCACATATGAAACCATCCATAGAGTGCATTGATTTTTCATACAGCACCACCTCAGGCAAGATTCTAAATGGTAACGGAGCAGACGACTCCATATTATTTTAATATAAACAAGAGAACAATAATGAAATTAAAAAAAAAAAACAATATCAAACCAAAAAGACGAAGTGAGAAACAACCAAAAAAACGAAAATAAAAAAAAAAACCAAATAATCATTGTCAACAGAGCAACAACTGGGAGGACAAACGGCAACAATTTCATGTTCAGTAACACTTCTCCCATAGCCTTGGCCAGCACAGTCTGTTTATACAAATGAAAGAAAGAATGCTGCCCTGAACTTGCCCATTATCCCACAGAAAAGGTATTGTGGGAATGTTAACTTTCACCCTGGCTGACTTCCAGATGCCAGCAGGAAAAAACGCCCTTTTTAAAATTTTAGCCAACTGAGGAATACTCCACATTTTTCACATTTTCCAATTATTCCAAGTTATGTATAAACTAACATAGGCCTTGAATTGAATCCATTTTTTAAAAAAGGGTGTAATAAGATGATCATGTACTCTGCAAAAGAATGAATCAAGGGGTCTTGTGTCCAAACCAAACAGCCAGTATCGTATTTCACAAACCGTGGCAGCTTTTGAGAAAGACAGGACATTTCTAGAATAGCAGAAATGTTTGCAGTGTCCATAAGAGCTCTTACTGGACAATGGGAGTAGGAAGTGTAAGAAGTGCCATCCCGATTTCAGCCACACAGCCTGATGCGGGGGTGCAGGCACGGTGCCACATGACAAAGATGCTGTTTGTGGCCTGCATTCTATCGCACAATTAACAGAGAAACGCATCTTATTATGCATCTCACCTCTGAATGGGCTCCACAACAGGAAGAGCCACACAGAAGAAACACAGAATAGTGAAGGTTAGAAAAGGAGCTCTAAGGTCACTGACTCTAACCCTTAACCCAGTACTGCCACAGCCACCACTAAACCATGTCCCTCAGCCCCACTGCTACTCAGCTTTTAAAGATTTCCAGGGGTAGGGTCTCCAGCACCTCCCTGGACAGCTTGTTTTTGGGGGGAAAAAAAAAAATCCTCATCTCCAATCTAAACCTCTGCTGGTGCATCTGAGCCCGCTTCTCCTTCTGTCACTTTTTACTCAGGAGAAAAGACCGACCTTCACCTTGCCACAACCTCCTGTCAGGTAGTTGTAGAGAGCGATTTATGTTTCCTCCAGAATTAACACTCTCAGTTCTCTCAGTAATTCCTCATCAAACTTGTGCTCTGGACCCCTCACCAGCTTTAATGCCCATCTCTGGACACACTCCAGCACCTCAGTGCCTCACCTTTTCCAGTGAGGTGCCCAGACCCAAACACAGCACTCGAGACGTGGCTTCACCAGCGCTGAGTACAGGAGGACCATCACTGCTCTGGTCCTCCTGGTCACAGTTATTTCTGGTACAAGCCAGGATGCCACTGGCCTTCTTGGTCACCTGGGCACACTGCAGCTGTCAACTAACACCTCCAGGTCCTTTTCTGCCAGACTGCTTTCCAGACCCTCTTCCTCAAGCCTACAGCATTACCTGGGGTTGTTGCGACCCAAGTGCAGGACCCAGCACTTGGCCTTGTTGAACCTCATACAATTGGCCTCAGCACCTTTCTCCAGCCTGTGCAGCTCCCTCTGAACACAGCCTTCCTGCTCTCAAGCAGGTGTACACTCCTACCCAGCTTGATATAATCTGCAAGTTTACTGAGGGTGCACTCGATCCCCTCATCCAGATCATTGATAAAGACATTAAACAGAAGTGGAGAGAGCCAAGCACGGCAACTGTGTGGACTGGAAAAGACCCCACAACGAAACAAGCAAAAATCCTCTTGTTTTAAACAGAAGGCATTTCTCTTGCTCTTTTCTATCTAGCACTTCAAGTAGCTGTCTTTACTTAACAGCCATCTTGAAGTTTTTAATTAGTTGTACAATGTGCAAACTCAAACTGAAAGAAATTATCCCTTACTTCTGCTCTGCCAAAGTTCAACTGTTAAGCAAAAATAGCTCACAATTATGTCTCTGCTCCAAGACTTTGTATCTCAGCAGAAGCAGGGCTACTTAGTGATGGCATAACATCCTCATATTTCAGTGCATCACAGCAGTGGAGCTGCAGCTTCATCACTTACCAGTATTCTGCTGTTTTGTTTGCATGCATGTCCTGTCAAACTAATCAGTGAAATACAATTTCCTGAATCAAATATGCATGAGCATTTTTTTTTTCCTGTTTAAAGAGGAACAGCTTTAATGATGCAAAGTATGTTTTTAATTCAAAAAAGGTAAGCCCTTCGATCACAGCAGAATGTTTTGTACAACATCATGTTCAGTCAAGCCACAGGTTGTCTTTTTATTCAGCGCATTTACCTTAATTCAGTTCAAAACTGGAAGCACGCTGCCTCCCAAACCATTTCCCTGTGATAAAACAAGACACAAACAAGATCTACCAGGGATCTACTCAGAGTATCATTAACCAGAGAATCCTACTCTAATTTGGTGGCATTTTCAACAAATCCTGGAGTGTTTTCCCACCTCATCATCACTACCTGCACTGAATGTGTGGTGGGACAGGGAACAGCAAAGAGAAGTGAATTATCCCAGGTCACTCCTGAGGCTCATTGCCACTCAGGACATTTGCTAGCACTGCTGCCTGCGCTCCTCTGTCTCTTCCAATTCTCCTCTCAATAATCAGACAAAATTTGCCTTGAAAGCTACCCTGCACTTCACTTTATTTCGGTATTTGCCTACAGTTTTTACTAATGAGAAACTTCTGTATAATAAAAAAACAAAACAAAAAGATACTTGAGAAGGTGATTCAGTTTTCATGTTGGACATGAGTTTACTAACAGGTGCTTTAGTGAAGTTCCCACATTAGAGTTGCATTTTCATTCAGGTATGCTTGTGAACTATAACTCAACTGCCCAATATAAAGTTGTTGCGAAGTAACACATACTGATCCGGTTTTGCTGATGGCTAAATATCTTAATGCAAACATGAAATAAGTCTAGTTTACACCTGAACAAGAGTTCAAATAGGTTTGCACTACCTTAACTAACTTGATCTAAAACTTTACGTAATTAAAATGTGAGCAGTTTCCCAGGTATCATCTGGCTTACTCATGGACTCCTCCTTTCACCATTCTCTTACTTCTGTGATCAAAGAAACCTTAAGACATTCACTATTTCTTAAGCACTGCTTAATGTTCCTTTTCTTTTAACTAGTCTTTGAAAAGAAATCCTAATTTCTACTAATTCTCCTCGAAAATCAGAGAATTACACAATTTTTGAGATGCTTTTTTTTTTCCCCCCCACACAAAAAATATCCCATGCTGCCAATAACTCTCCAGGGCATTTCAACAGCTGCTAGAATTGTGTAAACCACGCTTTGAAAAACTCTTCATTTCTTAAAGACAGTATTCCCAGGACAGTCAAACACCCCAAACTTTATTTTCAATTTCTTGGGTTTTTTTGTCTTCCTCTTTGACTCTTTGTGAGCATAAGAAAAACATTTTCTATGTATTTTTTTTAAAAAACAAAGCCATAAAGCTCTGAAAGATCCCTAACACAATTTAACAGGCTTAAAATCAAATCCAGAAGAATCTGGCAAAGTCATGAAACCAAACGCAAGACTGCAAGATTCCCAGTACTTTAGGTTGTAGATTACCAACTCAGTGCTACGTTCTGCTCTGTACTTTATCCACTAAGAAAATAAGACTCATGATTTTGAAGAGTCCTCATCATCCTACTTCTTTCATGTAAGTGACAGAACTTGTTCCTCAACTGTAGGTTGAGCCAAAGAGATCTTTGGACCTAATTTTAACAAAAGGGCTGTCCTGAGGTAACTTGGGCTCGGCATGTAGGATGCAGTCAGGATCCCACCTATTTGTAAGCCCACTCTAATTCCCCTCGATATCAGCTGGGAGCCGTGTAATTCAACATCCTGCAAGATCAAAATCTGCTAGGAAAGGAAAAAAATTGTGCCTGTGGCTTACTGTTTCTCCGAATTCCTACTGAAAACCCTTTTTCAGTGCTTGCTCCAAGGAGATAGTTCTCACTGCTGAATACATAATGCTAGATTTAAATTGTAGATGGTTGCAGGGTGGTCATGAGACAAATACCAAATGTATGTCTCTGTATTTACAGTAAGAAGGAAAGTGAAAAATTGTGAAACTTTTGAACAAAGACACGGTAGGAGAAAGCCTTGAGCAGAGGACTGGCAAACAACAAACAACATACACAACCAAAGTGTTGTGAAACCCTTTCAAAATGATACAATACTATGGGAATTAAGTAAACTTAAAAATCCCCTGCAATACACTCGTCATAGCAAATTTGTGATTTCCTGTATGCTCAGTCCTAACAGTACAATGGAGCCTCTATTGTGAGCCTCCTCCCACAAGCTTCTAAAAAAATGCAAGACATTCTTTTTATGTAGACTGGACTGGCTGAAATACATCCAGCTCGATGCAGATAAAAGGTTATTTTCTTAAAATGTTGTTTTTGCTTGTAAAAAAATGAAAAATAAGTAAATAAATCTGCTACCTGGTTGTGCCAAGTTCAGAGTTCATAAAGGAGCAGTGCTTTGGTGGCTAAACTGCTGACCACAAGTTTCAAGTAGAGCAGATGTAAAGAGTTGTTATAGTTTGAGGGTAACAAGAAAAGATTCTGCATTAAGAACTACCAGCAAATTCAACACAATTCAAACAGGCCTTGACAGTCTCACAGGAGCTGAAAAAACAACCAAAAAATTGACATAACCAAGGAATAAAGTGACTGCAGTACTAACTGCAAACCTTGACTGAGGGTGAAGGTATAGAGTCCTTCAGGTGCAAGTAACTGGTTCACAGAGGTACTGGAAATTGGTATTGCATTTTTTCATCTTGAAGGATCCTGAAAGTTAATGCAAACAAATCACAATGAACAAGACTTTCCCACTAAAAGTTGTTACTGGAATAAAAGAAATTAATCCTGGCAAAAGGAGGTCTAAGAAAGGAGCACAACTAGCAGAAGCATAGCATGCAGGAGAGAATTTGGTGAGGATGACAAACACAACTCAAAATGCTGCAGGGGCTTCGGTCAGTATCTTAATGATGTTTTTTTAGTCAATAAATAGTATCCTGAAAGATTTGGCTATGCAGTTCCTTTCAGCATGGGAATGTACACACACAACACTGAATTACTGGAGATCACTTCTCAGTAACCTCGATTACATGAACTGGAAAATCAGCAACATGGGAAAGGTTGCGATACACATTAATACTATTCAGTGAAGAACTAGACACACATTAAGATGGTTGGTAGACCACAAATGTGAAAATGCTCATTATCTGGTTGAAAACAAACAATTTAACATATCTGGAAGAACACATTAAAGAGAACAACAACAAAAAAAACCTATTTAAGTATCAGTCTAAGAGTTTGGAGACTGGCTTGTTGCTTATCTCTGCTAAACACTTTTGTCCTGCATGATGCTGCAAAGACTAAAGGCACTCACTCAGCAAGAGACAAACTGGCTGCAACCATCTAATGAAATTTGACTCATCTGGGAATTTCAATGAAGTGCTCCACACTACTGTTTCTGCTAAGCCATACATTTTCTTTATGGGATGGAGAGTGTCATGTGACAAACACACAAGGAGAAACAGCAATTTTGGACAGCTGGGCTTAAAATAGTGAGATAAACTCTGAAAATCCATATCCAGGTAAAAATCCCATAGAAGCCGAGAGAAATTTTGCAGTTAGAAATTAAAGATGCTGGCATCTGCACCAATGGCAAAGACATTAATGCCTGCCAGCCCTCAGCAGCACCTCTCGCTGACTACACCTATGACCAACAGCTGCCCGGGGCAGCACTCCCTCCCTGCAAATCCTCCTGCGCATCAGCCCAATCTGGCTGGAGAGCATACAGCTTAGTACAGCTCCTTTCTGGCTCATTCTCCCAACTTCTGACTCACCCCCCAGGGGCTACGATGACATTCTGCAGTGTGAAAAAAAAAAAATAATAATGCATGTGTAGTGAAAGATGATGAAAATCCCTGCAGTGCTGCTCTCTCCTGGCTCGATTCTGAGCTCTGCGCTGGCTGAGCATGATGCAGGACGGCATGCTGGCCGTTCCTCTGCCTGGCTAGATACAGGATGTTACTGCACGTGGGGTACACTCTTGCCATGGGAAAATAATCCAGCTCCATAGGAACACAGTAGGGAGAGTCTCAGAGAGTTGAATTTGCCATTCCTGCTGTCATCAGATGGCAGCTACAGGCTAATTCCTATTGATCATGTTTGGAGAGTGGCAGAGAGGAACAACTCGCCACATGGTAGTGGCAACAGCAGTCACCCTGGCTTTCAGAAGCTCTGATGGGAGGCAAAACAGTAAGCAGGACCACTCACCTGTGCTGCTCCTAGTACTCACCTTCCCTAAACCACGATCTGCCTGCAGTCAGACTCTGCTCTAACTGTCCAACGTAGATAAGGATCTATATCCCTTTCACACAAGAGCAAGCACATTTAGGTAAACATGCCTAACACCAGGCTTCCCATCGTGATTTCTCAACTACAGACACTTCTGCCTTCTGAAGGTCACGTGTCAACAGAGCACAGAAGGTGGCAAAAGCAACGCTCGCTTTAAAAGGCAGCAAAACAGTTACGCTCTCATCACGCTCCACATGGGAGCATGAGATTTAATTGCAAAGCTCCCAGTGTACCCCACCGGGACAGGCCTCTTGCGACTCTTATCACAGGGCCTGTCCATGTATGACAGTAGGAGATGGAATCTATTAAAAAAAATATTGGCCCTGTTCAGGAAGGCCACCAATGCCCAGCCAGCAGTAAGAAATTTGGATTGCCTGCGTGAATTTGGAATCGTGACTGAAGTCAAGGAAAAGAAGTTTCTCTGCTTCCATCCTTTTTTTGTGAGTTGGCATCACAGCTTCCCTAAAAAGACTGAAAGGAGAGGAGGGGTAACGTGGTGAGTTCTGGCATACATACAGAGCCAGAAAGCGTGAACAACTTTCAGTGCAGACTTATGTAACTTCGCGGCTGGTGACACAACTTGCTGCAAGTGATTTAAGCACGGGTAAGGGACATCTGCTGACCTGTAAATACAGCTATTAAAGTGTGCCTTAAAATACTTAATGGAAAGCAAAATTACACAATCACATTACCTCCTGTTTTAATACTAGAGCTACAAAATCTTCATATGTAACAGAAATAAAAGGTTTCTATTAAAAAAAACCAACCAACCAAACCCCTCAACTTCACAAGTGCTCTGGACAACAGCCCTCAGCCCAGAGGCCAGCTTTTCCTGCTTTCTGTAGAGCATCCCTTCTGGCTGACTGTACCTGGCACATACACTGCAAGGAACTTCCTCCAAAAGCCCCCTCAAAAAAGGCAGGTATAACAACAGATGAAAAATTAGAGAGGAGCAATGATGGTTCAAAATAAATACTGATGTGAAACATGTCCCAGCATTAGCAGTGTTCAGTTCAAAGGAAAAAAGAAATAAAAATCAAACAATGTCAATTTTCAATTATGTTGATTAGACACAAACTGGGTAATTAGTAAATGGAATAATAATACAGAGAACACGATATGTTTGAGATGAAACGACAAAAATATTTCATGAAGGAGACAAGTTAATTTATAATCATCTTCCTCAAAAATTAAATTCCTGCTCTGCTATAGCAACATAACCACATTACACATCAACAAATAATTAACCTATTCATCTAATACATAGTATTTTTCAGGAGAGGTTTCCTTCGAGTGATTTCTTCTAATTTTACTTTGTGAGGTGTTCATTGGTTGTTGTTCTTTTTAAGAAATTATTTCGTTACTTTTACAGCACTCACAGAGATAAAGACCTTGGTTCAGGCAGTGGGTGCAGCTGAGGGAGGCTGTGCTCCAGATACTCCCGTCCCCAAGGTGGCTGCAGATAGCAGCTACCGAATCAGACAAGACCATGGGCTGTCTCACATTCCTTGAGAAACCCGCTAGGTCTCTGGTTGGGTTAAAAAAAGATGTTTTTACTCGTTTCAATCATCAAATCAAAGCTGAACATCAAAGGATAGGCCCCCACAGGCGCCTAAAAAAAGCCTGCTCCAGGGACTCACTGGACACTTTTCCACATTGTAAGCAATTTCAGACACTTCCTCCTCCCCGCAACACCGCTGCGTACATCAGTTCCAGCCAGCCAACACTTGTATGCTGCTGGATTCCCAAAACACTTCTGAGTACATTAATCATTTGGGGAGACAGGATAAGGATTCCTGTGCCTTGGAAAAACATCTTATAGCCCAGAAACCCTAAACACCCTCCACAACCAGAAGGGCTGACGCACCTCTCTAGTTCTCCCAGAGGAATGCTGGTGAAGACGCAACGGGTTCTGTTTCAGCAGGAAACGTTAATTCTAGATTTATCTGTCATGCACGTTTGCTATCTTTTCCCTGATCAATATATAAAGTAAAATAAATCATCATCTTTGCTCTCAAGGCAGTAGGGAAAATAAGAGACCCAAAAACACAGCTGGGAACTTGTCTTCCCAAACAGTAAATCTGCTGCTACTCTGGCTGGCAGTGAGCAAGCACGTGTGGCAGAGGAACTGAGGCTAAAGGGCTATGTACTACAACTTTTATCCTCACCTTAAGTTTTAGGACATGTATTAAAAGTGTAACTCCATCCCTACTCTCTCACTAAATAAATAATTATGGGGCCAGAAGGTTAGGGAGCCTCAGACGAGGCTGCTATGTTGCTTGTACTGCCAACTGCTATGGGATTTGAAAGCTTGACACATGCTGGAGAGTATCACCTCATCAATGTTCCCAGCTGGCTTCAGAGGCGAAAACCTAAATATTGCTCTTAAAGTCAGGTCTGCAACACACAAGTAGCCAGCCTCTCCAGATAACCTTTGAGAAACGCAGTTATTGCAAATGCATGGAAGGTTAAGCAAAGACAAAATGGCAACAAGCAACTGCAGTCCAAAATATTTGCATGGTTTTGATAAGCATTACATTTTTACGTGAGCAAATTAAGGATCATGTTGCTTCTCAGTGTCTTTATTTAAAAAAAACATTTAAATCTGCACCTGTCCACACTCTTTCTGCTGTTCAAACTATTTTCTTTTAAAAGAAGCTTCTGGTTTTTTTTTTCTCTCCTTCATTCTGATGGTATTCACATAAACAGGTACTTTGGGACTGTGTCTGTTTTCCTCCCAAAAAAGACTACTCAGCCTAGTCACCAATCCACAGGAGATGTTTTTAATTGATAAGGAGGGATGGCAAGTACACTACTGTATCTGCATGATAACACTTCACAGTACCCAGCCTAATCCTAATCTCTCAGATCACACTTTTGGCTAAGTACTACCACTGTTTACATTGTAAATAAAACAATAACTTTTAGAAACAGGGAGATTAGTTAATTGAAGCATCACACGTTTTTTAACAGAGGACAGATGCTATTTATCTTTACAATACAGCAGGACAAGTCAAGAGCTAACCAAACTGACAAACACTAAGGGCACCTGCAATTTGTTTTGTCAGGCTATCAGGAACTCCACCTTATGATAAAGCATCACAGTGTATACAATATTTAGGACACATTTTTGACATATAGTACATTGTGTGCTTGAAAACTGCACGCTCCAGCTACTCCTTAACTAGGTGTGACAATACCCAACCGGGGAAAAAAAAAAAAATCACAAAGGTGACTGTAGTAGTTCCATTTCAAAATAGTTTCATTGTCTAAAGTATTCTACTGAGCATGACTGCAGCAACTCTCAGGGTTATTACTCTTTTATCTGCCAATTCAGTCACAAAGTAACACATTCCTCGGTTAAGAAATACTAGATCTACCTTATCTGGGGAGGGCTGGGGTTTACAAAAGGAAGGAGAACACATCACTGACTGCAGCAATTTATGCCCTTGATGCCATCAAACATCCCAAGTATTATTTTACGTTAACAATGACAAGAAGCGTGAAACAGTTTTAACTCTCAATTTCTCTCATCTGCTTAGGAATTGTAGCCACCACCTTAAAAAACAAAACCAGCCTGTTTCTTGTTCAGACTGTGGCAGGTTGGGGGCAGGGGGCGGCTCGTTCCATTTTGGTGTGAAATACACCCGTGAATGGCAAGCGGACAAAATATTTTGTCACCAGCTTACTCTCAGGATGGCTGACATAATAATAAGCCAAAGAGGATATTATTTGTCAAACGTTAAAAGAACTGCAATATTGAACTCTTGCTGCCTTTGGGGGTCAATAAAGAGCAACGTTATAAAATACACTAAACTGAGCAGTTTGGGCTGCTAATTTTACATGCCTGCTTCACCGATGCACAGCTAAAAATAGATAAAACAGATAAGAACACAGAACAAAGGAGATGCACTGGACAATTATCGTTCTGCCAGCGTAGCCTACTTTATAGTGAGCTTTTTAACCCTGTATCTTTACAAAACATAGAGCTTTTCAAAGCGTTACTCAATGGGATTGCAAGCTACAACCGCAACGATTTGTACCTATTTTCTTTTTGTCTTAGTATTTTCTTGTTCCCTTCCTAGTGGGATGTAATAATGAGATTTGAAATATTTTAATAAGGGCGTTGGGCTATTTGCCAAGAGGCTGGAATGCTAAACAAGAATATTTACATCTTCTAAGACCGAGAAGAAGGAATCGGTGCACTGCACTTGAAACACGTATGTGTATCGTAAATATGATCGTTAATTTTAATTCACTGGAGGGAGGGGAAACAAAAAAAGTATGCATTCACTTCAGTTTATGGTGCTTCGTTATTTTCAATGAGACTTAGGGGGTGATTATCTTTAGCTGCTCCATCATGGCCTAAAAGCAAACATTCTTTCTGATAAGGACAACAGTTATTAAAATATAAGGTGACGTTAAATTGTTTAATTGAAGTTACAACAGGTGAAAATTTGAAATCCGCTGCTGTTAACAGCATCTTCTACCATTCTTCTGTCGAGATCAGCAACTACAATTGAAATCCTGACTTTTGAATTTAAATTTTCGGAGGAAAACAAAGCAGCAGAGCAGACTGACTCATACTCCCACCATAAATAGGCTTATTCTCTGCTTTGTAGCCTATTTTTTTGGTATCATTTGCTTACAAAACGGTCATGTTTATACACAGAATTGGACATTCTGTCTCCTTCTGTCTCAGAGAAAAGGGGGAAAAAAAAAATCACCTTCAGATTAACATGATAATTTATGCCAAGCAGTTCTGGAGGCATATCTGTAACAGCACCCCATGCATATTATTCATGTTACCTTACAGAACAGCAGCAATCCATAAATGCATTTGCTAGCACAAATTGCAGAGAAAAAAAAAAAAAAAAAGGAAGAGGGGAAAAAAAGAAAAAGAGAAATTCAAATTTAGGAAGAAGAGCCTTACCTCTCTGATACATAACCCGTCCGCAGATTTAGCAAAATCATTTCAACAGCCAGGCCTTAAGCACTTTTTACAGCAATAAAACGCCGCTTTTAAACTTCCTGTTTATTGAAATATTAGCACGGCTTGTTTTTTTTTTTCCTCCCTCTCTCTCTCTCTCTCTTTCCCCGCCGTGGCACTTTACCAGCATTTCCCCGCAGTTAAAAGCCAGAGCACCGCTCAACTCCAGAGCGAACGGGACCGGGGGGTGGGGAAGGAGGGGAAAGGAAAGCAACCCCAAACCGACGTTCTTGGGTGCAGTTTTAAGCTCCCTGCTGACTTTTTCATTCAAGGATGAATTACACCCGGCAGCCGACTCGCCTGGCTGCGGCCTCGCTCGCTTCCCCGCGTTTAATTTTCATTCCTATTCCTGGGTTGTTGTTGTTTTGTTCCAAACCCCACTCCCCCCAAAGCCACCTCCAGCAGCTCTCCCGGCAAAGTTGCTCCGGGCGCCGTGGCCGCGGAGGGAGCCGCGCTCGCGCTGCCGCCGCCGGTGCCGCCGGTGCCGGGGGCTGGGGGCGGCGGGGCCGGGATGACGGGCACACAAAGCGCGGCGGCGGCGGCGGC